>CM031240.1:88877028-88971045 GCA_018340775.1 Taxus wallichiana var. yunnanensis
TTTCTATATCCATTTTTGCCCATTTTGTCAAGAAACGTCCATTTGCTCGAATGGGTGATCTGCAACTCATTTTTCTAGTCGAATGCCTTCAAAATGCCCTCAATGTTGTTATTCTACCCCATTTTCAAACAAAATCCAAGTTTCCCCTTTATTGTGCCCTAATATTTTTCATTTGCACGGGCTGTGTTATTTTTCCTTGGCCAAAGCGTAAAAGAAACCCGTGTTTGATTCGACTTCCATTTTTGTGAAGGTGAAATCTCACTCCCCAGGTCTAAATTAATATAAAATCATGCTTCACTTGTTTCAAAATTGAAAATCCTACCTTCTTGTGAAAAAGTTTGATTTCAGAGGCATCCCCTATGTTTTTACATTTTGACGGGCATACGGGCATGTTCTACCCATCAAATTTATCATTGCAACATTTATGCTGATGTGGTAGGCTCTCATTGGCCATGCGGTCGGAAAAAATGTTATAACTTGTCATTTTTGAGTTTTTGTGAGGGGAAAATTTTTGACCACGGCCCCAATGCTTACCTGATGTGCCTATGTGGCACCGATTGGTTGATGGATCGAGTGGTGGGGGGACTTAGGAAATTTTCTTCCATTATGGAAAATTTCTCAAAATCAAATTTTTCAAGGCCCGCATGAATGGCATGGCATGATGACACATGGCACAGGAGGGCCAGGTGGATGGCGAAGGACTTGGGAAAATTTTGGTGTTTTTTGGCTTAGGGTGTCAGGGGAAAAATTTGGCCCGCGAGCCCATGCCCAATGGGAAGGCGACACATGTCCAAGATGGTCAGGTGGGTGGTGGGGGTCACTTAAAATTTTTCTTCAATTTTTGAAAAATTCTCAATGTCAATTTTTGGCCCACAAGCCCGCCTCCAATAAGAAATGGACACGTGTCTAGGAGAGTCAGCATGGAGAGGTGAATAGTTGGAAATTTTTTGAAGTTTTTTTGACTTCAAAATGCCAAAGGAAATTTTTGATCTGGAAGCCTGCATCGAATAGGAAAGTGACACGTATGCAGGGGATGAAATGGAGGGGTAGAGGTTTGGAGAAATTTGAAGTTTTAAACTTCACAAGGTAAAAAGAAAATTTTGGGGCCAAGGTCCCACCACCAATGAAGGGGGGACACATGTCCTGGATTTGGCGGAGATGTGGAGCGTGGAGAAAATGAAAAAATTTACAAAGTTTTGGCAAAAATCTCAAAACCAAAAATTTGTCCCTGGCCCGAATGGGAAAAGTTGAAGGTGTCCCCCACATCCAATCAAGGGGTGACACGTGGCACATTTCAAAGGGTGAAAAGGGGAGTGTGAGCCCATAAGAGGTTTTTGTGCTCATGGAGAGGATTGAAGGAAAATGGAGGATGGCTCCGCATCCAACGGGACAAAGTGACACGTGGCAGAGAGGAGAAGCGGGTGTTGGGGGCATGGAGAAGGTTTTGAGAAAATTTTCTTTCTCAAAAAAAAGGAGAAAATTCATAAATTTGGCCCGTGGTTTTTAGTGGGGCCCATAGGAGGACACGTGGCATCCAGAGGCTCTCGTGGGGAAAATATTCAAAATTTTCCTGAAGTCAAAAAAAGGGTTTCAAAAATGCATTTTTAGAGATTGGGGCCCCACCCCAATCATATTTGCGACACGTGTCCACCTTATCAAGGTTCAAAAAGGTAATTTTGGCTTATGTGTGTGGAATCCCATCGACACGTGGAGGGGAAAGATTTAAAGTTGGTTTTAATCGATGGCAGCTATGTAATTTCATTTTTGGGCGCCATGGAAGCTCCAAGAAGTGTGGAATCGTCATTTTTGCACCAAATCACATGAAATTTTATACGATTCTGCATCCTTTCGGCCTTCTGAACACAATGGCATCATTCATTTGAGCTGATTTGGTGCCCTATGGTGTTTTTCATGAAATATTTTTCTCAGCCCGTGTAAAAACGTGAAAGGTAAAAAATGAAAAGTTACAGAGTTAAAAATGATGAAGTAAAAGGTGAAAAATGATTGCAAATGCATGCTGGCATGGTGGAATGCCAAAAACGTGACCCTGGGATGGATAAGGATCTGAGTTCATGCAATATTTTAAATATTTGTGCATCTCTAGCATTTGAAGTGCTTTTGCTTTATATCATTTTTCATCAAATGGATAGGGTTTTGTAACAAATTTGATCCCTTGAGCATATTATTTTCTTGGGATGTAAGGATCCAAGCTGGCAGAGGGTATATGATGTAATTTGGAGGCATTTTAAAGTTTTTGAGAATTTTGGAGGGAGAGAGAAGAATTTTCATGTGGAAAACTGGAAGAAGTCCATTTCTTTTGGAGAAACTGCCTGAGAGCCATTTTTGATTCCTGTTTGCATCAAATGTTCATCATGTTGAGTTGGTTTCAGCTGTAAAGCCATCAAAAAGCTTTGAGATTGTCTAAATAACATTCCCTTGCTGATATATTTGATCAAATTCTTGGATTAATTGGTTTTATCTCTTGGCAAAGCTTGCATACACTTATATTTCAGTATGTTTTCAATTTGTGTTTCATGCTCATGTTGCAATCTTGTGTTTGGGATCTTTATTGATCATACATGGTCTCATTTCTGTAGATGGTTTAAGGCATCTGCAATCTTCCATTCAGAAGAGCATTCATTCGAGTGAAGATAAACAAATTTAAATTCATCTTACCTTCCTCAGAAATGAGGGTGTTTGTAAACCTTTGGGTGTACCTTAGGTCATGATCTAAACAAGGGTTTCTAAATGCTTCATTGATATTTTGCTTCAAGCCTTTGTGTGGCAGGTTATCAAAGTTTGTATGGAATAGTGTAGATTTGGGCATCCATGTGTGCACACATCCTAAGTTGAAAGAGTACTTCAAATTCATTGAAACATCTTTGTTGTTTAGGTGTTGTAATTCATTTGCAAAGTTTCCCAAAAAGAAGTGTGATGACTCCTAACTACTCTTGTCCAAACATCTCTCATCATAATTTCATTTTAAACTAACTCATCCTACCTACAATACCCTTGCATTTGCATTGTGTGTCCACAAAAGAATTCAATCCTTTCACTAAAATGCACAAAGTTGATCAGGGTTTTATCATGTCTTTAGCAGCTCTAGCTTTGTTTTGAGAACATTTCCATCATTTAGTAGTGAAAACTCCTTTGAGTTTGGATAATGGATACTTGATCATGTTTTCACAAGCCTCTTCCATATCATATGTAAAACACAAGGATATCTCCATCTCCTTACCATATAGGGGCTGCAATATAGGTTCTCTTGCCTTGGTTGATAAGCACAACCTAAAATAGTGAGGGTTAGATAAAACCCTCTTCAAGGTGTTATCCACCCCTCAATTCTTGAATGCAAACAAGAATAGATAGGTGTGCATCTCTGGCTCACATACAAATGACATACAAAACATCTATCTATCCTTGAGTGTCTTTGGAAAGTTCATGATGTTGTTCAAGTTGTGAAGGAGATTAAATCTAGATACCAACAGGTGGACCTCTAGTGCTCAAGACATTGCTATCATTTTTGAAGTATCCCTAACTTGGTTGAAGATGGGGCATGATTAGGGAATGAATTCTTGAAGATGTGTAGGTTTTGGTTAGTGGGTGCATTTGGGCTATCCAATACTAGATCTCCATTGTCTAACATTTCTTGGATGATATTCTTGAAGGTGACATAGTTATTGTCACTATGACCTTCGCACGATGATAGTTACAAAATTCATGTTCCTTATACCACGGGTATGGGGCGCTCATGGTCAAATCCAATATGTGGTTTTATAGTGGAAGGTAATGACACCATCTTTAACAAGCTTTTCCAAAATAGAAGAATAATATTTCCATATCAAAGTTTACTTTCATTGTTCTCATTTGAGTGGTGAAAGCTTAGATGACCCAAGAGAGATTAGAAGGAGTTTTGGTTGGGTTTGATTAGTGAGGGGTACCACCTTGAGAACTATGGCATTGGCAGATCCTTTGGGTTTTTAAAATTTATTTTCATGGGTTTCAAGATGAAGAAGCATCATTTTATTCAACGCGATGTTCTTGTGATGAAGTTTAATTTTCTTCTCTTTGATAGCACAAATTTCCAATTTCGTGCGTGCCATGGTGAATGCCTCATCAAAAGTGTGAAAGATCTACACCTGTAGGGTTAGTGAGATGTGTCTGTGTAATCCCAAGTAAACAACTCTATAAGTTTAGTTTGAGGTAATTCAAATGTGAGTTAGTTAATTAGGCTACGCAAGCGGGAAAAAAGTCAATGATAGACTCATCATCGTATCATAGTGGAATAAATATCAGTCATGGTAACCTTCTTAACAATGTTGATGGAAAAGTGATCTACGATGGAAGGCTTGGGCTACTTGATTAAATGATGATGGAGTGTCTCTGGCAACCCACTATACCAATCTTAATGCAAGTCCTGTCATGGACATTGGGAAGGTTCATAGGAGTAAAGCATCGTCATGGGAGATTAGGTAACACCCATGTTTGAAAGACGACAAATGCTATTGTGGGTCTTGTTTACTATTGAAATGGTTGAATTTTGGCATTTCCTAATGTATATGGTATGGGTAAGTAGGGGATGGATAGATGAATGGGATCATTGCAAATTTCATCAGGTGAGAGAATTACATGATCCCAAACCGATGCTTCTAGTGTCCGTATCCTTTCCATCATTAATTTGATGAGGTCATTGGTAGGTTATGGTGGAAGGGATCATCCTATGGCATAAGGGGATGGTATTTAACCTATGATGTGGGTGAAATTCCATTGTATGGTGATGCCGAATTAGGGACCGACATAGAGGGAATGTATCTAAAATGGGTGATAAACAAGATAGGGGTTATTGATAGTATGTGTATGTAGGTGGGATGGTCGTAGTGACTCTAGTAATGATTGGGAGCAAGAGTTGTTTAGTGGGATGGAGAGGACAAGATTCTCAAAATGGAGTAGGGGTCACCACACCATGGGTGGTTGGTTGCAACCGCATTATGAGACAATGGGCACAAAGATGAGGTTATGATTTGGGTAGTTGATGAGGGGTAATAAATACTACAGTGTGATCCGATACTGTGAGATACACAATAGGTCATGGTGGGTATGGGTCCTAGTCTGTGAAACCAATGGGGGTGAAATAGATGAAGGTAACACCACATTATTATGGGCCGATGTTAAGAGTGGGAATAAGGGTAGGAGAGATTGATACATGCATGCCGTATATCAACCGAATTCGAGGAATTCCGGGAGGAAGAGTGGGAAAGGTAGAACTATAAGGTCATGTAGGATTCTCGATCAAGGATTCATGAAAATTCTTCATCACCCGTGACAATGGTATAGTAGGTAGGGTTGGATCCATGGGTGACTGGACAAAGGGTGGTGCAAGGACTAGGTGGGAGTGGTTAACAAATTGTGTGAAATGTAAGAGTGTTAGCTTGATTGTGAGTCAACACCTGTGAATGACTGTATATTAGGTGATGTTGTATCCTCGCAGATCACAGTGTAGCATTGAGAATGAAGAAAATAAATGTCTATAGGTAGATTTGGGTAATATATCCATTGATGTTCATTATAGGTTAATCGATGCCGGTTAAGGATGACTGATGCCAACTTAGGGAGGGTAACCGAGGTCAGTAACTATGAGACATGAACAATTTTATCAAATGAGGAAAGGATTGGTGATGGTCAAATGAACAAGGTGTAGGATGATTGTTTATCAAAGTAGAGAGAGTACAGAGACTCATGAGAACTCGATAGAAAGAAAATTAATTAATGTTTCTTTAGGTAATTTAACCCAAAAGAAATGTAAAACTGATGCAGTTAAGAAAACCGATGTCGGTATTGGGGGTAATCGATGTTAGTTAATCGTGAAAATTGGAAAGATGTATAAAATGGATTGTTGTGAATTTTAGTGAGATAAATAATCAACCCAAAAGTCTGAAGATGATGCAATGAATCGACACATTTAGAAGAAGTTAGAATACTTCAACCGTGATTGTGGATTGTGCAAGGCAAGAGAATGAAAAAAATGGAGAAGCGTATCCTCACACCTCAAAATGCACACAATAAAACACTAAAACACTTACCTAACAAGTTATTTTTAATTTGTTGAGCTTTATACTATTTAGACGAATGACTCATGAATTTAGAATAGAGTTTTTGGTGAGGAAATGCTTCCTACAAAGAAGGATATCTAAAAGGAGAGGTTTCGTATGTTATGGTAAGGGCGGGCCGCCCTCTAAGATAATGACTTGATAGAGGTAACAAGCTAGGAGTACCGCCAATCTAATCATGTGATTATAGAAAGATGTTCCTAGTGAAAGATGTATAAATTTCAATTTTGTGTAGTTTGTAAGACACAGAGAGGGAGAGAATGTGATTTCTATGATTCTTTGTGTTAACCATCACCGAAAGACTTCTAGCATATAGGTTTCCCTCATTTTAATGTGAGCTAAATGCAACAAATAAGAATGTAATGCAACCAATTTTAAGCCCAAATAAAAATATTACATTCGATGAAGAAAATGATTGGTGAGAGGGTATGTGCTTTTTCACTAAATGTAGTAAAGCAAGAAAGAAGAATAATTCTTCTTAAATGCACCAAGAGGAATGTTTCTTTTAGATAAATTAGAAATAAGAGAGGATTACTAGAGAAGAATATTAATGTGTAATCCTTTTAAAGCGAAACAAACACACAAATTTCAACTAGGAATGAAGAAAATGCAATAGAACTCCCCGATGCATCCCACTGTGTGTGCCAAAATGTTTCACCATTTTCTTTACATTTTTGAATGACAAAATACATAGGGTTATGGTATAGGAGGAATAATTGTTAAATAGGTTGGTTAATGGTTATTACGTATGTTCTGACTTCTCAATCCATTGCCAATTCGAGATCTTCCTTTTGTCTCTGGGAGGAACTACCAAATAGAAAACAAGACCACAAAAGAATAGTTAAATAATATATGACATGCGGTGGAATCTCTAGCATATTCTAGATACGGGAAGTGTGATACTCCTTAGATGGCTATCAATAGACTATTTAAAATAAATTAATGTGAGAAAGAAGCAAATCCTCACGTAGTTGATATGATTTAGGTATCTCATTCAATCACAATAAGATAATCTAATATAACAAGCTAAGCTATAGTCAATTCAAGGGTTGGTAGATGTCATTCAAAGTATTGGGACTAGTCGTGGTCTGATTTTGGGTTGTTTAGGTCAATTGGTAGGAGGTTGTTTGGCTCTGCTTCTGGGTAGAGTACAAACACGAGACCGACATTAGTCCTGGTATGACTAAAGATGGTTTAGTGATAACTAACGATATTCAAAGGGTTTTCAATAACTCACTACTTCATGATTTAGGGACTTGTCTCGAGACTAACCTGGAGATGGTGAGGAGTGGTTGTAGGTTTGAGAGATGTTAGAAATACTCGAGATGTCTAAAAGCCATGTATGGGTGAAATAATGATCAAACTTATATGCAGATAAATAGTGGGGAAGTGAGAGTTCAAGTAGAAACTAATAACGGAAGTAACAAAGCCTACTAGAATGAAAATAGAAGAATGTTGGTTAACAAGATACTTAATGTGATGCATATTTGATGGCTAGATGAAGGTGACGATTGATTGGAAGAATGGTGTTTGGTGTCGTGGAAGTGCTTCCCGGAATGCTACCATGGGTGCAATGCTCCTAGATATGCTTGGATGATGGTTCTGGATGCCTGGATGCACGAAAAGATGTTGGTTCTACTTGCATGCATCTCGATCGTTCTCCTCTCAAGTTTAGAATTTTCCAACCTCTCAAACAAGGTTGCAAGGTGAATAAATGGTAACTCGACGATAGTTCCATCTTGAACGACGCGTCGATTTAGGTTTGACCAATTTCGGTTAAGGTGAGATTCCCTAGGTTTACTAAAATGGGTAGATATCTCTAATTTAACGGATCGTAACGAAAGCTTCCTTCTAATGAACGGGAATGCACTTAGAGAAATCTTAGGCATTGATTTTAGGGTTAGACCAAATCTTATCTCATTAAGGAAAGTAAGACTTAGCTATTGTATAAGAATGGAAACATCCCGAGAATAGGTCTCAGGTGAGGTGGCTTGATGAGGTGTCTAGTGAGGTAGAAATTAGGTCAATTAAGGTAATAAAATAATTGATATTGTGAGGATGGGTATTTAATCTAAATAAAATAATTAAATTAATTATTAATGTGGGGTGAAAGGAGGCCATGATTAGGGTACGTGAGTTTAAGTTGTTTATCCAGGACCATGGCTAAGGGGAATGTAACAAAATTTAGGTGTCTATAGTATGTAAGTAAGTAGTGATTTGTTAGGCATTCGAGAAATAACCAAATACCAAGTGTAGACACCAAAATGGGTCACACTTCCCTTAGTCCCTCAACAATAACCACCTTGAACACACTCACCTAACCATGTCCCATTCCACCCCATTCTAATATTAATTTAATTTAATTAATTCATTATCTAACAATATTTATTATTTTAATATCCTAATTGAGATAATGCCCACATATCCACCTCATCTAGACACCTCATCTAGCCACCTCATCTAGTAAACCTAGGAAATCCCACCCTAGCCGATGCCAATTACCATAAACCATCGCCGGTTAACCCTAACCACCGCTTGCATATTACCATTTAACCCTAAAACAACCTTATTTCAAGGTTGGCACATTTATAAGAGATTAACACACCTTTTGAGAATCGGATCATACGAAACCGCAGCTATATGCAAGTAGCACAAGAATTCATTCACGCATCAAAGCACCCATACCAACACTCAAGGCACCACAGAGCCACTTGCCTTCACGGATCATCCTAGGAAGCATCTCGTATCACACCAAGTTCCTTCCATTTGATCACCCTCCATTACCAACCAAACATCAAGCTCATACAAGCAAAAGATTAAGTTTTGTTAACCAGCACTAGTTCATTATCATTTGAGTAGATTCTTTTACTTGTTATTAGTTTCTACTCCCATTTCCATTCCCCCACCATTTACCTCCATGCAAACTTGACCATCCTTTTACCCACACCCTTAAACTACCCATACCTAGATTTTAATCATTCCTGTGCATACCTGAGACCCATACGAACCTGGCCATTGCCCTTCCATTTCCATCTAGCCTCATATCTGTCACCCCACCAAGTTTTTATTGAGTTTCTTGTACCACTCGACCATACTAACGCCTGCTACCCACCACCGCCATCGATTAACCTAACCGACATCGGTCATACTGCACTCAACGTCGCCTCTTTATTCGACCTAAAACTAAGAATAGAGCTTAAAACCTCCACCAAATACCCAAATGTACCCCAAAACCTCACCTCCCCGACCAATACCGTACTCCCGACCAAGACCTTAACCTCTAGATTCAATCATAAACTTAGCCTTTTGTGAGTAATTTTCTTATTGTAGACGAATGAGATGCCTAAATCATTTTAACTATAGTAGGATTTCCTTTATTATTAGCATTAAGTTGTTTTAAACATTGGATTAACAACCGTCTCAGGAAGTATCACTCTTCCCGGATCTAGTATATGTTAGGCGATCCCACTCGCATATATTGTTTAACTTTCATTGGTGGCCTTGTTTTCCATTTCGAGGTAGTTCCTCCAAGAAAAAATGAATCTCTCACAATCAGATGGGGATCTAGAAGTCATATGCATGCAACAACCTACAACCAACATCTTAACAGGTATTCCTCCTAGCCCTTTACCCTTATCTGTTTTGTCAACATTCGAAGAAACGCTCTAGAATCAGGTGAAACATTTTGGCACACCCGGTGGGACCCATTTGAGGTTCTTTGCATTCTTTCATTTCTAGGTGAAAATTTGCATGTTTTTTTCCTTTCTAAAAGGTTCTTACATTAAAATTTCTCTCCCGGAACCTTCCCTTCTTCTATTTTCTAAAAGCAATCGTATTTTGGTGCTTTAAAAGAACACTTCTTCCCTTTCATTAAGATCGCATTAGTGAAAGATAATCCATTATCATGTTCGTATTTTTGTGTCATCAAATTCAACATTTCAATTTAGGTTTAAAATCATTTAATTTCATTCTTCTTCTCTCGCATTAGCTCACATTAATTAAGGGCAACCTATACGCTGGAAGTCATGCCCAATGCCTAATGGTTAATGACAAAAATCGTAAAAGCACTTCCTTTCTCTTTCTCTCTCTCTGATTCTTACCAAACATCACAAAATTAAAAATATATACACATTCTTAAACAACATCTCACCCAGAAGATATTGTAGGTGATCACACGATCATGACACGGTGGGCACCCCACGTTATCTTTGTCTAGTACCCCATCAGAGGATGGCCCACCCCCACCATAACATACCCGAAACCTCTCTTGTAGATCTCCTTCTTCGTAGAAGCCATCCTCACTAAAAAATTCTATTCTAAAGTTCATGAGTCAGTCCTTAAATAGCATAAGCTAAACAAACATAATCGAAAAAAAGCACTCTTAGGATCGTATTTTCTTAGTGTTTCGCACATGGCTTGTATTTTGAGATGAGAAGTCACGTTCTTCATTTTCTTATTTTCTCAGACGCCCTCATCGTAGTTGGTGTATTCTAGCTTCATCGAGTGTGCCTATACCATATTCTCATTATTCTCGTAATTCGGGTTTGATTCCACATCTAATTTTAACTCACAACCACATTTTCTTCATCGTTGTTTTAATTTCACAAGAACCTGTCGCCTCCGGTGACTATCGCCGATTACCTTCACCTTCATCAATTTTTCCTAACCAACGCCGGTTTATCGTTTCTCTTGGTCAACCTACCCAAAAGCACACCCGCTTCACTTGTTTGTTGTGTTGTTTAGAGTCTCTATTATTCTTATCGTATTCACTAACCTTTGGTAATTCCATCAAGCATTCGTATACTGGCAAAGTATTTTCCTTTACCTTGTTTTGACTATCCACTTTCCACAAATGTGACCGATCGTGGTTACCTATGTCCGACGTCGATTTAACCTAACCTGCATTGGTTAGCCTGTGTAATTTTCTAGCCGCTCATTTTAACCTCAATTCACCTACCACCATTTATTTTTCTTTCTCTACTATATTTCGTGTCATTTATAGAAAGCAATTCCTACCACGTCAATGCTTTTTCACATGGTGTTCAACCGAAGCCAAGAAAATTCCCTCATATTACATGTCGTCGCCAACCAGTCCCACCTAGTACTTCACCACCTTCTATTTTATCACCCATGAATCCTACCCAACCTATCACTATCGCCTTGGTGAAATGAGGAGTTCACACGACTCCGACCGTAACCCTACCACCTGCAGCTTTATCTTTCCCACTCATCCACTTGAGATGCCTCGGGTCACTGATATATGGCATGCCCATATCTATTCCCCAACACTTGTTCTACATATGTTCCAACCTCCTCTGGCTCCACGCTATCCACACCTACCTTGCCCCCATTTGTTTCTGCAGCCTAGGCCCCATGCCTCGCTATGACCGCCACATCTCGGCCATCATCTCGTGCACCCGCCACATCCACTATACCTTCTCCCACCACCCAACATAACCTCATCCACAACTATTGTTTCATATATACACGTAGCTACACAAAACCACCCCGTGCCGGTGACCCCTACCCCTTTTCAAAATTTTGTTCTTTCTATTCCATAATCCTTATCCCCCATTACCACTAGGGTCACCACAACCCTTCCACCTCCATATACGTATTATCAGCATCCTCCTGTTTCATCTATCATTCATTTTGGGTAACGTAACCCCTATATCACTCCCTCCCTCTCAATCTACCTATATGGCATCACCATATACAGGAATGCCACCTCCATCATATGTCCAACACTAACCTCCTTACACTATAGGAGGCACCCAACCATCATAACCTATCAATGACGTAATCAATTTAATGATGGACAAGATGCGCATATCGAGGCATCGGCTTCTGAACCCACAACAATATCACCTATGATAAGATTTGTAATGATCCTATACACCCATTCATTCCTATCCATCCATATCCCACGATTGAGAAATGCCTAAATTCAACAGCTCAATAGCAAGAAGACCCGCAACAACATTTGCAATCTTTCAAACATGGGTGTTATCCGATCGCCCATGATGATGCTTTTCTCCCGAGGACCTTTCCCATGTCTCCACTGTGCCCATGTTAGATTGGTATAGTGGGTTACTTCTGGGACACTCTATATTCTCATTTAATCAGTAGCCCAAGCCTTCTTAGATCACTTCTCCATCAATTTCGTTAATAAATTTACCATGATGAACTCTACTCTACATGTCAAGACAATGAAAAATCTATCACAGTATTTTGCTTGTCAGAAATTTAGCCTCGATCAATCAACTCACATTCTAACTACCATAAATAGAACTCATATATCTCTTCACGCGGGCTTGTGCTAGACATATCTCACTGACCCTACAGTTCAAACCTTCTGAACCTTTGACAAAGCATTCACCATGGTACTAAGCTAGAGATTTTAGCCATCAAAGAAAAGAAAATCCAATTACGCAATAAGAACTTGGATTTCAATTCAAATTATACCTCTTCTTCTTCAAACCACATAACAATTATTCAAAAGCCAAGGGAACCGCTAACATAGTGGGACTCAAGGCCGGCCCAAGCTCATCCATCAAATTAGGCTAGTCCTCATCTAATATTTCTCTTGTCCAAACTTTTCAATTCTGTAAGGGAACAATGGAAATGCACCCCAATTGGGGAACCTTATTCTTCCGTCTTAGAAAATATCATTAAAGTTAGCCATCATGCTTCCTCTCATAAAACCACATAATGGTTTTGACCACCGCCGTCCCACACCCGCATGGTAAAAAGAACATGACTTCGCAACTATCATCAAGTAAAAGGTCATAATGATGGTAATCGTGCATCACTTTAAAAAACATTGTCCAAGAAATGCTTGAGAAAGGTGAGTTAACCTTGGATAATCCTAACACACCTATCAATCAAAACCTACACATCTTCAAGAAACCATTTCCTAATCATGCCCCTTCTTTTGATCAAACCGGAGAGACCTCAACTCATGATAGTCATACCCACGAGGTCCATGCTATTTTCAGTGACACACTTGTTGCTTCCCAATTACCTCATATTCCTTCCATAGAGGAAATCTTAGCCCAAATTCCTCCACCTACACTTGAACCCACTTCACCTATTCCTCCACCCACAGAGGAACACCCTTCATCTCCTCTCTCACCCATGAAGGGGACTCCTGTTAACATCAAAACCATTTTACCTTTGACTTCTCCATGAGAGAGTCACACCGCAGTACATCTTAAGCCTGGGTGGAAGACGCTCATTCATCTTCTCCACCCAAAAAGGAGCACTCATTATCTCCTCCACCCATAAAGGAGCACCCATTTTCTCCTCCACCTATCGAGGATCCAGTAAATATACCTTTTCCTCTAGGTGACCATTATCCATTAGCTACCCAAGATCCTACGAACTTACTTTCGGCTCTCTTACCCACGGAAGCTGAAGCTAGCAAATTCCCCATGTCTAAGACATGTTTTATGGGAATTTCCATTGGATCTTCATCAACCTCACTCTACAATGGTGCCTTGTTCATGCCTAGCATATCACCTAGATTATGTGGATAAAACCTTACTTTGGGGGTGTCTTCTACTTCTGTCTCAACAAAAATACGGATGTCACTTACTGAGACTTCCACTATCTACCTAAAAAAATTTCAGCCAATCGAACCAAACACAACTACAACTATCACAAATTCCACCATGATACCACTCATGGCTTAACCTACACCCCTACCCATAACCCAACATGCATCTACATCAAATCCCACACCTACACCATCTTCCTTACCTAAACCTATTACTACCTTAGGGGTCATCCCAACCGCTAGCCTTACTCATCCACCCATCAAATTAGATTTAGCTACATCCTCCAAAGCCAACACCAAACCTACTCTGACACCCAAATAGAAGAACCAATCCCATAAATCTCATACTCCAACCTTTCCGATCACACCTTCATCACCTTCACCCTTTCCATGCTTTTAGGACCTCACCCTCCATCGTGGTTAAGAAACCTCCACCTCTGGGCGGTAAACTAAAATGCAACAACCCATTCCGCCCTCATAGACCTCTACCATACCCAAGCACCCAACATGACTTACGCCGCACTTGTAGCATCTTTACCACCCATACCTCTAATACCATCAATAGCTTCTGCATTACCCCCGACATTTCAGTCTCTTTCCTCTCACCTCCTTCACGACCCATGTCATCTACCTTCACAGAACCTCTCGTTATCCCCGTGGGTAACATGCCCCCTTCCACCATCCACCTTTCCCTCTAGAGCTCATGTTCTCGTATCACCTTTACCCAAGAAGGTGTAACATAAAGAAAAAAATCTACTACCCTCCAATAAGGTAGTCAAAACAACCACACACTCTCCTACTAGTTCATCTACCATACCCCTACCCAAGAAAACATGACCAACACCCAAGATCACACCAACACCTAAAACCATAGCTCAACCCACTCCCCTCATGCAAACACCCTTCCTCTACAGTCAACCACACCTATACCCAAACCCACTTTCACTTCCCATTGTGATCCACTAGCAGATCCTATGCCAAAATTTTAACCAACCTCCTTGAAACTTCTGTCATCACATTACCACCTCTCGACGTTATGACCCTCTCAAACCCAAACCAAAAGGGTTTAATGACACCAAAATTTGTAACTACCATCGTGTGCTAGTGTAACACCCTTGACAATTGTTATTTTTCCTCCTTTGCATTTCAAGTGTTGACATGTGATCTTCCTTATAAAGATATGTTCTTTTGATTGATGAGATCATGCTTGATATGGATAAATATTTTCTACTCTTAAGATCATTAGACCGAATTAGAATGGCTTCCTTGAATCCATTTTTCACTTTTTAGGTGAGTTGCAATCTTGTTTAGGATTTGAAAGCTTATCTATTAATCTGACTCATCCTTGGATCAATTTCAGTGATCCAAGGAATGTTTTAAACCTGCTCGTTAAACGAATGGTAAATTGACATTCCATGAATTAAGTGACATATTGACTGAACTTTGTTTTTACAAGTTCTTTGATTTTTGTGTGAACATATTTCCATTCAGTTGTATGTTGTGCTTGGGTCTTTGGAGATCGATCATGGTAGGACAATGTTGGCGTAAATGAAATACAGTCTGTTCATGACATTGGGAGGATTCGGGATCCTAAAAAGGACTATCCTACGGAATCCTAAGCTAGGTAAGAATATTTTTTGCCTAAGCTATGTTACTTAACTGAATTTTATCCTAACCTAAGTTTTGTGCTAAAGGATTTTGGAGAGGCTATTAGGCTAATTAAATTAACCTAAAACCTAATGCTATATGGTTATGTGATGAACTAACCTAATGCTTAAAACTATTATGTTGGGGTTATATCCTAAGGTTACATATTATAAGCTAACCTAAGATCTAACCTAAGTTCTAAGGGATCTATCCTAAACTATTTTAAATGGGAACCTAATGGGTCACATGTATCATAGGCGATGGTTCCAATGGCATTTAAGTTGTTGATAAGGTTTTAATTGCATAGAAGTACTGCCAGTTTTGGCAGGGGCTAGTTGACTTGGTGGAGGCTTATGTGGAAGTGTCACTAAAATGGAATTTCATGTTAAATTTGATTTGGCATTCACCAGACTTGGAAGGTGGTGGTAAGGAAGGATAGGTGGGAAAATCAGAATTAATGGAATTTATTGTTTTCGGTTCTCATGCTCAAACCATTTTGGAAGGCATGCAAATGGGTTTGTATGGGGTTGTTTCACTTTGCATACTTCATGATTTTTGCTCTGCATGCTCTCTAGTTTTTTGAACCAGCAGATTGAACTACACTTAATGGCTATTTTTGAAGTTTTTGATCTATTTTCAGTTCGTGGGATGTATAAGAGACAATGTGGAAAAATAATATGGTTGTTTGATCTTTCGTGGAGATGAGGAGAAGTTTTGAGCTCGGCTAGAGGTCTCCTTTGATTTGGCAGAAGCACTATCTAGGCATGATAGGCTCTAATCTTTAAGATCTCTTGCTTTCTTCTAAATGTTTCATTAAAATGATTCTGCTCTTTTGAGATTCTTGGCTTGCATGCTTTATCTGGTTACTTTTTTGCTGGGTTTTATAATCTTTGTCATCTTGGATATGAAACCATGGAAAAATTACGTTGGTTTTAAAATTGTCTTTGTGATAATTAATAGTGATACATGCATGTGAAGCTTGTATTAGTAGCTCTATTTTCCATTTTTGAATTGTGTATACAAGGTTGTTGTGGTGTTGGAACTGACCTTCATTGCAATATATGGATTCTGAACCATATGGGAACCTTGAGTTCCATTTGAGCTTGTATTTGGACTTCATGTGTTTTTATATGAACTTGTGTGGGAGCTTCTTGTTGTTCTGAACTGACATTTGGAAACCTAGGTAGCTCTGGACTATTGTTCAAAGTTAGTATATGGCTCTGTACACATATTTTTATTACTTGTGTTTCCCTGAACTGTTGTTAGAGGTTCTTGTACTTTGGAATCGTGTTTTGATTCTTGAGATGACCTAGACTGTTGTTGAAGTCCGTATAGGGCATAGAGCTTGTGTTATTTTCTAATGACCATTTGAACTGTTAATGGAAGTTTATAATATACACAACACTCATATTTTATTACTTGTGTGGATTCTGAACTTTGTGGGAACCTTGGGTTCCGTTGGAGCTAGTATTTGGGCTTTACATTTTGATATGAACTTGTGTTGGAACCACTTGTATTTTGTTTCGATCCCTCGTTAGGGATCCCTCGCGTTCGAAACGTTGCAAAATCCCTCCCCGGGAAATCTAGTTTTTGAACTTAGTCTTTTTGAGCCTTTTTGGCTGGGCGCATGGTTTTGCCTTGCAACATCAAGTTTTGATGCGCCCCCTTAAAAGCCTTTGGCGCATGGTTTTCCATGTTGTCACTCCTTTCGGTGCGCCAAAGGATGTTGAGTCAGTTTTTGGTGCGCCATAGGGCGCACGTAATCTCTATGTTACACCAAGTTTTGGTGCGCCAAAGGGCGCACATAAAATCATGCCGACAACGCATTTCATGCGCCAAAAGGCGCACCCTTTCCCCTGTCGTCAGATCCTTCCATGCGCCAAAGGGCGCACGCTTTCCCTTGTCGACAGTTGTTTCCATGCGCCATTTCAAAAGGTTGGTGGCGCATTAATGACAGGTTTTTCTATAAATATCCGTGCGCGCCCATGTCATTTTCATTCTTTTGTCAAGCACGTGATTGCTCTGGATTTGTCAGCTCTGCTCTGTCGCTATCTCGCCCTGTGGACCCGCTTTCCAAATCGTTTGCTATATTTAAGGTAAGAGGTTCTCCCTCTTCTCTGTTTTATGCTTTCATGTTTTGGTCTGTCTTGGTTTGCTGGTCGGTTTGCAATGGAAGGTGTTTAAGCTAGCTTTTTCCCCCCTCTGTGCTGTCCTGTTTTGTTTCCTTCTTTTCTTCTCTTCTTCCTTCCTCCCTCTTTCCAGATCTGCTGGGAAAGAGAGTTGTCTTGTCCAAGTATCTTTTGGGAATGGAAGAAAGAAGGAGAGAGCTTTTGAGCTGTTAGTTTGAGTGAGCTTATTTCAAAAGGCGCATTGGCGCGCCTTGTAACAATAAAGACAGACGCGCCCCACGGCGCACCTACCCGCCATGCAACATGCTCAAGACCCGCGCCCACGGCGCACCCCGCCATCCTGCTGCATCTTGAATCCATGCGCCCTCGAAGCGCGCCCTTTTCGCATGCTACAAGTCTAAAACCCGCGCCTCCTTAAAAAGCCTTTGGCGCACCCTTTGTCCATGTTGCATAATGTTTCCATGCGCCAAAGGGCGCACTCAGCTTCAAAGTAACACAAGCCTTCTGCGCGCAAGTATAAAGATTACAAAGGCGCGGGCGCACCCTCCATTGCAGTAACATGATGTTGAGTAAACCCTCCATGCGCCGCGCCATATCCCTTTGGCGCACCATTTGTTAATGTTACACAATCCATCCATGCGCCAAAGGGCGCACCGAACCCCAATGTAACACGCATTTCCTGTGCGCCCTGCTATAAAATGCAACCTGCTTCATCCATGCGCCATGCGCCTTTGGCGCCAGTATAACCTCTGCAACATTCCTTTTCTGTGCGCCTTATCTATTTGGCTGCATCGTTGCATTTTCATGCGCCTGAGCCTTTAAATCTCTAACTCTTTCTTCGCTAGCTTTCCGATGGAAGATCAAATGACTAATTCAACCTTTTTGGATTGGGTCTCACTTCTTCTTCATGCGAGATCAGCGGCGAGTTCGAAAGAACACATGTCTACGTCAAGCAAGAAACCCACCAAACCAAGAGGAAAGGCTAAAGCGACGAGAAGAAGAGATGAAATACAAATATCAGAGGGTCAGGATGCCCGAATCACAGGCTGAGTGCAGTATGGATGTCAGAGACTCTGAATTGGGTCACATCGACATGGATGAGTTCTGGGTTAGAACTCAAAAAGTTACAAGAAGTCCATGGATGGACAAGTTAATAGGCAGTGCTCTGCATTTCACCGGCGGAATCCCAGTCAGCGCTGTAAACAACGAATTCATGATGGTGGTTGCCCAATGTTACAACAAAGACACAAGATGTGTCGAGAACAGTAAGGGCGAGGTAGTCATAAACCTCACTGCCCGTCATTTTGAGTTAATGCTTGGCATCCCTCACCACCGGAACTACGTGGCTGTTAGCCAGCAAGAATGCATCAAGGCCTGGGAAGACAACGAGGACCAGTGCATGCAGTTGATGAATGAGGTCTACCTAAAGAACAAGAAGGTGGTGACCCGGTGGCCTCAAACTATCCACCGAAGTGATTTCTCAGAGGAACTCAGTGACACGATCACCTTCCTGAGCAGAGTCTTCGGGCTTTCAGATGCCCACTATTTCCATAAGTGGATGCTGCGGTACCTGGAGACAATGAATAAGAATTTGCCCGATCAGCGCTTTTGCTGGGGTGAAATAATAAGCAGCACCATCTCTGAGCAGCTACAACAGCTTGCCACAACTGGAGTATTTCATATGAACTCCTATGTAGTCTACGCTGCAGCATCGGCAAGGGATTACCCAGGGCTCAACCGAAGTGGAGTGTGGCCTCAAGCCAAGATATTTGATTACTATCAGAGCTGAGGCTGGAGAATAGCATCCCTCAATTTGCTAAAATCAATGATGCATTCTTCTATCACGTCATCTGCCTGCTGAGGCCCAACATGACTCATAGCCGGACGACCAAGAACATAGTAGCAGTCACAGAGAAATGGGGAGCCTTGTTCACCCAATTTCCCACGTTCACCTATCTAAGGGCTGTCAACTTTTTGGGAGAGCCAACCAGGCTACCAAGGTATGCTGGACCAAAGTTGATTCTACTGGAGTTATCAAGGCAGCTGGTCACATACCATGAAAAGTGCCTCAAAAGAAAGAAGGGCGGAACTCCTTTCCCCCTCACGGTGGGCCGGTACACATGCTCTTCCTATCACAAAGCGAAGGAAATGTTCGCAGAGCTGGAGTTGCTGAATTTGAAACATGACTTCCCAGCCAGGCCTACCTTCGATCCTAGGGGCTGTCTAGCAAGGGCTAAGCTGGATCCGATCCATGTCCCTCAAATTGAGGATATTTACATTGACGTTCTCCATGAGGTGGAACTCAGAAGAAAGGATCACTCGCGCTTGGCATTAACGGAAATCATCCAATACGGAGTGGCCATTGTCCCCAAAGGCTTCCAAACTACGGAAGACGAAACTGACAAGGTGTACAATGACACGGAAGGGGATGATTGGCCTTTCCCGGACATTGACAGAAGCAAAGCTCCTCAAACAATTGAGGAGAGGGTCAAGGAGACTATGCGGAGAACAGAACATTGGTGCCGCATGAACGGACTAATCTACCTCGGGGTAGATTTCACAACTTCCCCTTTGGGCAACGCACCTCCAAGGTCAAAGAAGCAGCTGAAAGGCAAAGGTGCAGAAGGTGAACCTAGCACCATTCAGGAGGAAGCCCCTCCAAGTCCTCTTCCTTCAGAGCCTGAACAAGTCATAACTCTTGATGAGGGATTGACAGAGGATAGTCCTATACGCCCATCCACCCAGGATGTCGGCGTCGCTACAACTTCAGAGGTCCCTTCTATCCCTTCTTCTTCTCTTCCTTCCCCTCCTCGAGTGACTCAAGCGACCATCCCTTTGGTCGCGTCCTCTGCCCCTTCTTCTACTCTTTCCCCCGCATCTTCGTCTATCTTTTCCTCCCTCGCTGATTTGTCTTCCTCTATTTCTTCCCTCATCTCCGAGCTCCCTTCCCTTCCTATCTCTTCTGCAGTTGCGGTTTCCCTCCCTCCCGTGGACATTTCTTCGGCTATTCTTTCAATGCCGCCGCCGCGTGTCTCCACGTTTTTCCCCTCTTCTACCGTTGCTGCTTCCCCCTCTGTCTCTGGTCCTTCTTCCATAGGACCAGCTTGGATCTCTCAGCAGCTAAGCCAACAAAAGAGGAAAGTTCCCATCGCTCCGATGGACTTTTCGGTCATTCCGGCTAAAGGAGTGAAGAAGCACAAGCCGGTTACACGCTTCTCAAAGAGCGCTGCAGGTGAGAGAGTCATGGAAATAGCATACCCCAACCCCCTCAAAGAAAAAGAAGATCTGTCTCCAACAGATTTCACCGTGACCCAAGTCACAATGGGGACATCCTCAGAAAGTCTCCAGGGGGAAGCTCTTTCCGCAGTGGATGCACTCTGCAAGAAGCTTCAGGAAACGAAAGAGGAGAAAAGGCTACTGAAGGAGCAGAACAAATATCTGCTTCAGGCCTTACAGAAGATGGGAAGTGCACCTCCCACAACTGCCGCCGAGACTCCTGAGCTGCTCAGTCAGGAGAAGATCAATGAGTATTCTAAGATCGGCGAGCAAGGTATGGTTGTTTCTGCTTGGAGGAGCCAAATCCTCAAGGATAGTGAAAAAGTAATCGCCGAATATATCAGTTTATACCTGAACATCGAGAAGGCGAACAAGGAACTCCAAGCATTAGCAGGTCCGATATCAGAAGAGTTAGAGCATGCTAGACTCCAGCATGAGGCCTTCCAACAAATGTTCGACTGTTCAGTCGAAGATCTGGTCAAGTTCGGAGTCTTCGGCCACCCAAGGGCCCTCAACAAAACTATGTCCACTCTGGACTATCGGATAGATCAGCTAGAATTCGTTCTGGAAAAGATAGACAAGGTAAAGGAAGAGGCCCTGGATGCCATGCATCAAATGGAGAAAATTGTTCTATCTATGACTCCAGGGTTGCTCACTCCTTCCCTTACCTTAAGATCGGTGATGACACTATCCGGATTTTGAGGAAGATAGCCTCTCGGGACGGGGCGGAGGTCACGTTCGATCATCGAATCTATCAACAACCTCTGCGCTGTAGGGACTTCATCGGGTTCCTTATCGAGGCGGAGAAAGATTATTCCAAACTCCGGAAAAGCTCATAGATGAGCGGGAGACTTGCGAAGCCATCGGTGAGCGGCACAAGGATCCATCACGGGATCAATTTGGGCCGATGATCAGCAAGTTTTTGGAATACCGCGCTCGAGTTCCACATATCATCACCGAAGCGACATCGAAAGAGCAACCCCTTTTCGGCGCGGGATGATGATGATGAGTAGCTTCTTCTTCTTCTTCTTCTTCTTCTCTCTATTCTCCGACTTTCTTTTGAAATATCTGAAGTAAGTTGGCACAAATGATGACATCATCCATGTTGCATCATGGGATGATGTCATCCATCAAAGTTGTCAAAGTCAACATGACTTTTAGATATTTTGTAAATATCTTTGTAAATAAGTGGTTGGCTCCATTTTGCCTTCTCTCTCCCTCATCTTCTATAAATATGAGAATACTTGTTGTATTGAGAGGTGAACATTTTTAGATAGAAATAGAAGTGAGGAGAGAAAGACTTTTGAGCTTTCTGTATGTGAAAAGAAACGATAATACAATTATTTAGACTTTGTGCTCAATAGTTTGTGTTATACATTAGATCTTCCTTACGTTAGATCTATATGTGTTTAATCTCATTAGATTCATATCTACTTTTCCGTCATTTGTTTATCAAGTATTGCTTTGTTTATTTATGCAAGTAGGTTTGGCTCTCTGTTTACTACCAAACTAAAAACATAAATCTTCGACCTTTACGCTTTGGAATTCATTTCTTTTCTCCCTTCGGATCTGTTCTTTCTCTTCTCCCTCTTTCATTCCTTTCTTTTCGCAGCACTGGAATACTCTCTTTGGGATGAGATCCCAACCCCGAAGGTAGAATCTGTGAGACTTGCATAGGTTCTGCTAGTAGAAATAGCAATAAACCGAGTTTCGCTTTCTTTGTCTCAAAGAGGGCTAAGCCCCGCTGCTTTGTTGGCTCGTCTATCCATAGATGTCCCGCGGCATGATTTTCGGACCAACTTGATTTTGGCGACTCATTTGGGAGCGGATAGATCGCGGATCTGTCTTTGGTGGTAAGATATTAAAAATCAGAAAAATCAAAAGAATCTTTGCTGTTTGCGAAACTGAATTTTTATAAAAATCGAAAAATTTGCAAAAGTGCTCAAATCGAAAAATTTCCTTACGAGAGTCATAGATCGGGCCTAGTTACGGATCTTTAGTTATTTGAGTTTTTATCAAAATCATTATTTTTCCGTAGATCTGGATTTTTGACTATTTTCCAAAAAGTTTAAAACCCTTTGAAAAAGTAAAGATCAGATCTGAAAATCAGCCTACTATTCTTCCCTGCCATCTTATCCTCGCTGCTTTATTTGTCATTAACATAATCGGTTTTCGAGGAGGATTATTTTTAAATATTCGAGAAAAGTATTTGCTGCTGGTTTTGTCGAGAAAAACCAGAAAATCAGCAAGTACACCCAAAAATAAGGTTTAAATCTGCGCCGTAATATTGCAGATCTGGAAGGTACACTGGCGAGTGAACCTTTTACGCTTGCGAGAGAGCCGTGGAGAAGCTGATCCTACTTTCGATCTGCTTCAAAGGCACAATTTCAGCGTAACACCGGCACGTTTTTCAGCGCTAAGCTCGGCTAGCCGGTCATCCAGGAGTGTCTCACCTTCACGAAGAAAAAGTCTTTTACAAGGAACATCCACGTCCCTTTGTAGTGCCTTGCTACTCAGCGGAACTACACTTCCAGCTCGTGTTCTCTTTCCGGCTTTTCAGATGGCGGTACCATGGGGAAACGCTATGGGCCCTCTCGCACTGCCACATCCAGTTCACGCGCTCCCTCACGGAAATCGAAAGAATTTTCCTAAATTTGACGGGAGCGGAAATCAAAGCACGGATTCCCACATATCTGCTTTCATTATGTCATGCAGTATTTTGGACGTGACTCATGAAGATGTGTCAGTCCGCCTTTTTCTGGAAACCCTACAAGGGCCTGCAGCTGAATGGTTTCAGCATTTGCCGGCCGGATCTATCACCAGTTGGGCTACCTTGCGGGAAGCTTTTGAAGACAGATACAAGCCTTCAGAGGATGCATTTGCGTTGCTATCGCGGATTACCCACCTGAAGAAAGAGGCCAATGAGACCATGCGCGATTTTGTCACCCGGTTCAATGCGTTAATCAACCGTGTCCCTACTGCCATGCTTCCAACACCGGAGAATCAGAAGTGTTTCTTCGTGAACGCCATGAGCTCAAAAGTCAGTTTCTTGCTCCTTCAAGAGCGAGTAGCTACTCTGCCTCTCGCTCAGGCTGCTGCCATTCGGATAGAAGACAATTTGATAATATCTGGCGAGTTGAAAAAGGAATCATCAAAGTCCAAATCTTCGGACCCCTGCACTGCTTACTTCGTCGATCCGGCATTCAAAAGATGGCGAACGATCTGCTCGCATTAAAAAAGCAGCTAGCCCAGGCCTCTCCCAGTTCCTCGTATCGGGATATCCCGCGGAGGAATTTTGTTCCTAACAATGCTTCACAAAGGCCGCGCTTGCCTGCAGCTGCTCCACGGTTGGCGCTTGAAGCTCCTCCGGTCAATGCTTTGGCCGAAATTGAAGAGGAAGAGCAGTACTATGAAGAACCTTCGTCTCAGGGCGAAGATGATCAAGATGTCGGTGAGCCGACTGGCGACTCTACTATTGGATACATGGAATTTGACGAGGATGAATCTGATGAAGAAGAGAGTACTCAGGGCTATGCAAGCGGACAATCCTACGCTGTTTTTACCCGCTCGCAAGGAAAGGAAGCGGAAGTTGCTGCCCATGTGCGAGAAAAGAGAAGGTCGTATCAAGCACACCTCAACCATTGTTAAAAGAGGTAATCCTCTTCTACTCAACTCCTGTTAAATCTTTTGCAAAGAAGTCTTTTCCACCCATCTCTCCTCGAATCAGCCCCCTCATATTCCTATCAAGATCGGTAACCCTGTTCATGATCGCGAAGTGAAGGACTCATTCCTTTACCAACGACCCTTGGCCGCATTCGATATAATAGATCATGCAAAAAGACCAAGATCCGGATATGCGAAAGTGAGTATCTTGGTCAAACCCGAACGACTTGTAAGATTGACTAAGTATATCCAAAGTCAAGCTGTTATATCTAATCGAGGACTTCCCCAAAGGAATCCTTTCCACTCCTCCTGAATCCCACATAAATGTTGCTTCGACATCCGCATCAAGCAAGATAGAACCTTTCTATCTCTCTCTCCTAATCAACGGCCATAAGTTGAGCAACTGTATAATTGATTCCGGAGCTTCCGATAACGTCATGCCGGCGAAAGTGCCCATGCTTTGGGCCTCACTCTTACCAAACCTTTCGGCAGATGTTACTCATTGGAGACCAAGCAAGTACCATTGATTGGCCAAATCAAAGACGCGCAATTCGCGTTTGCAGCCTTCCCGGATAAAAGAGTAAAAATGACCGTCCTTGTCGCTGACATTCCGGCAGCCTATGGAATTCTGCTAGGAAGGAGCTTTTGCAGCGAAGTTGGTGGAGAAATTCACATGGACTGGTCTAAAGCTAGAATTCCAGTCAAAGGCGTAATGCAAACTTTGGAACCGGAATCCCAAAAGAAGTACTTGGTCACTAGCTCCGAAGATCCCAAAGCCCAAATCCTTTTTGAGTCATCAGGGATGGGGAACTACTTTTTGTCTACCAAGGCGGATACAAAGGACGTTTTTGTTCAAGAAAAGGATCTCAATAAGATCTGGACCTTGCAATTTGATGGCAGTTGCGCAACTAGTGGATGTGGCGCTGGGGTTGTGCTGATATCTCCTGAGGAAGAAGTCATTCCTCTTTCTTTCAAGTTGCAGTTTTTCAACACTAACAATACTGCTGAGTATGAGTCTCTGTTACTCGGTATGCAAGCTGCAAAGGAAAGAGGAATTAAAAATCTAAAAGTTCAAGGTGATGCCGAGCTGGTTGTAAATCAGGTCAAAAGGATTTACCAAGTAAAAAATGAAAGGCTCAGGCACTACCGTAATGCAGTATGGGACAGCATTGAGGAATTTGATGCCTTTTCGATAGGGGCAATTCCAAGAGCTCAAAATGATATGGCCGATTCATTGGCCGTTTCAGCATCTCTCATGCTCCCGCACCCGGGTTTGAAAATGAACAAATACACCATTGAAGTGGTTTTCCGCCCGAGCGTGCCAGACAACTCTCAGCATTGGCAGGTATTCAACGATGATAATCACCTCATTGCCTTTCTAGAAAAATCAGAAAATTTTGATGAGTTGTATTTTGAAGGATCCACCTCAACATGCCGCGAATCAATCAACAGTCAAAACCATGAATCAGAGGAGAAAGACGGCATATGTCAGCTCAAAGGAAATAAAATTCCGAAGGGCCTGGTTTCTCTGGAGCGCCTGTTTGACAGGCATGACCGTTTTGTTAAAAAGAAGAAGCGGGACGATCCTTGCTCATCCCCAGAGACAGAACCAGTCAATATAGGTTCTGAGGAACATCCGCAATTTGTGAACATCGGGAAATGTTGCACGCCAGAGGAAAAGCGGAAATTCGTCAAGTTGCTGAAGAGATATATGGATGTATTGGCATGGTCCTATGCCGATTTAAAGTCCTTCAAGCCAAAGGGCGTTGCGCATGACATACCGCTAAGAGGCGATGTCAAAGCCTTCCGTCGAAGCGAGAGGCACTATAATCCCAAGATTTGGGCACCATTCAAGCCGAAATTTCGAGAAGATCTTTGGATGCTTGAGAATCATCTTCCCTATCCATCTGACACTTGGGTAGCCAATATTGTGCCGGTCTGCAAGAAAAAATGGTGAAATACGCATATGCGTAGACTTAGAAACTTGAACCAAGCTTATTTGAAAGACAACTACCCTCTTCCGATAATGGATCAAGTTATGAGCGATGGCTGGATCGAGAAATCTTGTCTATGCTTGATGGTTTTGGGCTCTGACCAGTTGAAGTCTCGCTTTGAAGATCAATTCAAAACAGCATTCACTACTCCTTGGGGTACATTTGCCTATAAGCGGGATGCCTTTCGGCCTAACTACTTGGTTGGTGCCACTTTTCAGTTGGGCCATGGATTTCGCATTTAAAGGCATGATGGGAAAAGTCATTGTAGTTTATCTAGATGACTTGACCGTGTTCTCTAAACAACGAAGTGATCATTGTGATCATTTGGAGCAAGTATTGGCAGTGCGAGAACATGGAATTTCCTAAATCCCAAAAAAGTCATTTTTGGGGTTACGGAAGGAAATTGCTAGGCCATGTGGTTAGAAAAGAAGGAACCAAGATCGATGCCGAAAGAGTTAAGGCTATCCAAAGCCTTACTCTGCCTCTGAAAGCAAGAATGGTGTTCATTCTTTCTTCGGGAAGGTGAACTTTCTTAGGCGTTTTGTTCTGATTTTCTTTGAGAAGACCCACCACATCTCTGAACATGATGAAAGGGTCACCCACTTCGGATGGAGTGAAAGGGGAAAAGGTCGTTTGAGGAGATAAAAACTTACATTGCTCATGCACCGGTCTGGTATGTCGGATTTCTCCAGAACTTCATTATGTATAGTTACGCCTCGGAACATACGTATGCTGTGATCCTAATGCAAAAGAACTCGGAGGATATTGAATCTCCAATCGCATTCATGAGTTCTCCTCTTAAGCCTCACGAACTGAAAATGACTCAATTAGAAAAGCACGCCTTTGCCGTTGTCAAAGCAGTGAAGAATTTCAGGTATTATATTCTGAACTCGCATACGGTAGTGTTGGTCCCAGGACACACGCATGGTAAAATCAATTCTAACTCAGCGGGAGTTAGGAAGCTTGAGAGGAATTGGATCACAAAAGTTCGGGAATATGACACTGGATATTAAGCCCACCAAGTGGTGAGGGCAAGGGCTGTGTCGGCTAATGGCTGAAAATGAAAATTCAGAAAATCAAAAGGAAAAGAGGCTGTACAAAGAAGAGCAAAGCCCTCTAAAGGGCACGATTCTCTGCCTCTGGTTTTATTTGTTGCGACCGGTGATGAGTGGTACTCGATATCACTTTCTTCCTTACCTACGGCGAATGCCCAATGCACCTAAGCTGCAAAGGAGAAGCGCACTATAAAGCTAAGCAGCTAAATATGTCATACGGGATGACGGTTTATATAAGCGCGGGATAGACGGTGTCTTCTGCGATGTGTTGACAAACCCGGCAAGTAAAAGCTGTTGGAAAGTTTTCACAATTCAACTGTGGAGGTCATTTTCTTCTTAGTGATGACACACAAAATCATTCGAGCAGGTACTATTGGCCGCGCTCTTTCAAGATGCGGCTACAGGTGGCAAAGTGTGAACCACATCGACAATTAAGTCGTCGGCAAGCCCAAATTGGCTGCCCTTCCCCTTAGGCCGGTCATTATCAATGAACCATTCAGGCAATGGGGAATTGATTTTATTGGAGCACTCAATCCTCAATCGAGTGCCGGACATGGCTATGTCCTCACAGCAACGGATTACTTCACTAAGTGGGTGGAAGCCATACCTGTCAAGCACGCCACTTCTGAGGTGGTTTGCAGTTTTATCAAAGAGAATATCATTGTCAGGTTCGGTGTTCCAAACAAGATCGTTGCTGATAATGCTTCTAACTTCTCCTCGCGGGAAGTTATTAGTTTTTGCTATGAATACGGAATAACTTTAGCACATGCCTCGGATTATTACCCTCAGGGAAATGGTCAGGCAGAATCCAGTAATAAGAACTTGGTGACCATCATACGGAAATTAGTAGATGAAAATCAGCGCATGTGGCACAAGTCTTTGTACGATGCTTTGTGGGCGGACCGCATTACCCCCAAGAGATCTCTCGGCATGTCACCTTTTCAAGTGTTATATGGCACTGATGCCGAACTTCCCATTTCTGTGGAACTTCCTGCTCTACGCTTGGCACGAGCAATCGAAGATGAAACTTTTCAGAATTCTCTAGAAAAGAGAATTATGTATCTGGCGGAACTTGAAGAAAAGAGAGTAAGAGTGGTCGACAAGATCACTGAACATCAGAATCAAGTGAAGAGGCTTTTTGACAAGAAGGCCAAGCAGAGAGATTTTCTAGTGGGAGATCTCGTCCTTCTTTGGGACAAGCGAAGAGAACCGAAGGGCATGCACGGAAAATTTGATTCCCTATGGAGAGGGCCCTTCAAAATCAAGCGACTCAATGGAGAGAATAGTTTCTATCTCTCATATCTGGATGGAGCTGAACTCCCGCTTCCCTATAGCGGGCAACATCTCAAGATCTTCAGGAAGTAGAGCTTGCTCTCTTCTTTGTACAGTTTATTTTAGTTGTGTGTTTGCTTTTGTCGTGTGTTTGCTTTCGGTTTGTTGTGTGTTTCCTTTGTTCTCCCTCCGGTCCCCCTTGTTTTTGACTCCGTACCCAATGGATAGGCACATGTGATCTGGGATTCTCTACCCCCGAGTTTGCTCAGGGATAGTCCCCAGAAAGAGCCAGCTGTTATCGTAAAATTGACAAGGGCAATTTTACCGATAACCATACCGAAAATTTTGTTTCGATCCCTCGTTAGGGATCCCTCGCGTTCGAAACGTTGCAAAATCCCTCCCCGGGAAATCTAGTTTTTGAACTTAGTCTTTTTGAGCCTTTTTGGTGGGCGCATGGTTTTGCCTTGCAACATCAAGTTTTGATGCGCCCCCTTAAAAGCCTTTGGCGCATGGTTTTCCATGTTGTCACTCCTTTCGGTGTGCCAAAGGATGTTGAGTCAGTTTTTGGTGCGCCATAGGGCGCACGTAATCTCTATGTTACACCAAGTTTTGGTGCGCCAAAGGGCGCACATAAATTCATGCCAACAATGCATTTCATGCGCAAAAGCGCACCTCATTCTTCATTGTCAGATTCCTTCCATGCGCCAAAGGGCGCACGCTTTCCCTTGTCGAAAGTTGTTTCCATGCGCCATTTCAAAAGGTTGGTGGCGCATTAATGACAGGTTTTTCTATAAATATCCGTGCGCGCCCATGTCATTTTCATTCTTTTGTCAAGCACGTGATTGCTCTGGATTTGTCAGCTCTGCTCTGTCATTTATCTCGCCTGTGGACCCGCTTTCCAAATCGTTTGCTATATTTAAGGTAAGAGGTTCTCCTCTCTTCTCATTTTATGCTTTCATGTTTTGAGTCTGTCTTGGTTTGCTGGTCGGTTTGCAATGGAAGGTGTTTAAGCTAGCTTTTTCCCCCCTCTGTGCTGTCCTGTTTTGTTTCCTTCTTTTCTTCTCTTCTTCCTTCCTCCCTCTTTCCAGATCTGCTGGAAAAGAGAGTTGTCTTGTCCAAGTATCTTTTGGGAATGGAAGAAAGAAGGAGAAGCTTTAATTTGTTAGTTTGAGTGAGCTTATTTCAAAAGGCGCATTGGCGCGCCTTGTAACAATAAAGACAGACGCGCCCCACGGCGCACCTACCCGCCATGCAACATGCTCAAGACCCGCGCCCACGGCGCGCCCCGCCATCCTGCTGCATCTTGAATCCATGCGCCTCGAAGCGCGCCCTTTTCGCATCTACAAGTCTAAAACCCGCGCCTCCTTAAAAAGCCTTTGGTGCACCCTTTGTCCATGTTGCATAATGTTTCCATGCGCGAAAAGGCGCACTCGGCTTCGACTTCAAAGTAACACAAGCCTTACGCGCGCAAGTATAAAGATTACAAAGGCGCGGGCGCACCCTCCATTGCGATAACATGATGTTGAGTAAACCCTCCATGCGCGCGCCATATCCCTTTGGCGCACCATTTGTTAATGTTACACAATCCATCCATGCGCCAAAAGGCGCACCGAACCCCAATGTAACACGCATTTCTGTGCGCCCCCTTGCTATAAAATGCAACTTTGCTTCATCCATGCGCCATGTGCCTTTGGCGCTGATATAACCTCTGACATTCCTTTTACGTGCGCCTTATCTATTTGGCTTTGTCGGTTGCATTTTCTGCATACTGAGCCTTTAAATCTCTAACTCTTTCTTACGCTAGCTTTCGATGGAAGATCAAATGACTAATCAACCTTTTTGGATTGGGTCTCACTTCTTCTTCATGCAGATCAGCAACTGAGTTCGAAAGAACACATGTCTACGTCAAGCAAGAAACCCACCAAACCAAGAGGAAAGGCTAAGCTGACAGAAGAAGAGATGAAATACAAATATCAGAGGGTCAGGATGCCCGAATCACAGGCTGAGTGTAGTATGGATGTCAGAGACTCTGAATTGGGTCACATCGACATGGATGAGTTCTGGGTTAGAACTCAAAAAGTTACAAGAAGTCCATGGATGGACAAGTTAATAGGCAGTGCTCTGCATTTCGCCGGCGGAATCCCAGTCAGCGCTGTAAACAACGAATTCATGATGGTGGTTGCCCAATGTTACAACAAAGACACAAGATGTGTCGAGAACAGTAAGGGCGAGGTAGTCATAAACCTCACTGCCCGTCATTTTGAGTTAATGCTTGGCATCCCTCACCACCGGAACTACGTGGCTGTTAGCCAGCAAGAATGCATCAAGGCCTGGGAAGACAACGAGGACCAGTGCATGCAGTTGATGAATGAGGTCTACCTAAAGAACAAGAAGGTGGTGACCCGGTGGCCTCAAACTATCCACCGAAGTGATTTCTCAGAGGAACTCAGTGATACTATCACTTTCCTGAGCAGAGTCTTCGGGCTTTCAGATGCCCACTATTTCCATAAGTGGATCTTTGCGGTACACAGGAGACAATGAATAAGAATTTGCCCGATCAGCGCTGGGGGGAAATAATAAGCGACACCATCTCGGCAGCTCTGACATCTCGCCACCCTGGCGGAGTATTTCATATGAACTCCTATGTAGTCTCTGCTGGCATCGGCAAGAGGATTACCGGGCTGGCTCAACCGAAGTGGAGTATGGCCTCAAGCCAAGATATTTGATTACTATCAGTGAGGTGGAGAATAGCATCCCTAATTTGCTAAAATCAATGATGCATTCTTTATCACGTCATCATCACTGCTTGAGGCCCAACATGACTCATAGCGGACGACCAAGAACATAGTAGCGATCCACGAGAGAAATGGGAGCCTTGTTCACCCAATTTCCCACGTTCACCTATCTAAATTTGTCAACTTTTTGGGAGAGCCAACCGAGCTACCAAGGTATCTTTGGACCAAAGTTGATTCTCTTGGAGTTATCAAGGCGCTGGTCACATACCATGAAAAGTGCCTCAAAAGAAAGAAGGGCGGAACTCCTTTCCCCCTCACGGTGGGCAGTACACATGCTCTCCTATCACAAAGCGAAGGAAATGTTCGCAGAGTGGAGTTGCTGAATTTGAAACATGACTTCCCGGCCGAGGCCTACCTTCGATCCTAGGGCTGCATCTACGAGGGCTAAGTGGATCCGATCCATGTCCCTCAAATTGAGGATATTTACATTGACGTTCTCCATGAGGTGGAACTCGAAGAAAGGATCACTCGCGCTTGGCATTAACGGAAATCATCAATACGGAGTGGCCATTGTCCCAAAGGCTTCCAAACTACGGAAGGCGAAAGCGACAGAGTGTCTGATGACACGGAAGGGGATGATTGGCCTTTCCGGACATTGTGAAGCAAAGCTCCTCAAACAATTGAGGAGAGGGTCAAGAGACTATGCGGAGAACAGAACATTGGTGCCGCATGAGCGGACTAATCTACCTCGGGGTAGATTTCACAACTTCCCCTTTGGGCAACGCACCTCCAAGGTCGAAGAAGTAGCTGAAAGGCAAAGGTGCAGAAGGTGAACCTAGCACCATTCAGGAGGAAGCCCCTCAAAGTCCTCTTCCTTCAGAGCCTGAACAAGTCATAACTCTTGATGAGGGATTGACAGAGGATAGTCCTATACGCCCATCCACCCAGGATGTCGGCGTCGCTACAACTTCAGAGGTCCCTTCTATCCCTTCTTCTTCTCTTCCTTCCCCTCCTCGAGTGACTCAAGCGACCATCCCTTTGGTCGCGTCCTCTGCCCCTTCTTCTACTCTTTCCCCCGCATCTTCGTCTATCTTTTCCTCCCTCGCTGATTTGTCTTCCTCTATTTCTTCCCTCATCTCCGAGCTCCCTTCCCTTCCTATCTCTTCTGCAGTTGCGGTTTCCCTCCCTCCGTGGACATTTCTTCGGCTATTCTTTCAATCGCCGCCGCGTGTCTCCACGTTTTCCCCTCTTCTACCGTTCTTTGCTTCCCCCTCTGTCTCTGGTCCTTCTTCCATAGGACCAGCTTGGATCTCTCGGAGCTAAGCCAACAAAGAGGAAAGTTCCCATCGCTCGATGGACTTTTCGGTCATTCCGGCTAAAGGAGTGAAGAAGCACAAGCCGGTTACACGCTTCTCAAAGAGCGCTGCAGGTGAGAGAGTCATGGAAATAGCATACCCCAACCCCCTCAAAGAAAAAGAAGATCTGTCTCAAGCAGTTTCACCGTGACCCAAGTCACAATGGGGACATCCTCGAGAAAGTCTCCGGGGAAGCTCTTTCCGAGTGGATGCACTCTGCAAGAAGCTTCAGGAAACGAAAGAGGAGAAAAGGCTACTGAAGGAGCAGAACAAATATCTGCTTCAGGCCTTACAGAAGATGGGAAGTGCACCTCCCACAACTACCGCCGAGACTCCTGAGCTGCTCAGTCAGGAGAAGATCAATGAGTATTCTAAGATCGGCGAGCAAGGTATGGTGCATTTCTGCTTGGAGGAGCCAAATCCTCAAGGATAGTGAAAAAGTAATCGCCGAGTATATCAGTTTATACCTGAACATCGAGAAGGTGAACAAGGAACTCCAAGCATTAGCAGGTCCGATATCAGAAGAGTTAGAGCATGCTAGACTCCAGCATGAGGCCTTCCAACAAATGTTCGATTTGTTGGTCGAAGATCTTGTCAAGTTCGAGTCTTCGGCCACCCGAGGGCCCTCAACAAAACTATGTCCCTCTGGACTATCGGATAGATCAGCTAGAATTCGTTCTGGAAAAGATAGACAAGGTAAAGGAAGAGGCCCTGGATGCCATGCATCAAATGGAGAAAATTGTTCTATCTATGACTCGGGGTTGCTCACTCCTTCCCTTACCTTAAGATCGGTGATGACACTATCCGGATTTTGAGGAGATAGCCTCTCGGGACGGGGCGAGAGGTCACGTTCGATCTGAATCTATCAACAACCTACTCTTGGCTGTAGGGACTTCATCGGGTTCCTTATCGAGGCGGAGAAAGATTATTCCAAACTCCGGAAAAGCTCATAGACGAGCGGGAGACTTGCGAAGCCATCGGTGAGCGGCACTGAGGATCCATCACAGGATCAATTTGGGCCAATGATCAGCAAGTTTTTGGAATACCGCGCTCAGTTCCACATATCATCACCTGAGCAGCATCAGAAACAGGCAACCCCTTTTCGGCCGCAGGATGATGATGATGAGTAGCTTCTTCTTCTTCTTCTTCTTCTCTCTATTCTCCGACTTTCTTTTCGAAATATCTGAAGTAAGTTGGCACAAATGATGACATCATCCATGTTGCATCATGGGATGATGTCATCCATCAAAGTTGTCAAAGTCAACATGACTTTTAGATATTTTGTAAATATCTTTGTAAATAAGTGGTTGGCTCCATTTTGCCTTCTCTCTCCCTCATCTTCTATAAATATGAGAATACTTGTTGTATTCAAGAGGTGAACATTTTTTAGATAGAAATAGAAGTGAGGAGAGAAAGACTTTGAGCTTTCTTGTAACAGAAAAGAACAGTAATACAATTATTCAGACTTTGTGCTCAATAGCTGTGTTATACATTAGATCTTCCTTACGTTAGATCTATATGTGTTTAATCATTAGATTCATATCTACTTTTCCGTCATTTGTTTATCGGTATTGCTTTGTTTATTTATGCAAGTAGGTTTGGCTCTGTTTACTACCAAACTAAAAACATAAATCTTGACCTTTACGCTTTGGAATTCATTTCTTTCTCCCTTCGGATCTTCTTTCTCTCTTCTCCCTCTTTCATTCCTTTCTTTTCGCAGCACTGGAATACTCTCTTTGGGATGAGATCCCAACCGGAAGAAGGTAGAATCTGTGAGACTTGCATAGGTTCCTGCTAGTAGAAATAGCAATAAACCGAGTTTCGCTTCTTTTGTCTCAAAGAGGGGCTAAGCCCCGCACACTTTGTTGGCTCGTCTATGCATAGATCATCCGCATGTGACAGATTTTCGGACAACGGATAGCAAGAATGATGAATGGCGTTTTATCGAGGGGTATTATTTTCCCCTGTATTTGTGGAAACTCACATCTTCAGATCTCTTAAAATAAGTTTTGGGTTTCGTTTAAGAGAAGAGTTAGTAATTTAGTACTCTGTATTTTTATGGAGGGATTACTTGTCTCTGCTCAAATAGTTTTTGTATTATAATACTTATTGAATCAAGAACTGATTACTCTTTTGTAATTCAATAATGAATCCTGACAATGGGGTTTCAGTCTATGAGTTTGTTGATACATCTGAGCATGTTTTGCTTACTGATCGGTTATTTTTCTAGCTCTGTTGGATATAGTAAATACACCTTGTGTCTTTATAAAAGAAAGGAATGTGATTCCTTTAGAACGGACTGTGTTTTAGGACTGCTATTTGTATTTCATTCTGAGTATGGAATTGAAACTCATGTTCATTGAAGGTAAAGAAGTGTAAGGAATATGGCAGTGTGCTTTCTTCTTACTGGATAGATCATTGGTTGAACTTTTCTATTTTGATTCTCTTTTGAAATGGAGATTTCTTTATGAGTTGTTTGGTCTTCCTTGTTCAAATATTTTGTTGAAATGTTGTAGGAAGAGATTAGATGATTTGGTTGTTGAACAAAAATGTAAACTTGTTTGGAAGAATGTTTATTTGACAAGGCTTGTTTTTTTGGTTTGAGATGAGTAAATTTTATCTCTTGTACTGCCTTTTTATGGACCCTCCTTGGATGGACTCGAGTAGTGATTATCTCCTGTATGAGTCTACTTTGATTTGTGAACATTGATTCAGATCTTTAAATGTTAACTTCTAATATGTGGAAGTAGATTTAGACTTACGGGTGAAGATGTTCAATTCTATCTTCCATCTTGGATTGAAATGAGATTCTATTCTAGTGAATATCTTAAATGTTAAAATTTAAGGTAGTTGACCTTTAAATGAAACAGTTAATTCACGTTATGAATCTGTTCTATTTCTCGGATGTTTTGTGTTTGGGTACAGTTGTAATGATTCTCTTCTTCTTTTGATTATGAGTTAGATGAATTATCCTAATTAGAACCATGTTGTAAACCCTTCTTTTGGCTTGAAGCAAAGTTAAATGTTGTATTCTATTATGATAGAATAGGGGAAACAATGTGAAGATATGATCTGTTGTTTGCTTAAGGATAATTGATAGGATCAATGAAACTCTAATCTTGTAAGGATGATATAGTGGATTATATTTTGTCCTTTTCTTAGAGGTGAAATCAATTGGATAAAATATACTTCTCTTCCATTTGCTATTGTTGTATTGATATTATGATGTAATAATTGTCTCATTAAAGTAGAGTTGTTTTAATGGAACAATTATTGGAATGCACTTCGTTTTAAGGCTTAGCTCTTATCATGCTCAGTTCATCGAATCAATCAACGTGCATAGAAATTTTTGCAGATGGACTTCGTAAGTGATAAAGGAGGAAAAACTTATATGATGAATTAGCTGATTTAAATCTGATTCTTATGAAGAACTCTAATTCATTCTTGAGATTGTATTGAAAAAGAAAAGTAGTATTCTTTTATAATGAAGATGATTGTTATACAGTATACCTAAATGCATAAATATTGTAAATGTATAGTTATAAAGATAAATTGAAAGTTAAGAGTTTACCTGTATTGGTTGTGTAAATTATTTTGTACTTGCATGAAAGAGATGGATTCTATCTTGTGGTTATTCTTCATATTATTTATATGTTTAATGGCTATCTTTTAATAATATTGTATAAAGGGATTTAGTTCAATCTCCCTACTTGTGATGTAGCTTGTAAAGTTGCGGAATAAGATATTCGTTATATAAACTATATAACATAGTAATGTAAAGTGTGATGAACTTACATTGAGAAATGTGGACATTGGGTAGAATAAACCCTAACACTTATCATGTAGAGAAAGACTCTTTCTCTTTCTTATTTGTTCATAAAAAAAAAGGTTGGGTAACATGACTTCAATTTATCAGACTTCATTTGGTATGAATTCTAATTTATTTTGGATATATTCTTGAGTTGAACTTTTGCAAAAATTTATTGTACTTTTAAATATGACATAACATAACACTGTACAGTTACGGTTAATTGGCAGTTTAACTATGTGTTCAAACATTAAAAGTGACAATGAATATAACAAAGTTCTTAATGGGCTAAATGAATCAAATTTAGAAAGAACTTACGATGTGTGTTGGACTAGGGTTTAGAAGGTTTGTTGTAATCAAGAAATAACCCAAACTAACAAAGCATTAACAATCTCCTTGGGGGTTTGTACATCTCGATGAGGTAGTTTCTGTAGGATGTTGGCACACGCCAACTACAGGGTTGTACTTTTGAGAAGGCTTAAGTCTTCTTGAGAATACAGACATTGTAGTTGACATGTGGCATCACCCTTCACATTGATCATCTAGATCTACACACATCTGGAACTCGGACTTGAACCTAGTTTCTCTCTAGGTCTAGATGGGAACATATTTAGGATAGGAATTAGCTTCCAAGGGCTCAGGGTACGTTGGCACATTCGGATGACTTAGGTAAAACGGTATGCCCATCTACCCTAAGCCTTTGTAAGCATCTTCCTATAATAGGTAATGTTTCTATCTAGGGCTAGGGTTAAATCTGGAACAAGTGGACTGATGGTAGTCAGTAAAGACCAATCATGGTAATAGAAGAGTGAGGTGAAGGATGTATTCCAACATGATGAGTATGTCATCTAGGAATAGTGACATACATAGTATGTTATAAATCTTTGGCCAAAGTATCACAAAATGTTGGTTGTGTTGTCTATGTCACCAAGTTTAAAGCAACGTGATATCAGATGAATATTGGTAACATATATTCAGATATGTTCTTTAAACAAATCACTCAGTACCGGTGTAGGGTAGGATGACTAAGTATATGAAGTATACATTATGTATTCAATACATAAATAGATCGGTAGCTCACCGAGTTGTGGAATGAATAGATCAAGTAAATCACCGAGTCATTATAGTTGCATATGTTTATCCATTGAATTTGATTGGCATGGAATGTTTGTTCTAAATATTGCTTTATTTAGAACAGTGAACATTATTATTGTAAAAAAAAAGAAATTCTCTTGGTTCTAAAGTCTTAAAGTGGGAATGTTACTGACCCAAGGCATGATGTAGAGAAATGTAAATCTTTAAAAACCATTCTTATCCATTTGTGTCCTCTTGAAGAAAACTTTGACAATGATGACCTTCTTAATGAGGACCCCATTTCACCAACACCCATTTCCAAAGCTCTTCCCACACTGCCTACTCAAAGACCTAGATCTTCACCCCCACAACTCCTAGAACCACCTCTAAGATTTGAAATTAACATGGTTCACATCAAAGAACTCGTCAAACCTCCACCTAAATGTCAGTGTGCTCAACTCATCTCACAAGGTTCCTTCCCACCACTGGGCTTTTTCCCTTCATGTCACTATACCTTTCATGGCTCATCTACCTCGCCTACCTCCTCACCTCAAATCAACATGATCCCCATTGCTACCCATGCCCAAAAAGATAAAGGAAAGGAAAAGGCAACCGACCCACCGAACAACCCTATACCCAACATACCATCTACACCTACACCTAAAATCACTATCTGCAGCCCCACATATCCTATTTCTAACGAGGTTACACATTGTGCCATGCTCAAACAATTACACCAATCCCCCTCAAAATTTCTCTATATGACCTCATCCAAACCATAGAATCCCACCGTCAAGCTCTCATGGAATTCCTTCAATCTATTGAGGCTTACTCAATGACCCTACACTGTAGCCTCCATTATTACACCCCATCATGCAACCTCTCTCACCAAATTACCACCTTTATCCACACCTCCACCTACTCACCAAGTGGCTTCCCTTAGCATCTCAGAGGAAGAGATCGCACCGCACCAAACTAATGACCCTAGACCCTTCTCTCTTCATCTCTGTCCACATCAATGATATACATGTATGACATGTTATGATTAATGGGGGCACTAGCATTAATATCATTTCCTCCCATGCATTCGCTCAAATGTGCATACCTGACAATTGCATGCATAAACATCCCGTCATGTTGTGTTCATTCAATGATGTTATCACCTCTACACTTGGCACCATCATCCTCCACATTCGCGTGGGCCTCTCGCACTATTCCGAATTGTTTTATGTCTTGGAGGGGGAATTTCAATATAACTTGTTACTTGGTAGACCTTGGATTCGTGTCATGGGTTGTGTTCCTTCCACTTTGCATCGTTGTGTAAAGTTTGAGCATGAAGGACACACCTATACCATTCCAGTGATCCATCACCTTTCAAAACTTGCAACATTCTTTACTGAACTAATGACATGTTTATACCCATTAAGGTGTCTACCTCCATGACCACTTCCTCTTCACCTACACCTCCACCCACTAGTGTAACCGCTACTTCAATTACATCTATATCCTCCATTCCCACCATTGTCATAACCTCCACATCTAAACCATCAGCCTCCCAATTCATTAGCTCCACCTCTAATCCAACCTCTGACACATCATCTATTCTAGCTACCCACATACCAACCACCGATCCCTTGGAAGGAATTTTTCAACGCCTCACTTTGGGGGAGTATCGCCTATATAGTGTCAACACATTCCTTACTCCACAAGAGTATGGAAGTCTTCACCAACACCCTCGTTATGATCACCATATAGGAGAGCACCTCCTTTATGGTCCTCCCACCTTTGTACCAGTCTCACCTATGGGGGACTTGATACTACCACTTACACACCTGAACCACCATCACAAACCCACCCATTTTCTACTGACCTCCAATCACTCACCGATCTTCGATTTTTCCCACACCTTCCTACACTAATGTGTGTGGAAGGGTTTTGGTTTTTTCTTTTATGAGCAAGGCCGCCATCTTTATTCTATGTACTACTTGCAAACAAAATGATTGTAGTGGTATTGGCTTTACGGAACCACCTACCAAGAAGGCACACATTGAATTCATTGAGGACATCAGCCCTTCTCCACCTTTTTCACCACCATCACCACCTTCACCGATGGAGTTGATGGATCCAAAATCCATTCCTCCTAAATTTTTTTTTCATAAACACCATCTCTTTGGGGCCTCTGACTTATCAATGTGAGGGTGAGGCTCCTTCCTCTCTTCCCTTCCTATATCCTGAAATGATCGACAACGATACACCTTGATTAATGTCATTCAATGTCCGGATGATGAATTTATACTCACATTTTTCATGCGAGAAGACATATATATTCATCAATTGTTACCCCCGAGATGTAAACCATGTTGAATAAATCAACTATCAAGATCAACATTCATACTCAAGATGACCCGCACATTCTAAAGATAGGACAATCTTTAGATGTTGTTGAACAAGAAGCCATTACTTATTTTCTCAAAAAACATAACCATGCTTTCACTTGGTCTTACATGCATATACATACAGTATTGACCCCACTATAGTGGTACACAATATCGTAACCATTCCGATGCCAAACACGTCAAAAAAACTCGAGGAAAATGCACCCTCGCATTGCTCTTATAGTAAAAGAATAACTTCAACGCCTCATTTTGGTTTCCTTCATCTTACCCATTGATTATCCTCATTGGATTTCTAACATTGTCCCTATCACTAAGGTGACAGGGGGACTTTGTATTTGCACATATTTTCATGACCTCAACCTAGCTTTCCCGAAAGATGACTTCCCTCTACCTGGTATTGACCAACTGGTTGACCTTACCACTGGTCACGAGATGTTATCACTCATGGATGGTTTCTCGGGTTATAACCAAATCTTGCTTGCCCCAAAGGATCAACACAAAACCACATTTATCACCCCTTGGGAGACCTTCTGCTACCAAGTCATGCCTTTTGGCCTTAAAACATTGGGGCCACCTATCAGCACTGGCTATGACTTATATCTTCCATGACATCATGCATCGTATATTAGAAGATTACATAGATGATCTCTCGACCAAAAATAAACAACCGCTCCGAGTACCTCACCATCCTAAAAACCATATTTTACCACCTTATTAAATATTATGTTTGCCTTCACCTTGTTCAAGAAGTGTATCTTCACGGTTCCCTCAAGAAATCTCTTAGGATTTATCGTTTCCTTACATGGTATAGAGATTGACCTGTTAAAGTCAAGGCCATTCTTGAGATGCCTCCACCCACTAACCTTAGACAACTCTCGTAGCCTACAAGGTAATTTGTAGTCTATCTGTCGTTTCATTTCATAATTTTCTAATCGATGTCAACCATTTCATCATCTTCTCAAGAAGGATGTCTCTTTTAAATGGGATAATGACTAAACCAAATATTTTGAGGCCTTAAAACAATACCTTCTCCAACCACCCATACTCATTCCACCTAAAGATGATCAACCCTTTTACCTATACATCTCAGCTACCGATCACTCCTTGGGGGCCATGCTCGATCATCGCGATGAACAACATAGGGATTAGGTGATTTATTACATAATTTGTACTCTTTTAGACTGTGAAACTTGATACACCCATGCCGAAAAAATCTTCTTAGCCTTAGTTTTTGTTGCCACGAAACTCTACCATTACCTACTTAATCACAAGACTTATGTTGTGACCAACATTGACCCATTACACTTCATGTATGCCAAACCTTATCAAAATCAACGTACCACATGCTAGCTCATGCTTTTGGCTGACCTTGACCTCGAATTTATCCACCAAAATTCCATCAAGGGACAAGCCATTGCTGACCAATTATTGGCAACACACCTATTTCTCGGAGATCAACCTTCTAATTTTGAATTTCCAGATGAGTCAATTGCTTCCCTTTCCTTAGATGACCCGCATACCATATGACACTCTTCTTTGGTGGTTCTAAGTGTCAAGCGTATGGGTTTGGGGTAGGCATTATCCTCATTCTACTTGATGGTGAACTCATGCATTTGTATTTCAAACTATATTTTTTTTATCTGACAAACAATATTGCCGAATACGAAGCGCTCGTATTATGTCTATAAGCTACCTATGCCTTGGATGTCAAATCCATCAAGATCTTTAGTGATTCCTAATTGGTTATAAACCAAGTTAATGGTATATACCAATGTCATAATGAGATACTTCAAAATTATAAAAATCACGTAGACATACTTTTTACCACCTTCGATCACTACGCCCTTCAAACCATCCCACATTCAACCAACAAATTTGCAGATACCATGGCCTACTTGGCTTCTCAAATCCTTGTTTCACCTGTCGATTCTAAAATATTTGTCACCATACAAAGACTCTAATCACCCTCTTATATACCTCATGAGGTTTACTCCATTAGAACCGTTACCCCTGACCCAAGTGACCTTTGGTATAAACAATACTCAGACTACCTTTCCCGTTCCATCTTGCCTCTTGATGTCACTCATAATGGACAATGGGCCTTTCTTAAAAAGGTATCTCATTACATCATAATGGGTGGCCTCCTCTACAAATGTGGCTTCGATGGCATTCTCTTACAGTTCCTTACGAGTTCCAAAATTCCTTATACCATTAAGGAAGTTCATGATGGCATATGTGGAGGTCACTTTAGTGGCCTTGTTGTTGCTAAGTGTATTCTTCACCTAGGCTATTACTAGCTGACCCTCAACCATGATTGTTGCGACTACGTCAAGTGTTGTGTAAAATGCCAACAACATTCCAACCTTCATCATACACCCAATCATGCCTTACAAGTCACATGTGACCTTTGGCCCTTCTCTCAATGGGGTTTGGATCTTGTTGGAGAGATCAATCCCCATTCTTCCCAATGACATCAATGGATCATCACCGCTACCGAATACTACACAAAATGGGTTGAAGCCATACCTCTCATTTCCATGAAATTGAGAAAATATGTGAGTTTATCAATCATCACATCATTTTCTCTTTGGTGTCCCACATCGCCTCATCACTAATACGATGAAAAAAATCAAAAATAAAATCCTATGAAAATTTTGTGACACCTTCGGCATTCAGCTAAGTTTCTCATCACCTTCTAACCCAAAACCAATGGCCAAACCGAATCCACTAACAAAACCCTAAACAAAATTCTCATGAAAGTGGTTAACGATACTGGGAAGGATTTGGTATACACATTCCTTTTTCCCTGTGGTCATACTACACTAGTATTCGCACTTCCACTTCCTGCCACACCTTTTATCTCGGGGTCTATGGTATAGAGGTTGTTCTACCCCTCGAAGTCTAGATTCCCTCACTCTAAATTTCTCTCCATGACATGCTCAATGATGATGACTTTCGTCAGGACCATTTAGCATAACTTGAGTTATTAGATAAACGTCATCTTAACACTCTTGACCACCTTCAAGTTTACCAAAAACGTATCAAATGTGCCTATGACAAACATGTTCATGAATGAACCTTCCAAGTCGGTGACCTTGTCTGAAAGAAAATCAACATGTAACCAAAGCAAAAAAAAAGTAAACGGGAAAATTTTCTCCTAATTGGCTTAGACCATACATCGTGACTCATACTTATGGATCGGTGTTTATCATTTATCTTCACTCGATAGTAAACCTAAACCGATACCCTTAATGCCTTGCATCTTCGACCATTCTACTATTGAATTTTAGTCTTACCTCAACTTACGTCTCTGTCCATGCTTGTCCCTTGAGCACTATCCACTTCTTACACCTCACCAATGATTAAACAAGAATCATTAGTATACCTATCACTTTTTATCTTCTCTTTAATATGTGCACCATGACACCGCACATAGCATGATTCTCATAGATACTTTTTGTCTACTTTTAGATGAGATCCCATGGTCATTTCACCTTTCTTTTGAACAAGAATCATATTCTTCACCTTAGTCTTACCCATGACTTAAAATCCTTCACATGGGATCTAACTCCTTGAGTCAAACTTCCAATAAAAAGATGACTCCCTCAAAAGGACATATTTCTCTCTATAATCTCTACTATGAATAGACTGCTCCCTCAAAGGAAAGCTATTTAAAACTCGTTTCCAAAAAAACAAACAAGAAGAAGAAAGAGAGAGAATATGAAGCTTCCCGCATCAATCAGCTTCATAAAGACCTCAAGGATTTAATTTCCTCATCCCACATAGACTTCCCGCATCGATCAATCTATCTCAAATATCAGTCAAAACAAAAAGCCTTTTAGTCATGGACTTGCCCATTGTGACCTTGGATCTCTTGCCAAAAAGGCATGCTACCTAGTACCATATAAAAACTAACCACTTTTCACCCTCTCACCATTCACACTTTCATTTCCTACCACCTCAAGGGACCTATTAGACCATGACATTTGGTGATCATGTGACTACTTTTTCACCTTTAGAATAATCAATCATGTAATGCTTTTAGGGTCTTACATTCATCATCCCATCTAAAGTATGATCCACTGTTATGATCCTTACCAATCAGGTTGCTTTCTTACCTCCTCTTATATTTTAAACCTTCTTCATTATGTATTGATTACCTTATACAGGACTTGACCCTCGACACTTCTTTTTGGGTAATTTTTTTCTCCTCCTTCACCATAATCACCTCAAAATCACCTCTACCAATGTTCCCATAATTCACCCATACCTAACATACCTAGACCCAATCACACCTATAACATACCCACCCATACTCATACCTCCTCATGTTCTTCCCTAGCTTATGGGAGAACTACATCGGCCTGAGGTCCCTTTTCACCGGGACTATGTAGGCTAAGACTCCAAGGGCATGGGGCCCTTAGAGGTTAGCTCGGCCACTCTTTACCCTAACCAATTCATCTTTTATTTTCCTAAATCACATTCTACCCTATTTAGTTTCCTTTCATATCAATAATTAGAAATTAAACCCATCAAACAACAAATTTCTTTCCACCTTTATCATCATCAAACATACATTTATTATGTCTACCATTTCTTTACCATTATCATGTATATACCATAAAACATCTTAACCATAGTCCATATCATCATTCATTGCAAAAATTAATGAATTACAACCTAACTCACTTCACCCATACCTAAACAACCTAACTTCACCCCTACCTAAACAACCTAACCATGCCTAAAACTCCGACTCAATCCATGCCTAGACTATGACCTGACTCAACCATGCCTAAAACCTGACTCAATCCATGCCTAGACCACAACCTAACTCAATACATGCCTATGACCTGACTCTATCATGTCTATGCTACTTATATTTTCCATAACATATACACATAAAAATAGCAAGATAACCACAACCATGTATACACATAATGACCATACTCATCATCATCATCATCTCTATAAATAAAAATATCCAAATGTGTGTCTCCATATACATAATCTCAAATATCTTCAGACATGTAGGCCAGTACATATAATCAAATCTCTCAAAATCTCATATACTGACCTCACCATCTTCAAAGTACGCTAGCCATTATATGATCAAAAATATACAAAACTCTCATATACATCCTCACTCTCTTTGGCACGTAGGCCGATATATATCAAAAATGAATTAAAATACATAAAAATAAAGGGATGTGCATCAAGCATCATCCTACAAGACATCCTCCATCTCAGTCTCGCTTATCCCCTCCTCGGCTCACAGGCCGCACTGATAACCTCTCCTCCCGCCATAGGTTGCGGTCAGGCCCCTATTGGTACATCACCTAGAGCTGGCCTCTATGAGATGGTGGCCTCACCTTGATCTTGTCTTGAGGATCGATGGCCCCTTTTTATCCACCCCGTGAGTCCGGGATCTAGTCCTCTCACTCGAGGCCTATTGTGCCCTGTACTCTTCATAGGATAGAAAATCTATCTCGGCTGCTTATTACTGATCCTAGTAATATCTAGTGTCCCCTAAGAAATCTCGTAACCTAGATATGGGTATGGTCTATGGTGGCCTTATAGGCCTCGGCCCCTGTACCTGTCTTGCGGGACCCTATCCTTTGCCTACCTATGAATTGGGACCTGCCCCTGCTGTCAGTGCCAGGTGTATCGGCCCACACTTCGTGTGCCTATACGTGTGCCCATATAGTGGCCTAACCTCGGCCTCTGTAAACCTACAACATGTGCCTCGTAGGGTGGATACTTGCTCCTCATCTCCCTCTCCGTCTCCACCCTGGGCCATCTAGACCTATGATCGCCACCTACACATGTAATGCGGCCACCTCTACTCTCACGATCTTTCGCTAATGCCCTGTACCATCCCTAACTATGTAATCAGGGTTGTCACCTACCCCTATAGGGTGTCTCTCTACACAGTGATGGTGGCTAAATCTGGCTGCCGTGCCTGGGAGGTACTACTTGTAGTTAGGCCACCCACCACTATCTATACATTTCTATCACTCTGGCATCATCAATTCACCGGTATGTAACTGTTCCTCTTGTCCAATAGTTATTGTCATCTATGGAAGTGGCAGTGGTCTCTCCACATCATCCCTCCGGTACTGTGGGAAGGGTGGTGGTATATCCTATAGTAATCCAAACTATCGTCGGACCCTATCTACGGGGATCATCTCATTCTCTCCTATATGGCACCCCTCTATCCATCTGAGTAGTTGAAGGCTAGCTAACTCCTCAGCCATATGTCTGTATGAGGGATAACCCACATACGGTCTCCATATAATGTCTACCCTAGAAAATCCCTCCAATAGCCACCTAGTAGTATGCTACATCATGCATAGCCCTGTCTAATCGCCACTCTCCAATAACATGCACCCATCACCTGTACCCCACCCACACAAAACTTGGCTCAAATGCATCTGGTCGGGGCATACCCATTGGACACACAAAATTTGTGTTCATAGGCCCAGCAATGAAGAACAAATGTATAACATAGGATAAACCTGTGAGCCGCCTCTATGCCCACAACTCTCTACATAACTACACTAGGAATGTTGGCACCCTGGAAAATTAGGTCCTCTCCATCATCATGTCATATAACACTCCTATCAATGATCATGGGAATCTTCCACCCTCTGCATCTAGTAGTGCAAAACAATAGACTACCTCCATCAATAATACTACTAGCCTCGTCTCCTCTAGACAGGATAGGTACATCTCTCCATAGCTCAGGATTGGCACTATGGAATGTCAGCTCTACCATCCCCTCACCAAAAACTAGCAATATCAACTCCTCCAATTCCTCTGAGGAGATCAAATATACCTATGTACCCAATATAGGTAACCATAAGATCATGTACACATCCTCAGGGTGATGTCATCTCACCTGTCGGTAGGTGGAATGTGTTGGTTGTTGAATCCCATCTATCGATGAGGGAAACCATTAGAATCAGCTTCCAGACTACATGCTGGTAGCGTCAGACCCCAATTAGGCCCACCTCCTCAACATGATACAACTCCTCGGCTTTTGTTGTGCCTTGAACTATCACGAGTAGGGGTGACACCCTATCTCTCGTATCCTCAGTTGATCTCTCTCCTGCATCCAACAAAACAATCACATTATTTAAACATGACCATATCCACATTCACCCATACACACTCCCATTACCTTACCTCTTTTACTTTGCTACTTACCTGTTTGTCCCATGGCCTACCCTCCACCCCAAACCAACTGCACCTCCCTACTTACACAACCCAACCCTATTCTACCGACCTACCTACCCTAACCCTACCCAACCTAATATCACCTCACCTATTCAACCATACCCCGAACCCTCACCTACTTCCATTTTGACCCACTCCCGACCTTACATTTTTCCCGCAACATCTATACATTTTTCCCTAACTCCACCCTTACCTATTTTTACCCCTTACCTATGTTATGATTTTCACCAAAACCACTTCTCTTACCCCTACCTACCTCACCCACCCAACCTCAGACACCTTTTGGCCCCTTTTTCCCCCAATTATGACTGATACGGTTACCTCTAACCGACCCAGGGTCCCCTTCAACCAACATCGATCACCGCATCATGACCGATATTGGTGCCCTAACACTGACGTCAACTAACCTTCAACCGACACCGGTCAATGTAACGTCAAAAATTACAACACCCAAACCCCATTTGCTCCCTTCTACCCGCCTAATATTACTTAAACCCCCTAAACCCTTCCCCACTCCTTCTTCACCAAATCACCTCCCTTCCCATTCCTAATTTAATTAATTTTCCCTCCCACAATTCCAAATTCCTTTTCCCCCCAAAAACAAAAAAACTTGTTTTCCCCACTAATTCAATTTAATAAACAAAAAAATGAGTTGGATTGAATCTTACCTAATCGCATCATTATATATGTGGTGGAACCACTAGCCTTTGCACTGGTGGTCCCCCCGATCCCTCTCCTACCTCTGCCATCACCAAATGACCTCTCGCTCTCCAACCAATCAATCCACTCAAATCAATCCAACCTAGCTTGTGGATCCACCTATCAACCAACTATCACCTACCACGTGGCTTGCCAACTCTCTCTCTCTCTCTCTCTCTCTCTCTCTCTCTCTCTCTCTCTCTCTCTCTCTCTCTCTCTCATCATTTTCCCAATTCACTAAAAGACAAATGATTTGAAAAATATGGTAATTTTTCTTTTTATAACCTACCCAATATGATGTGCAATAGCTTTCACCTTAATTGACATCATTCCTATGCCCTAACTTACCATGGTCGGTCCATCTTGACCGACATCGGTCCCTTCTAACCATCATCGGTTATACTACTTACCCTTTCTACTACCTCCTACCCCCAATTTTGACTCGAATCCTCTTTAATCTTACCTTCACCTCCCTAAGCCACACCACTTGACCTTCTTGACCTTATCATTTATCCCCTCACCTTGTCCTCATTCGAGGACTCATTATTTTACCCATAGCTCGGCCCTACCCATGCCGTGACCTAGATACTTGGACCTGGAACATTGCTAGTGACCTTTGACCTCATGTGTTTGCTATACCTTGCTACACTATTACCTATGGTGATGGACATACCCGACCTTACCTTGCCTATTACCATGCCTATTTATCCTAACCCAACCCTTGGTGTACTGAGAACATGCCTAAACATTCCTGCACTTGACCTACATCATGTTTCCTGACCATATCCTATATCTTGGATATTGGACTCACTTCAACCTTGTTTGGATAAACCTATCGACCTTAGACAATGTAGAGTTTTCCTACTCTTCAACTTGGTACTCTTCTACAGTTTATACATGTGTGTGCATTTGACTATTACTACCTTTGACCACGGCCCATTACTCCGGATTACCTAAGTGGACCTTTTTCCTTTTTTCCCACATTGCCCACCATCCTCTCCATCACATTCAAATTTTATGAAACCACTCACCGATTCTCGCCTTTTGCCTCATCGGTTCCTGGTTTGAGTGGGATCACCTTCACCCACACATGGGGTAACCACATCTTATTTTTTTCAATGTCGCTTACCAATAAAGCTAACGCAATAAAAAGGGGTGAAATGTAGACACCAAAATTGGGTAACACTCCCCTTAGTCCCTTGACAAATAACCACCTAAAACACACTCACCTAACCATGGCCCATTCCACCTCCACTCTAATATAAATTTAATTAATTTAATTAAATTAATTCATTATCTCATAATATTTATTATTTTAATATCCTAATTGAGATAATGCCCAAATATCCACCTCACCTAGACACCTCATCTAGCCACCTCACCCTAAGACCTATTCTTAGTAAGTTGCCATAACTAACTTAGACCTACCCAAACCATAAAAATAAAATCCTACATTCCCTCTAACCACATTCCCACATGTTAGAAGGAAGCTTCCATTCTAATATATGGAGCCAAATGAACGAGATCCTAGAAAATCAAGGGGATCTATCTAGTTTAGTAAACCTAGGAAATCACACCCTAATTGATGTTGGTTACCCATAACCATTTGGTTAACCCAGAACCGCCGTTGGTTACCATTTAACCCCCAAAACAACCTTATTTCGAGGTTGGCACATTTCTAAGAGATTAACACACCTTTTGAGAATCAGATGCAAAACCAGAGTTACATGCAAGTAGCACGAGCATTCATTCATGCATCAGAATGCCCATAGCCAGCATCTGAAGAAACCACAAAGCCACTTTCCTCACGGGATCATCTAGGGAAGCATCTACATCACACCAAGTTCCTTCCATTTGATCACCCTCCATTACCAACCAGACATCAAGCTCATACAAACAGTAAGTTTTTTTAACCAGCACTGGTTCATTATCATCTGAGTAGATTCTTTTACTTTTGTTATTATTTTCTGCTCCCATTTCCATTCCCCCACCATTTACCTCCATGCAAACTTGACCATCCTTTTACCCACACCCTTGAACTACCCATACTCATATTTTAATCATTCCTGTGCATACCTTGAGACCCATACAAACCTAGTCATTGCCCTTCCATTTCCATCTATCCTCAGATCTTTCACCCCACCAAGTTTTTATTGAGTTTCTTATACCTCAACCATACCGACGCCTTGATTACCGAAATGCCATCGGTTAACCTAAACCGACATCGGTCATACCGAACTGATGTCGTTCTCTATGTTCGACCAGAAACTAAGAACGAGCTTAAAACCTACACCAAATACTGAAAAACCATCTAAAACCTCACCCCGACTCAAGTACTTGTACTCGACCAAGACCTTGACCTCTAGATTCAATCATATCTTAGCTTTGTTAAGAGTGAATTTGCTTATTGTAGATGAATGAGATACCTAAATCATTTTAACTATAGTTGGATTTCCTTTATTATTAGCATTAAGTTGTTTTAAATAGTGGATTTACAGCCATCTAGGAAGTATCACTCTTCCCGAGATCTAGTATACGCTAGGAAATCAACTCCATATATTGTTTAACTTTCATTTGGTGGTCTTGTTTTCCATTTTAGGTAGTTTCTCCAAGAAAAAGGAAGCTCTCTCACGATCATTTGTGGATCCATAAGTCATACGATTGCAACAACCTACAACCAACATCTTAACAGGTATTCCTCCTAGCCCTTTACCCTTATTTGTTTCATCAACATTCAAAGAAACACTCTAGAATCAGGTGAAACATTTTGGCACGCCTGGTGGAACCCATTCAGGGTTCTTTGCATTCTTTCATTTCTAGGTGAAAATTTGCATTTTTTTTCCTTTCTAAAAGGTTCTTACATTAAAATTTCTCCCCTAGAACCTTCCCTTCTTCTATTGTCTAAAAGTAATCATATTTTGGTGATTTAAAAAGAACACTTCTTCCTTTCATTAGTGTGAGAGACTCTTGATAGAGAGGCGGGAGGCCTTACCACCCTCACTATGGGTGCAAAATTTCTACTTCACCTTACAAGGTTACACATGCACATGGTATATTTATGCAGAGTTCAATAGAGAGACAAGGAACTACTAAGAACTATATGAAGGCACGATTCAAACCTTTGACTATTTTTCCACTAAACCTCTAGTGAATGAGGCATTACACATTATTAAGAACTTGACTATTGGAGATAGTGCAAAGGATGAGGAACTTATCTAGGATTTACTTAGTGAGTCAAACCTGGAGGCATACTTTGAAGAAGAAGGAATGATGAAGAAAAGTTTGGGTGCACCGCAAATTTAGGAAAATAAAAAGAAAATATGGTTTACATGATTGATGATTAAGAAATAAAGAATTTGGATTCTGACCATACTATGGGTACACGCGAGGTCCTAGATAGTTAAGATGAGAAAGTGTGTGCGTACCATGAGCCCATGAAAAAAAATAAGGTAAAAATTGGGACAGATGTAGAACCTAAGGAGACCATCATCAAAGATTCTTGGTCTAACTTAGAGGTTGCAAAAATAATTAATCTATTGCATGACTTCCATGACCTATTTCCTAAAGGCTACCATGATTTGAAAGGGGTACATCACTCTTTTGGTGAGATGATAATAAAATTAAAGGAATGTGTACACCCATTTAGGAAGAGACCTTACATGATGAATCCTAATCTACACATCAAGGTAACGGAAGAAATTGATAACATGTTGAAAAATGGAATCATTGAGCCCATTAAGGAGTCGAGTGGGTTAGCCGTATGGTGCTAATCATAAAGATAGATGGAAGGATAAGAATTTTTATGGATTATAGGGAGTTGAATGTTGCATTTGTAATAGATCCCTTTCCCATTCCTTGTACTAAAAATATTGGGTAAGGCATTGTAGGGCACGAGACCTATTCCTTCACCGATGGATTTTCGGGTATCATCAGTGAGGTGTTGATCAAAGAACACTTGATAGATAAAGAACACAAGAAGTCTACATGGGAAACCAAGTCATACGAAAAGACATGAATGGATAGGAAGAACACATGCATGGAATTTTTTTAGTTTTTCAAGACTTAGCCATTTTTGGGCATGAAGATCTATTTTTAGAAGATGGCATGAGAACACTCAACGATGCGAGAGACATGCGTGACACATTGTTTATTTTTAGGATCATATTGAAGCATTTTTGCATGGAGACAGTCTAAGAATAGGATTTTCACTTCATTAACTATTAGTAGTCTATAGATAGCACACTTACATGTGTGGCTATGCATGAAAATGGCGCGTGGATACTAATAGCATGCAACCTATTTTTTGAATAGATAAGTGGTGAAGGGAAACTCCCACCCTATATATATGTAGTAAATTAATTGGTAGGAGATGATAGATATAGAGAGATAGATAACATAATGTATATGTTTTGGATTACCTTATCATATCCATGTGCGCATTGACATAGATTACTAGTATTGTAAGAAACTCGTGTTATTGTGATGATTAAGAGATGGAAGATATTGATTGAACCTAAGTGTTATTCCTGTGTATAATTGAGTGGTGCATGTTCTTATTTCTATCATGATTATTTTTTAAACCTATTCTTTCCTAGATCTAGATCTATCATGCATTGTATAATGATGTGTTAATTTATGGATCTATATGATTTAATTCTTCATCATGTTAACATTTTGGTATAGTAACCCTAAAGAGGGACCTAGTACCTTTACACGTGTTAGGTGGTGAGCACTCGGCCTAGGCTAAGTGATGGGCTAGCGTGTCTAGGGTATTATCTGGTGAATTCTAGAATACATCATTGGTTCCGTTGGCGGGACCTCTTTTTCAGTTGTTTTCAGGATCGTTCACAATGAAGACATATCGGTTAACTCTAACAAGTATTGAAGAGTGGATACATGATCTAGAGGAAGAATATGCATGGTGATTCAACATTATATCTAAGTTTAATGCATGCACTTGGGTAGAAATGTAATCAGTATAACAACTTATATGAGAAATTTGTTGCCATCTTTCCATTAGAATTATATGAGTGGTTGATTGCTTATGCATCTAAGCGGAATTGGAGGTATCGCACACTTTTCTGGACACAAGAAGAATTTCAGGCCCTTTATGATGTTGATTTGATCTAGACTCGTCTTTGTGGATATGTGGTTTTGTGGTGTTCGAATAGTTATATTCGGAATATTCAATTTTGACGTATTTCTTGCTAGGAGGTAGCTGAATTCAGTTTTGTAGTATCCTAGAGGATCATATCTACAAGGTATTCCATTGGTCATCAAAATCTTGATGATAACCTTGAACTCGAGAGAGTAAACCGATGGCTAACTAAACTTCACCACGCGAGGGAAGGAACAGGTTTGGTGAAAGATGGTAGACCTAGTGGTAGAAAGGTAGAGAGAGGAAAGGTGACTTAAGTATAATGAGGCACATAAGAGGGAGATAGAGAAGTAGCGTACCATTGCAAAAAGTATGACATTGAGGAGAGAGATGGATCATGAAGGATAGTGAATGATTTGAAGCTCATGTAGAAGATGTGGAGCCAGAGCATCAAGAACTCACCCATATCGAAAGTATGACAAAGATCCCCCTTGGCCTCACACGAAGTGCACTAGCAGAGACTACGGTTCGGGGCATGCATCTTAATCCACCTGGTGACCTAGCCCTTGTGCTTGGTTTTCTAATATCTAGTATGATAAGTAATTAGCAATTGAATTTAGGAAATAGGAGCTGGAGTAAGTCGAGAACAAGAAAATTAATGATAGGACATATGGATTCAAATTTATTTGGAGGAACATTTTCAGGTGCATCATCTACACAAAATGTAAGCACATAGAATGTTGGATTCACCTCTCGAAGTGGAACTACCACACAGACTGTAGGGGTTCAATATAGTACTACTATCGAAGCACATGGGAGTACATATAAAATTCCTATTCTAGCTACAGGTGGAGGGTCGGAAGGTATAGTTGGTTCTATCTCGGTGGATCGGTGGTTTTGGAGGTAGGGGAAACACGGGAGGTTCTAGATAAAGTGGGCAAGGTTTACACGAACCCTAGAATATTTATATAGAGATGTCTCTTCATCTTCGAATTATAGAGGCATAGAGGATGCTGCTGAGCATGTGCACATGTGTGAAATATTGTGGCACATGAAAGGGATCATAGCTTCACGAGTGCAAATCAAGTCAATTTGCTACTACATTACAAGGATGTACACATAGTTGGTATAGGAAGTTTGACCCGATCAAACTTGTGTGGATTATTAGCATTTGAAGGATTTTTTCTTTCTTGAAAGAGTTCTATGTCTCGAAATTTAGGTAGAAGAGTATAAGCACCCTCAAGGATATCAAGCAAGGCACTACTAAGAGTATACGTGAGTATGATGCCCATTTTAAAACACTCCTATCTAAGATTTCTTAAGATATTCACGCAATCCAAAGCATGCATAATGGTTCGTTGGTAGATTGATTACACCATTAGAAGAGAACTATCACACAAGACATACACTAATGCGTGAAGCACTTGGAAGAAGCTTTGCATGCTGAAGTAGTTGGGAGCATTGACATTGGCATCATTCCATTCTTAGAGGCATAGATCAGTAGCTATGGAAAAATAGTTAGAGAAGATATCAATAAATTCAGCCCATGAAACATGCTCAAGAATTTGGTGTATAGATTATGAAGTGGAGGGGCAAACAAAGGATACTTTCCCTCATAGATCTATACACTCATTACTATTAGATTGTGAGATCTGTCATTTGAATCATGATGCTAGTCACTATCCTTTGTTACAGTGCGTGATAAGGAAGAATGTATCTTGTTACTATAAAATTTTCTAGTCCACGACCCATGATACTGAAGATTTTTGGTTGATTGGTCAGATCCAGGATGCTATAGACATTGGGGTATGATAGAAAAGTGTAACAAATAATTATAAGGGTAAGAATGAACACCATGATTGGGATGATAGTCAAATGCGCTATGACAGGAGTGAGGGGCGTTTTGAAGGAGGTCATGGAAGAGGACACTGGATATCATGGTGGATATGGAGGATGAGGCCACGGTAGAGGAAGAGGTGAGTTCCCTCGTGAAACATGTTATACGTGTGGATCTCCGACCACTATATGCGTGAATGTCCTCAAAATATTGCATGTTCTTTGCCTGCGGAAAGAACAATAGCTATAAAGAGTGCTCGAACTTATATGAGCATCTGAGTAAGCAACATAAGAAAGAAAGAAAAGGCCTTCGGGATGGTTAGAATATAATGCATGGTAGAAGATCATTGGATGCCCAAGATAGCACCTAACGAGGCATTGCGGTGAAGATTACTACACGAGCTAAAGCGGTGCGCATAAGAGAGGCATTATAGAAAAACCTACCATCACTAAGGATGATGTCCTTCAATCCCAATATTCAGATCCTACCTATCGAGAGAGAGGTTTATCAAGATACCATGGAAGTACTAGCGGAATCTTGTGGTGAGATACAATACTTAAAGGAGCAGAAGAAAGCATCAGAGATAGTCCAAACTAATATCGATGATCTGAGAGAAGTGTGTAAAATGTTGCGCCAAGAGAACAACATTCCACTATTACGAAGTTGGTTAAAAGGGAACACTCCACGCACAAGTATTAAGACCAGATGATAGATCATGCATGCAACTCTTCCCCCTGATAGCATTGACTATGACAAGGAAATTACTCTGAATTTTGTTATGGATGGATGGTTGTTGAGTAACATATTATTGATATAGTAGTACAGAAGTAAATGTGCTTACATTAGATGCATGGGTAAAAATAGGGAGGCCTACATTGCAGCCATCCTCTAATGTGTTTTTTATGGCAAACGGACTAAGGCCACTCCCATAGGATATTTTAAGGATGCCATATAAGGGGCCAAGTTTCTAGGGATTTTGAGGTACTACCACTTCCAGAAACAAACATTTTTCTAGCCTTGCTTAGATGCCCTTCGTGTTATGCGAATAATGTTGATATGAGATTTAATAAGGGTATATTAGCTTTGAGAATAAGGAGGAAATGGTTGTGATACCTTTGATAGATGGGAATTTACGTCATATGTTGAGCCTCTTAAGTGAGGAGGACTTAAATAGAATCATGTACGTGCATTATTCGGGACCCAAAGGTCAATGAACCATCAAAGGAAGGTATCCTAAAGTGGGAGAATTCTCATTCTATTAGTGATACTACGAGTATTGGCTTGTGATAATTGGGCTCATGGTACATATGAACTAGTAGGGTGTGAGGTAAAAATTGTGGTTACGTGCAAGAATGGACTTCATTACATTCGATGGATAGGTAATGCGGATACCTTGGTATACAAGGGCAAAAGATCTTCTTGTATTTTTGAAAGCCATGGAAGCTACGGTGAACATATCAAATTAAGAGAAGATATATGTCAATTTATACCTTGCGTGGCACATTAGACACCGGTGGGTAGTCCACAGATATAATCTTAATAATGGGAGGAGATTGGAATCGTCCTATCTTCTAGGTTTTAAGGAGAAATGCACCTACATAGATCTAAACTTATAATGGTGATCAAGGTCTATTTCAACATCACATTCAACAGAGGTGAGAGACTCTGGATAGCGGGACATGAAGCATTACCACCTTCACTCTAGGTGCATATATTATACTCTACTCTACAAGGATGCATACGTGCCTAGTATGTATACATAGAACTACATCGAGAGATTGGGAATTGGTAGAATTTGACCATAGGAATGCTCCCACCTTTGACTACTTCTTGACTAAACCTCATAGAAGAAGCATTAAAAATTTCAAACGCTTAACTATGGGAGATAGTATAGAAAATGTAGAAGAGCACATTCATGATTTATTTGGTGAGACAAATTCAGAGTGCATTTTGAAAAGGAAGAAGAAATGGAATCCATACTACTTGAACGTGTTTTCCTTGAGAAAGAGAAAGGAAATATGGTTTACATCGTGGATGATGAGGAAGATGAGAACTGGATATTGAACATTTACAAGGGGTGTGTGAGGTCTTAGATGGTATAGACAAGGATACGCATGTTTATCACAAACCCATGAAGAAAAGAAGGTGAATATAGGTTTGGAGGTGAGCCAAAGGAGGTTATAATTGGAGACTATTGGTCGAGAATCGGAAGTGGCAAAGATCATTGAGTTACTCAAGGATTATCAAAGATTATTCCTCAGGGTATCATGAACTTAAAGGCATACATGAATCACTTTGGGAAATGAAGATAAAGCTTAAGGATGGTGCAAAACCTAGTTAGAAAGAGGCCTTACAAAATGAACCTAATTTGCATGAAAAAGTTAAAGAGGAGATTGATAACATGTTGAAATCTAGAATTAGTAATCCCCTTGATGAGGGAATGGGTTAGTCATAGTGATCGAATGTATCAGATAAGGATGGATGAATTAGAATATGTGTGGACTATAGGGAGCTAAATGTTGCATGTGTAATAGATCAATTCCTATGCCATTTACTAAGGAAATACTAAGGAGTTGTAGGGTGTGAAATATAGTCTTTTATAGATGGGTTCTCTGGGTATCACCAGGTTAGAATTACAAAGGAGGATCAGGAAAAGACTACATTTACTAGTGGCAATTTGAATGGGGTAGTTTCACCTATATTTTCATGCCTTTTGGATTTGAAAAATGCACCTATTTTATTCTCACGAGATAATTGTTCAAGCATTCAAAGATTTTATTCACAACTTTTAAAGGTTTATCTAGATTATTGGATAGTATATGGGCTTGTGAATGCTCATTGTGACAATATGTGCTTGATGTTTAAATGGTGTAGACAATTGAGTATATCTTTGAACATCGAAGTGCATATTTTCTACACCTTTTGGAATATAGTTAGGACATATAATCTGTAAGGAAGGTTTGTTAGTTGATCCAGCTAAGGTTGGTTAGTCATTTTTAGGCCTGGAAGTGCACCTACCAGGTCAAAGTGAGGTGCATGGATTTTTGGGTCACATAGGATATTATAAGAAGTTCATCAAAGGGTATGCCAAATGTACTACACCCTTGGAAAATTTACTAAAAGGGAAAGGTACATTTTATTAGGGAGAACCACGTAGAATGCGTGTTTGAGATATTAAAGAGAAACTTACTACTATACCCATTCTATGCTTTCCCTCATGGGATAAACCATTTCATGTGCATGTGGACACCTCTAGCATGGCCATTGGCACTATGTTAGCTTAACCTAGAAAAGGTATTATAAATCATCAATTTTTTTGCTAGTAGAAAGTATGACTCTATTGAATAAAATTATACAACTACAGAGCGCAAAGCTTTGTCAATGATCTATGCATTACACAAGTTTTGATAGTACTTGTTAGCAAAACCATTTTTGTTTTATACAAATCACATGGCATTGAAGTATTTGGTGAAAAAACCCATCTTACAAGGGTGCATATGCATATGGGTACTCCTATTTCAAGAGTTTGACTTCACAGTTGTGGTAAAGCCAGGGAAAAGTAACTCTTGGACCAGACCACTTATCTAGAATTCACTCAGGAGAAGAAGCATAGAAAATTGAAGAAACCATGACAGATACACATTTATATAGGTTATAATGTGATTAGAATTATAAGACATTGTTGTATTCTTGGGCTAGTGTGGCACCGTGAAGGAATGAAGGCATTAGAAAAGAAACAACTTGCTATACGTGCGACACCGTTTATGTTAATCAGTGGTGACCTCTACAAGTTAGGTAGAGATGAAGTATTACGCCATTGTGTATTAGAGCATGAGCGTAAGGATATTATGGAAGAAGCCCATGGTGGTATTGCAGGGGATGCCATTATGCAGGTGATGCGACTTCCTAAAAGATACTACTTGCTTTGGATTATGGTGGGAGACATTGTATAAAGATTGTAAAGTGTGTGATCGTTTTCATTGCATCTAGGTAAACTAGGAAAGGAGATGAGATGCCTTTGAGACTAATTAATAGTTACGAACCATGTGAGAAATGGGCCATCAACTTTATAGGACCTATTTTTCCAGCCACACGTAGGAATGGGGCACACTATATCATTACTTATACTGATTATCTCACAAGGTGGGGGAAGAGCACACTATGAAGGACTTTATTACAAGTAGCTATAGTAGCTAGGATTCTATGGGATAATTTTATTACAAGATATGGATGTCCTTTAACTTTTGACAAGTGATAAGGGCACACACTTTTGAATGAAACAATCATGATCCTAGTAGATGAGGTTATGGTTGCCCACCATAAGACTATAACCTATCATCCTCGAGCAAATAGAAGCTGTTGAGGTTTCAACAAAATTTTGAGCGGAGACTTTGACAAAAATTTGTGATGTTGGAAGAAAGGATTGGGATGCTAAATTTTATCCTATTGTTCTTTGGGCATATAGAACAACTTATAAGAGATTGAACAAAGCTACACCATTTAGGTCATTGTTTTAGTACGCGAAGCCATTCTCCTATAGAATTTATGTTACTTTCTTTGTGCATTACACATGCTGGAGGTCTATGATGATTAGGCTTTACATGAGCATATTGAGAAGATGATTCAGCTATATGAGTGACGAGCCATAACACGATTGAGTAGGAAAAGGAGAAGCGGAAAAGGTTGGAAGAAAGCATGCCATGAAAGAAACATAAGGTTATAATCTAGAAGATAGTTTTTCAAAATCTAATGGTCAAGTACTTACTCATTTTAGGATTTTCAGCAAATGACCTAAAACTTTAGGGCATATATATTGTAGTCGGTCTTTGTTTTGGGAAAGCATATAGTCATTTTTAGGTTTTTTGACCTTCTAAAATGGATTTTGGCCCTACCGTTGCTTGAATTGGTACTAATTTTTAAATTTGGTCCATAATTCACTTTAGTGACCATGAATTAACTCTATGATGTTTGTCTACTTCTTACTAAAAGAGATCCTCACTTTGTAGATAGAGGATTGTTCCTGAATGGGATTCTGTCCTATGGCCAAAATGAGGTGATTGTAATGTGCCTCCTCCTTAAGGTGTGATAACACTACTAGGTGTTGAATGAGTTTTTACGAATAGTACCAAGTGAATTGCATCAAGTGAACTCAGATGATTGCTCATTCTTAGAAACATGGTGCTCCATATAAAGATCATCCCCTCACCTTTCCTAGCTCTAAAAGCATCCTTTCATGGAATCAAATTCATGATTCTCATACATATTTTTGCTCATATGTCTCTTATGGAGACAAACGATGCCTTAATACTTCACAAATAATGGTCCTTGATAACTCGGTGACATGACTAGCTCATTTTAGCTTGTTCTGAAGGGTGTTAATTAACTACAAAATGGCCAAAAATGCCTTTTTAGGCCTTCAAAGGAAGTAGTCTCTCATAAAAACTAAATGAGTCGATCGATCACCTTAAACACTATTCCTACACACTAAAACATGTTGAATGATCTTTTTAGGACTTTCCTTTGGGTGAGGGTTTATGATTTAGGGTTTAGGGTTTAGGGTTTCGGGGTTTAGGGTTTAGGGCTAAGGGTTTAGGACTCAAGGTTTAGAGTTTAGGGTTTAAGGTTTAGTGTTTAAGGCTCATAGTTCAGATTTTAGGGTTTAGGGTTTAGGGCTCAGGGCTTAGGGTTCATGGTTTAGGGTTTAGGGTTTAGGGTTTAGGGTTTAGGGTTTATGGTTTAGGGTTAAGGGTTGAGGGTTTAGGGTTTAGGGCTCAAGGTTAAGGTTTAGGGTTTAGGGGTCAAGGTTGAGGGTTTAGGGTTTATGGCTCAAGGTTTAGGGTTTAGGGTTTAGGGTTCAGGGTTTAGGGTTTAGGGTTTAGGGTTAGGGTTAGGGTTGAGGGTTTAGGGTTTAGGGTTTAGGGTTTAGGGTTTAGGGTTTAGGGTTTAGGGTTTTGTTTAGGGTTTAGGGTTTAGGGTTTAGGGTTTAGGGTTTAGGGTTTTAGGGTTTAGGGTTTAGGGTTTAGGGTTTAGGGTTTAGGGTTTAGGGTTTAGGGTTAGGGTTTAGGGTTTAGGGTTTAGGGTTTAGGGTTTAGGGTTTAGGGTTTAGGGTTTAGGGTTTAGGGTTTAGGGTTTAGGGTTTAGGGTTTAGGGTTTAGGGTTTAGGGTTTAGGGTTTAGGGTTTAGGGTTTAGGTTTAGGGTTGAGGTTTAGGGTTTAGGGTTTAGGGTTTAGGAGTTTAGGGTTTAGGGTTTGGGGGGTTAGAGGTTTAGGGTTTTAGGGTTAGGGTTTAGGGTTTAGGGTTTAGGGTTTAAGGTTTAAGGTTAGGGTTTAGGTTTAGGGTTTAGGGTTTAGGGTTTAGGGTTTAGGGGGGTTTAGGGTTTAGGGGGTTTGAGGTTTAGGGTTTAGGGTTTAGGGTTTAGGTTTTAGGGTTTAGGGTTGAGGGTTTATGTTTAAGGGTTTAGGTTTAGGGTTTTGGCTTAGGGCTTATGGCTTAGGGCCTAGGGTTTAGGGCTTAGGGTTTAGGGTTTAGGGGGCTCGAGGTTTAGGGTTTAGGGTTTAGGGTTTAGGTTTAGGTTTTAGGGTTTAGGGTTTAGGGGGTTTAGGGTTTAGGGTTTAGGGTTTAGGGTTTAGGGTTTATGGTTTAGGGTTTAGGGTTTAGGGTTTAGGGTTTAAGGTTTAGGGGTTGAGGATTTAGGGTTTAGGGTTTAGGGTTTAGGATTTAGGGTTTAAGGTTTAAGGTTTAGGGTTAGGGTTTAGGGTTTAGGAAAAGGGTTCGGGGGTTTAGGGTTTAAGGTTTAGGTTTAGGGTTTAGGGTTTAGGGTTTAGGGTTTAGGGGTTTTAGGTTTAGGGTTTAGGGTTTAGGGTTTAGGGTTTAGGGTTTAGGGTTTAGGGGGTTTAGGGTTTAGGGTTTAGGGTTTAGGGTTTAGGGTTTAGGTTTGGGGTTTAGGGTTTAGGGTTTAGGGTTTAGGGGTTTAGGGTTTATGAGTTTTTAGGGTTTAGGGTTTAGTTAGGGACCTTTAGGATTTAACATTTAGGCCTTAAGGTTTAGGGTTTACGGTTTAGGGCTCAGGGCTCAGGGTTTAGGGTTTAGGGGTTAGGGTGCATGGTTTAAGGTTTACGACTCAGGGTTCGGGGTTTAGAGTTATGGGTTTAAGGTTTAGGGGTTAGTTATGGGTTTAAGGTTTAGGGGTTAGAGATCAGGGCTCTAGATTTAGGGTTTAGGGCTCAGGGTTTAAGGTTTAGGGTTTAGGGCTCAAGGATTAGGGTGTAGGGTTCAAGGCTTAAGGTTTAGGGTTTATGGTTTAGGGATTAGGGTTTAGGGTTCATGGTTCATGGTTTATGGCTTAAGGTTTGGGGTTTAGAGTTATTGGTTTAAGGTTTGGGGGTTAGAGCTCGGGGCTCTGGATTTAGTATTTAGGGTTTAGGGCTTAGGGCTTAGGGTTTAGGGTCTAGGGTCAGGTTTCAAGGGTTTAGGGTTATGGGTTTAGGGTTTAGGTTTTAGGTTTTAGGGTTTAGTATTTAGTGTTTAGGGTTTAGGATTTATTATTTTGGTTTTAGGGTTTTAGGGTTTATAGTTTAGGGTTTAGGTCTCATGGTTGAGGGTTAAGGGTTTAGGTCACAGAGTTCAGGGTTCATCGAATTTGTAGGTAGAACATTCAAAGAGAGTCATAAAAATTTGATGTTTTCATCTGTTGATATTTTGAAGGAGGGAAATGTCATATTCTTGATTGTCCAATCCTTCAAAGACCCAGTAGTCCTCAATCCTTGGATGTATAGGGAGACATTATTACTTGGCTTCCATTTATAATGATAGAGATATTTGAAAATTTGTGTTATGACCTCTAAATCTATATGAATTTCAAGTTTCTTGGAAATCACATCACACCCTTCACTAGGATTGATGACTACCCCTATCTTTTTGTTTAGGGGATTTTGAAAACATCCATGGGTTTATCATATAAGGAATTATCAATGAATGGAAGGTCACTAAGTCGTAGGCCAGGTAACTCCCATTTAGAACTAAACAAGAAAGATTTACTAGGTGATTGATAACCCCTTAGTGTTCTTAGCCATTCCCCTATTTCTATGCTTATTTTGAACACTTTAGGAAGTTTTGTCAAATTTACTATCCATTCAGTAGAACACTTGAACTTTATCTTTCTCTCAGGAGGAGAGGATACTACAGGAAATTCAATTATGATCCTACACCTCTGCATTGATATATTCTCTATGTTTCTTTTGTTTCCTTTAAGATTAATTTTTTTGTTGTGATGGTTATTTTTTCCAGCTTCAATGGGTCATCTGGCTTGCATAATACCATACATGGAAATATGAGAAATGTGAAATTTGTTTGAGTGTGAATAAATTTACATTCAAAGTGCAAGTATATGTGGGGAGAAACAAGTTTGGAAGAGATGTGTAATATATGCATTCTGAGGCCTGAGGTAGATGTCATATCCATTTAGTTACTTGTCCCACCTCTCATAAACAAGGTAGTTCTATAAGCGAGACTCAATGATGGTGGTTAGGCACGAGACTAGGAAATATTGATGAAATATGGTTTGGGGTTTGGGGTTTAGGGTTTAGGGTTTAGGGCTCATGGTTTAGGGTTTAAGGTTTAGGGTTTAGGGTTTAGGGTTAGGTTTAGGGTTTGGTTTAGGATTTAGGGTTTAGGTTTGGGTTTAGGGTTTAGGGTTTTGGTTGTTTATGGTTAGGGTTTAGGATTTCGGGTTAAGGATTTAGGGGGTTTAGGGTTTAGGGTTTAGGGTTAAGGATTTAGTGTTTAGGGATAAGGGTTTATGGTTTATGGTTTAGGGTTTTAGGGTTTATGGTTGGGGGTTTAGGGTTTAGGGTTTAGGGTTTAGGGTTTAGGGAGGGTTTAAGGTTTAGGGTTTTGGGGTTTAGGGTTTAGGGTTTAGGGTTTAGGGTTTAGGGTTTAGGGTTTTAGGGCTTAGGGCTTAGGGTATATGGTTTAGGGTTTAGGGTTTAGATTTTAGGGCTCAGGGATAAGGGTGTAGGGTTTAAGGCTTAGGGTTTAGGGTTTAGGATTCGGTGTTTAAGGTTTAGGGTTTAGGGGTTAGGGGGTTTAGGGTTTAGGATTTAGTTTTTTATTTAGGGTTTCAGGGGGTTTAGGGTTTAGCATTTAGGGCTCATGGTTCATGGTTTAGGGTTTAGGGTTTAGGGTTTAGGGCTTATGGCTTAGGGTTTAGGGCTTAAGGCTCAGGGTTTAGGGATCACGGGTAAGGGTTGAATGTTTAAGGTTTAGGGTTTAGGGTTTAGGTTTTAGGGTCTAGGGATCATGGTTAAAGGTTTAGGGTTTAGGGTTTAGGGCTCAAGGTTTATAGTTTAGTGTTTAGGTTTATGGCCTATGGTTTAGGGTTTGATTGTAGAAGTTAAATGCTAAAATATTTAGGTTGAATGTTGAAATCCTGAAAAATTACCTATGTACTGACCAGATTATACTTTAAAAACTATCTCTAAACCATGACTCATGGGTGTGAGACTAATTCCATAAGGTGCGAGTGACCTAATTTCTTTCTTATATTTACATAAATAAATAAATAAGAAAAAATTTTTATAAAAATAATAAAATAAATAAAATAAAAAACTTAAACATTTTTATTTATAAATAGAAGCATGTCAAAAGCATACATAATGTTTATATACATACAGCATACAGCATACATTATGTTTATAATAAATGTATTATGCGTTTTGTTGCGTTTTCTCTTTTCCCAAGCCATGCCTCAAGGCTTGGGATCGGTTTGGATCCCGAGCTGAGGCATGGACTCTGCAAACACAACAAACAACGTGTTTTTACAAGAAAATGTAAAAATTCCACTTCCTCTATGATAAATCAAAATAAAACAATCGATCCATTTTTAAAAAAATATATACCATGACGTAGAGGAGAGTCTCTTCTTTCTAAAAATATAAATTTTCAAATTTTTGACTAATATAAGGTTTCCATATTATTTATTTTCTAACTATGCCTTTTTATAGCTATTTTTTGAAGTGTAAATATGTCTATCTTTCATGGTGTATCTTTTTTTGGGTGATCGAAATTTTAAAAAAAAATTATACTAGCCCAAACTAGGCATAATTCTATACATATTAAAAAAAAAAAATCTAATTTTGATATTTTTGAGGTAGTTAGGGGGGGCACGGTGGAGCTCCGTTATTTTTCAAAACATAAAATTTTTGTACTAGAAAAATCATAAATAAAAAAATATTGCTAAAAAAATCTAAAAAAATGGAGCCCAAACTAGATGCTCCTAGCTATCTTTCTACCAAAGGGTTTTCAAAAATACTAAATGGTGCTCAAAAAATGGTGGGGGGCACGAAAGTCACTCTATTATGTTTTTTAACAAAAATAGGAGCATATGTTGGTATTTTAGTTGTTTGACCCACTTAAACTTATCCATTTTCAATAAAATTTAGTAGCTTAGAAACTAGACTCAAAATTCTACGATTCATATTTCTACAACATCTTCCAATTTTGAGTGTAACTATTTGAAAAACTCGTACAAGTTAAATGCGTCCACTTAAGACCCCTTTTGAGTGATCGTTTTAAGGTATGATAGGTGTGTAACCAATCATGATATAGAGATCTATGTGCAGAAGGAGCTTGTGTCCCCAGTGGTAAAGGGTTTGAGTGAAGAAAGGTGAAAGAGATGAGATAGGGCATGTAATTTCACCTAGGGCACACTACATCGAGCTAGGTTTTTCTATACACCTTATAGAATTTGAGCAGCAAGGATTTACAAAGATTGTAAGGTAGAAATGACACACCAAGATAGTAGTTGTAGTAGGAATGAAGGAAAAGAAGAAGGTGATAGAAGAAGAAGAAGAGATGGCTCCAGAAAGCAATTTTTCTGAGATGTAATATCTAGAGGGGGTTATCGTCGGAAAGGAGTGGGATTCTCACACAAGGAAAAGCAAAGTGAGTGAGTACAATCACACGTACCATAGAGAATAAGAAGGTGCTTGATGTGTTATTGAACACGAAGACAAATAAATGCACGATGGAAGACATGCTAGTGTATGACGATGATGGTGAGAAGTTATTATAGAGGATAGGATTTTACCAACTATATGAGCTCCCTCACTATGGGAAATATGAGCCTTTGTACAATTGGCTCATGAGCAAAGTGAGCGAGGAATTTTTCTACTTTGTAGGTCACAAAGTCAGAATTCGAGATGCACCCATATCCACGTAACTTCGGGGTTGAAAGGCACATGAGACTATTTGTGAGATGATCTGAGAGAAAAACTGAAATATTGGAGACCAGAAAGAGTTAGGTTATCAAAGGGTCCAGTGGTATGGACATCAAAAAATTAAAGAAGTATCTAGTTGTGTAATCATCTACGCATCTTGCTACAAATCTCAATGACCGAAAGGTGGTCATAAGTGAACACCATGTGGCTACACATTTCCAAAAAGATATCGAAGGAGAAAGTCTACAAAATTTCATGTTATATTGTAGAGAAAATCATTGAGCAAGCATGCGTGGGAGGAAAGATCATCTTTGGAGATGTTACGTTATCACTAGTGTTCATGGAGATCGGAGTACTGATGGATCGAAAGAGAAGGTATGGGAGTATCAATGGAAAAAAAAATTACCTACAAAATGCTTTAGAAGTACTTGTGTGATGGATCCATAAAATATCAAAGTTAATAAATGGGTTGAGAAGTGGTATGATAGGCTCCGTGTGGCTTTTGAGGAAGAATGGTGTATCCCAAGGACTTTCCTTTAGTGGTTGAAAAAAGGTATTTTAGTTTGATGTATACCAACATTTACGTATAGTGTGGTTTTCCCAATGAAAGATTGAGAATGGATCCCTTAGTGTAAGTTTTCATATGTATTCATAGCAAGGTACTTCCAAGTGTCGGTATATAGGTTTACAAATGCGCGGTGACTAACATTCAACGTGGATAAGGTATATTGTGACTACCACACACTAAGGAAGAAATATGTGTATCTGGAAGGGTGCATATGTTGAAAGACTCATTTCAAATGTATTGAGAATTAAACCAATGAGTTTGGTGGTGGGAGATATTAGAAGCACATTAGTGGTGTATCTCAACTAAAGCCAAAGATGGAGAATAAAAATTATGTGGAAGGTGAGTTTGCACTTCCGGTACCATGAAAGGTAAAGAATACAATGGAGAACATCCTAGCACCTAAGCCCACAAAGCCAATTAAAATGGAGGATGAGGAGGATGAGCACGAAGATAGTGGTAGTCTTGAGCATAGAGGTAGAATACATCCTACGAATAAGGATGAATATTAGTGCGTCACTACACAACCTCGGCCACAAGAGGGGGATGATGAGGACTTGAATGTAGTACAAGGGGAGCACATATTTAAGAGGGCTTTCAGGAGAACAAGAAACCAAGGTGCTACTCCACCAATGGTGCATAGATCACCAAGACTCTCTCCACAGAAGGAGGTAACCATGCAAAGAAGGAGGAAATTGAAGTTGAATGAGGAGTCAAAAGAGTCAGAGGAAAGTGCACCTAATTCTCCTATACTTCAAGAGAACATAGAATAACAAAAGGATAAGAAATCGAAGGAAAGAGGAGAGGAAGAAAAGGGACCAGAGGAGACAGCTGCAGAGACTGCTCAGGACATGGAGACACAAGTTCCAAATTTGGAAGCTAAAGTCCCTAAGCAGTAATAGTCTAGAAGAATGAGTGGAGAACACATTCCACTAGCTATGGGCTATGCAGAGGATGCAAGTAAAATTGTCCATGCCTGTTTCTAGAGCACACATGCATAGAAAGAATTATATGGCTCGAAGCTCATGGATGAAGATATGGCCATAGTGTGCACGAGGAAGAAATTTTCATGGTCCATGCACACACACATGGATGAGCTAGATTTTGATGTGTGTGAGGAGTCATGCATATCACGGAGGTTGAAGAAGACACCTCAAGATAGATACATGATATTAAAGCCTATTGTCATGTTAGATGAATAGGTGAGTAATGCATTGGTCAAAGTCTCAACAGAGGTGGCAAGGAGAAATATGGACAAGGATGCCACAATTAGGGTGCTTTCAAAGAGGAGATTAAAACTAAGGATGGAGAAATAGCATGCCTAACAAAGAGAGGGAATTAGCGTAGAAGAAGAATGTTGTATTCATTAGCATCACAGAGGAGATTGGAGACAATGTCATAAGAGCTAGGCCACACTTGGAGACCAAGGTACCACAAACATTTCCCTCAATGATACATTATGTAGGAAAGTTAGTGGACCTGGTACTTGAAGATGAACCTCTGCGTATGTTAGTGCTAAGGGATATAGAACAAGAGGTAGAATGAGAGAAAGCTTTGGTGATGTGGAAGACTACATCCTATGAAGGGCTATTACAAGTGCTTACAACAGAATTAAAGACAACAAACCAGACTTTAAACATCTACACAACTCTAGAGGTGTTTATCAACATAAAGACCCTAGAGGAAACCGATGAGGTCTAGAGAGCAATGAAGGACAAAACATTAGGCCATGCAGAGTAAATATTTTCAATGGTTAAGAAGAAGTGTGAGGCCCTATACACAAAGACAAGAGCCACACAAGACTCGGCTAGAAGAGCTTGGGAAGATCATTGCGCAGAAGATGGATTTCCTAGAGGGAAGGATGACCTCAATGTCCAGCATTGTGTTAGTTTTGCAAAATGAAAAAGGGGAGATTGTGAGGGATGTATTAGAGTCCATTACTTTGGACATTCCATAAAAAGCTAAACAAGCACTCGTTGAATGGTAGACCTTGGAGGCTGAAATAAAACAAGAATATCTTGAATTAGTTGTTCAGGTTGAGGAAGAGACTGCAGGGTAAATCATTCTTTCATACATTCATTCATTCTTTCCATTCTTTCCATTCTTCTATTTTTACTTTAGTATTTTGGAGATACCCATTGTCGAGTGAAAATGAGATTAGTGTGGGGTAATGTTGATCAAAGAATACTTGAAAAAGAAAGAACAAAGAAGTCCACAGGGAAATCAAGTCATACGTAAAGCTGCAAATGGATAGGAATAACGCACGTGTGGAACATAAGTTTAGTTTTCAGGACTTACTGTGTTTGGGCATGAAGATATATTTTTAGAAGATGGCATGAGAACACACCAACAATGATACGAGACATGCATGCCATGCATTGCTCTATTTACGGAGGATCGGATTCGAGAGCGATTTTACATGTAGACAATCTAAGAATAGGATTTTCACCTCAGTTAACTATCAATAGTCTATAGATAGCACACTTGCATGTGTGGCTATGCATGAAAATGGCGTGTGGCTACTAATAGCATGTGACCTATTTTTGGAATAGATAAGCGGTGAAGGGCAAGTCCCCACCCTATATATATATGTAGTAAATTACTTGGTAGGAGATGATGGATATAGAGAGATAGATAACATAGTGTATATGTTTCTGGATTACCATATCAGATCCATGCACGCATCGGCATAGATTTCCAGTATTATAAGAAGCTTTTGTGTTATTGTGATAATTAAGAGATGGAAGATATTGACTAAACCTAAGTGTTATTCCTATGTATAATTGAGTAGTGCATGTTCTTATTTCTATCATGATTATTGTTTAAACCTATTCTTTCCTAGATCTAGATCTATAATGTAGTGTATAATGATGAATTAAGTTATGGATTTGTATGCTTTAAGTCTTCATCATGTTAACATTCTCGCTACTAAAAACCCTAAAGAGGGACGTAGTACCTTTCCACGTGTCGGGTGAATGCTTAGTCTAAGGTGAGTGATGAGCAAGACGTCTAGGGTATTATCCGGTGAATTCTAGGCTACATCATGAGGACTGCTAAATAGGATCAAGAGAATAATTTTTTTACCAATGAGCGGGAATTTTTTATACAGTTATGCCTTTTAGATTGAGAAATGCACATGCGGTCTTTTCGTGCATTGTTGTCAAAGAGAATTCCAAGACTTTATTCATAAGTGTTTACAAGTTTATATGGATGATTGGATAGTTTATGGACTAGTAAAAGACTAGTGTGGCAATCTAAGACTTATCTTTGAAAGGTGCTAGTAGTTGATCATCTCCTTAAACATTAAGAATTGCATTTTTTTGTACCTTTGGGAATTTGTTAGGGCATATTATTTGTAAGGAAGGTTAGTTGGTAGACCTGCTAAGGTTTTTATTGTTTTGGGCTTAGAGGAACCTACTACCCAGAGCAAGGTTTGTAGATTCTTGGGGCACATAGGTTATTATAGGAATTTTATCAAAGGTTATTCAAGATCGTTGCACCATTAGAAGAATTATTGAAGAGTAAAGGAAATTTTCATTAGAGTGAAGCACAATAAAGCACGCATTCGAGACATTGAAGTAAAGGATTACTATAACACCTATGCACTTTCCTTTATAGACCAAACCTTTTCATGTTCATGTTGAAACCTTTGGCATGGCTAGTGGTGTGGTAATATCCCACCATGGAGAAGGGAGTATTGATCATCCTATTTTTTTGCAAGTAGGAAGTTGGCCTTAGTGAACAAAATGATATAACTACGAGTGTGAGGCTTTGTCCACAATCTACGCTGCTGCATAAGTTTTGAAAATACTTATTGGGAACACCTTTTATTTTCTATATAGATCACATGAAACTTAAGTACTTGGTGAACAAGCCCATTTTGCAGGGGCGTATATTCCATTGGATTTTGTTTTTTCATTAATTTGACTTTACAGTGATGGTTAAGCCAGGAAAGAGAAATTTTGGACCAAATCATCAATCAAGGATTAATTGGTGAGGATGCGCTTGAAAGCATTAAGGATGCGATGTTGGATGCACGGTTGTTCAACTCGAACCAAAAACCCTCTAACTTAGAGTAAAGTGTTGTATTTTTGCATATTGGTGTGGTGCCTAAAGGGATGAAGAGTTTAGAGAATAAACAACTTTCCATATGTGTCATGCCTTATATGTTGATGAGTGGAGATTTATACAAACTAGGTCGGGATGAATTTATGTGCCAAGTGTGTGCTTGAGCATGAGTGAAAAGATATTATGGTGGAAGCTCATGGTGTGATTTTGGGTGGACATTATGTAGGTGATGCTATCGTACGCAAGATTTTATTGGCTGGCCTAAGGTGGGAAACATTGTAGATAAGGATTTGTAAAGAATATTGTAAGGCCTGATGATTATCAAAGTCAAGACACCTTGGTGTTAGCATATGGATTTTCATGCATGCAAATGACATGCAATAGTGTGGGAACAAAGTCCCTCCTCAATGAAGGTGAGGCTACCTTTATTAAAAGCTAAAAACTGTATTTACACCTGTACATTCAAAATTGTATGTGGGGGTGTTTTGGAACATCAATGGAAAGAAAAGTGAATGAGGGCGGTGGAATGGAATGAAGGAAATGAGTGGAATGGAATGAAATGAAATAACATACAAGAATTAGGTAAAATTAGAGCCTAATATTACACGAAGAATAATGATAAATAACCAAAGCACAAATAATATTTGAGTTTGAGTTAGCTAAACAAGAATGAGTAAAGGGAACACACATGAAAGCAAGTAAATAGCAGAGCTTGATAATTGTGAACTAGAACAACATATTAATAAAGTTGATAATAAGATGAAAGACAATATTTGCATGCAAGATTTAAACATCTAACATCTAATGAACATAAGAACATCAAATGTTGCAAGATACAATAAATGAGATACAAAGTTCATATTTCATTAACTCCAAAATGTCTTCACAAAAGAACAAAAAGTTTCTTCCTGAAACAAATCTTGCACACAAAAGTATTTTCTTCTGCTCTCTCAAAGTCACCCTTTATAAATGAGCCCCTCACTTCCTTTTATAACCCAAAAGTTGGTTTCAAAGTAGTTAGGTTTTACATGAACATTAAATAGGGTACTTAATTGACTTTTGACTTTTTCAACCAACTTTATTAATAGAAACTAAAAAAGAAATCAATTAAGTCATCCAAAGTTTTCGAAAGAAAATCAATAACAACGTCCTTTTCTTAAAATTCCACTTTTAAAACATAAAATAATAACCAGTACCTTATCCATTGAAATGGGGTTCTCCTATCTTAAACGTATGATAAATGGACTCTCCCACTTCGATAGATACTAAGAAAAATATCTCCTTGAATCATCGGTGAAATTAGGATTTGCCACTTTCACCAATTGAAAGGATCTAAACCTTCCTAAAGATTCAATCATCTTTTCTTCTTCTTGAGGTTTATTTGGTCAAAGAATAGCCTCACAAAATACCTGCAATTCCAAAATCCTACCTAGCATATCATTTGGATTAACCATCTTTGATTGATCTTTCTCAAACAAGTTCTTTAATTTGATGCAATGCTCCATTGAAGCTGAAGATATATTATTGATGAGAGTATACATGTCCTTAAATAATTGTGAAAATTACTCTTCCACATGTTTAGATGAACACCTTTGATTATGCTCATTTATGAGATTCGCAAGGATCTCAACTATGAATTCTTGAATCGGGCAAGTGAAGTGAAGGCTTCATTGCATATAAGCTCATAATGGATCATAGAATCCTCGAGAAGCATATTCCCTAATTTGAGACGCAGACCAAGAAAACGTGACCTCGATGTTCAAACTTGAGAATTCCTTCAATGGATAAAACAGAGGATTTCATACTCATCATCTCTTGTACACTGGGAAATATCTCGTCTAAATTTGATATGTTAGAAAAAAAAGTTTCCTTGAAATAAATAATTGGATCAAGATACGCACTCACATCTTATACAACTTAACTATTATTTTGATCATCTCTTGGCCTAAAATGATAATATTTGAAAGACAAGTTTTAGTGACATGGCCCAAAGTGTTTATTTATTTTGATAAATTGAGAATTTATTCATTAGGGGCAGCCACTTGCATCAGTGCTTGGGAAAGTGGATGATATGGGAATAATCGGATGTTGAACATATTCCACCGATTGATTCTTTTCATCCTTGAGTGAGAGTTCGAGACTTATATTTCTCAAGTATCTTTAGACGATATCAATTGAATCTCGAGCCATCTCCATGTCAATTTCCAATGTGGACCTCCCAAGCCCAACTCTAGAAACTTCCTAATCAGCAGATGTAGTGGCATCACACTCCTTGTCAACTTGTGGGATGGCAAGATCTATAAAAATTTTACATCACTATCCACCATTATTCGAGAAAGAACTTTAGGCTTCTTAGGAATGAAATCATTTGAAAGTTTGAAAAGGGAATAAAAATCAATGTGAATTTCCTTGACAACCCTCCTCCTTTTCTTGACTTCGCAATCAACCTAGAAAGGAGTATCATTCCCTATTTCTGCATACTGAAAATCATAGAGCTTGAAACTGCAACATTCTCATTGTTCTCAACATCATTATATTATGCAAGAATCCTTTCCATGACCTTGATTTCAAGAGAAATAACCTCGATATCCACCTCTTGATCATTTGGGAGATTTTGGGAAATCTCTTTGTGAATTGTAGGTTCTGAAGTGTTTGATATTCGGACTACCTATACTCCGAGTGGATCTTTGTGCAAGGCATATTGAGATCATTTTTCATGAGCTTATGTGAACTATTAAAAATGTGATTATAATCTCTACTTGAAGTAGAAAATCCTGATACACGCTCTCTTCCTTCACTGGGGCTAGGACCCTTATAATTTTCTCCTTGTGACACATTATTCGGTGAAGTGGATTTTCGCAACCACTCCTTTCTTTCTTGTTGCGTATGATTGGATGGCACAGAGGTCGATTAAGAAGGGGATTGTGTTGAATGGATACCACCTCGAGTTAGAATTTTTGTGATCCTAAATTATGATCTTGAATTGATTGTAACTTGGCAAATTCTCTTTCATACCAAGATATGCTTCTTTCAAGGATCATTTGATTCTTTCTATTAAGAGAAAATTCATATCTTTTGGTCCAATCAATTTGAGGAAATGAGGTAAAAGTAACTACATCATATGAAGGATCAATAAAATCTTCATCATCATTTAGAAATGAATCTAGAGGGTTCTTGATGTGAAAGGCCTTGATATGAGAAAGTTTTAGTAGAAAACTCTCCTCTTCTTACTTCATGTGCGTCCGAAGCAGCAAGCCCATAAATCTTCCATGGTAGGGTTATGTTGATACTTTGCTCTAAGAATCTTCTCGCATATATCCATTGATATAAAACTAGGCTCTCTTCACATATGGATGAATTGTGATGAGAGAAAACTATTTTTCCATGAGTTGTGCACTAAAGATATTTTGACATTGGTATTCTCTTATTTGGATTCGGGGAAATGAATTCTAAGAAATGCTTGTCTGCATTACCGAGAAGACAAAGTGAACTTGGAATAGTTATCGTGAAATCTCCATCAATGCCCATTTACAAGAACATACTTAGGAAGTTTCCATGGAGTACCTGCAAAGCCACTTATGCGAATGTAGGAAAAGGATGAGAATTGAATAAACCAGTTTCCATTGGGAAATGACATCTATTTCTTCTTTATAAAATATTTCCTCTGTATTTCGATTAAGGTTCTGAATCACGCGGAAGGTGAATGCATCATTGAATCTTCTAAAAGGTTGAGATATATTTTGAAACTTAGTTCAGATAGTAATGGAAGACACTATTTTATGGACCCATGAATCCTCTTTTTCGAGCCCCCAAAATAGCTTTCTTCCACCTTTGCATAAGTTAGATCAATGTCATGTAGAAGACTCTAGTCATCTTTACTTGATTAATTATTTGTGAAGGGTATCACTGATGATGGTGGACCAATCCATAAACTCTCTCTTGGCAAGGATGATAATGATAAACTAATACATCTATGGGTGGAAAATCCTGGTAGAGAGTAAACCAAAAAACTAGACTCGGGAGAGTAATCATGTCCCTGATTTCTTCCACAAACTCAATGTGGTAAAGCTCTTGAGGAAGCCAGGTCGATTCGATGCCTCTTGGTCACCAACCATTTGTTATTAACCCTCTTTCTCCACATGAGGGGTTCTTCATCCCAAAATTCTTGTGTTGGATTTCGAGTGATATCCACATTCTTAGGGAAGTTAGGTATGCTGAAAAATTCCTCAACGTGATCGGTGTGATTAAGAGGAAAGGCTCGCGATTATCTTTAAAAATTCTCATCTCTGGGATCATAATGCTTCGTGTAAGTGGTAACCAGACTTTGACACTTGCATCGAGATAGGAAATGTTGTTTCTTGGGGTAGACCACTATGGTAAAGCCTATCCGAGAATATGGTTTTGCCTTGTATTTTACCCGATTGCATAATTGTTGCACATCGATGATGTGACCAGTTAATATCGCGATATTGATAATGTCATATCTTTGAATTGATAGAACTAGGAGGGATGATTCCTTGGAATTCATACTTGAGCATGGATTTGTTTCAATTTCTCCACTTTGAATTCCTCAATCTTCCTATAGATTTATTAGATTTTTGGCCATTTTGAATTTTACTAGAAAAATGACTTAGGCACACAAAGCAATGTATAAATCCAAAACCCCCATCAACGTAAGAATAATATGAATTTTTTTAATATTATTATTATTATTATTTTAAAAATAATAATTATAATAATAACCAATCTCAATTACAATTTTTATTTTGAGTGACTTGGTAATTTATTTTATTTTTTTATTTAAAATAAACAAAATCACCCGATTTTAATATCCCGATTTTTTAATTTAATTTTCCAGAGAAAATTCTCCTTGGTATATGTGAAAATCACCTAATTTTCATGACCACGTATTTAGAGATTTACTTCTTCCTTGCAATCTTTTGATCAATGCACTATGTTTGCTTAATTCTTCTGCAAATGCATGGAACTATTGTTGATGCCTGAAACTTTTACCTGCGTATGGCTTCTCTTTAACTGTGTGGAAATGACTAAAACTTTGGTTTGCTGTTTGGGACTGTTATTTTCCAACGTGGCTTCTTGTTTGTTATTGGTTGCAGTTTTTAGACTGTGTGGAAACTTCCTTCTACCCCTGCATGGAGATTCCTTCCTTTCCTGTGTGGAAAATTATGTGGAGTGCATGGTGATGTTCTTTTCTTGCTGTTTTGGACTATTCTCCTAAAAAATGTGTGGCCCTTCCTTGGCTTTTAACTGTTGTTCCTTAAACTTTATGTTGTCCCAATGCATGGGAGTCCAAAACATTTTCCTTTGGACTATTCTGAAAAGTGCATGGAAACTTATTGGTTATTTTGTTTTTCTTTGATGCATAAAACAATGTGTGTCTTCTTTTACCTCTATGTGGTGTTTTGGATTGGAAATGATGGTTAAAATTGTTGTATTTCACACCCCTTTGTGTGGAGACTTTGGTGGAATGTGTGGACACTTCTACCTCATGTGTGGTTACTCTTTCCTGCTCCTGTGTGGAGATGCTCATCAAAACAAAACAAAATGTCCCTTTTTTAGACTGTTCTCCTTCCTTCCTCCCACGTGGTCTTTATCTTTGACTATGTAAAAGAAAACAATTAAAATAACATAGATTTCTTTTGTCTATTCTGATTTTGGCGTGGGTTTTTGTTATTCAACTTTTCCCGATGCATAAAACAATGTGTGGTCTTCCTTTACTTCTACTAGCGTGGAAACTTGTTTTGGCCTTCCTTTGGTGAATGTGTGGCCTCCTTTATTCCCTCAATGCATGGATATCCTCCTTGCCTGGGCTGTTTTTAATAATTAAAATCTCCTTTGACTGCTCAAAATTGTTATTCTTTTCTCCCCACATGGATTCTTTCCTTGTTTTCTTGTGACTGCTTTCCCTCCTAGGCATGGAGATCTTACATCTGTTCTTTGGCTGTTATTTGTTGTTCTTTTTCAACATGGCCATCACAACCAAATACATGGGCTCACCTTCTTTTATTTGTTTGTTTTGTGTAGGTGCATGTAACATCCTCATTTTACACATTAGAACAAGTCAAAAAAATTGATAAATGCTTCCTGGTTCTAAATACATAATTTAGAACTCACAAATCAAATAACCATCCTTAATAACAGATAACCATATGTAGCTGTAATGACTCGGAGTACCTCCGATCTATTCATTCCATGACTCGGTAATCTACCGATCTATTCATGAGTAATAAGAGTTAGCATTTTTATTTCACACATCACTCTTGCGGTTCTCTTCCCTATTCTGGGATTCAGAATGCTCTGTCCAAGGAACCTAACTGAATAACTGTTACCATTATTCCTCGGCATCTCATCCCTTAGACCAGGTGACTCAGGACAACGCAATCAATGAGCTTGCGATAATTTGGCCAAAGATTTGAAACATACTGCTTATGTCTCGTATTCCTTAATGGCATACTCGTCAATCTGGAATACGTCCCTCACCCCATTCTTATGTTATGTAGAATGTCTTATACCGACTTCAGTCAGTCCCTCCTATCCCAACTTATTCACTCAGAAACGGATTAGTAAGGTGATAACATTATATGGATGCCCACGAGGACTAGGGATATGATGACATACTGGTTCAACCCTAGTTAAACCAGTGTGTCAAGATACTCCGAATCTCCTAGGCAGCCTTATAACATGACCACATTCCTAATCGGTCCTTGAGTAACTGCTCGAGATCATGATGTAAATCTTAGCGATCAACGCAAAGGGTGTCGTCATAAATCACACTGCATTGTCAGTAACTTCAAGAAGATCCTAATCTTCTCGAGGTACAACCCCACAGTTGACTTGTCGCCAACCTTTAAATCCACCTCAAAAATATCTACTTATTAATAAGTGTTACGCACACTAAGTTTAAATTACATTAAAGACGTTCCCCTAAGGTTAGCCTTTCCGATCCTTGGATTCCTCATCAAGGAGTTCATAGAATATACATAATTCTAAAACAACGGAATTGGACAATATCTCATAAACTTCACATGAGATTGCCATCAGAACCCCATTAGGTTTATATCAGTTCTCATAACTGAATTTATATCATACTTATTAGTATCAAGATATAAATGATTAAGAATCCAATTAAATGTTGTCCTGTCATAATCAGGACTAGGGATTAATAATTTAATTCAGCTTGTTTAGCGTTCTGCTTAGGTATATTTTAACCCTATCTTCCAAAAAGACAGTGATCTAAGTTTCAATTTAGCCTTCGATAGAACATACAAGAACTGCTAAACACTCATAAGAATTCAATCACATATTCTTGTAAGCTTTCATTGACAATCACAAAAGTCTCCAAATTATACAATGATAACAATGCCCCTCCGGCATATAAACCGAAGAAGGTCAATTATCAAAATAAGAATACAACACATAAGTAGCAAATACTTATTTCTATTCCTTTCAGAATTAATCAAATACATTTTATGCATTCAGCATACTTGATACAATGCTCAACGGAAAAAGAACATCTTTCCCCATATAGTACATTTAGAGAATCAAACTGTAATTCTACTTAAAATCAAATCTAAACAATCTGATCATCCTATCAGATCTGCATGCTTTTACCACTTACCGCAACCATCTGCAAAAATAGTCAACATGGGTCAATTCGATGAACTGAGCATGATAAGCACTAACTCTTAAAACAATTGCAATCCATCAATTGTTTCCATTAAACACCCTGTTTAAATGAGATCAATTCACCAAACAAGTAAACATAATTCAGACTATACTTTAGTAATTCAACATGTCTATAACGTGTAATACAAATTTTGTTACTGAGAATAGTCCTAGATACGTCTCAAATATTTCATCAAAATATTAGGGATCAAGAAGGATGAAAGAGTCCAAACAACTATCCATCAGAATTCCCAAGATGAACAAACATCATACAGATCATTACATTAAACATAAGAAGAGGAAAATCATATCAAAACATGATTCCATCATTATATAAAAACAATTTCAGAAGTTAGATAAACATTTATATCAACTTACAATTTGCAACAGATGAGGAATACACGAGTTATACATATTTCCCTCAGAACTAGCTCATGACTGTACCACCTTTCCAAGAGCAAGGCATTCACCTTAAACACATGCGAATAAAACAGACCAGACCACCAAAAGCACCACTATTCTGTTTAAGTTTACAATATAACAAACTAAGGTACAGTAGCTCTCATGCCAACAGTGGAGACTAACTACCAAACAGACTCTGTATGACCTCCCACAAGAAGCGACAGACAAGAAGATGTTCACTGCTAGTACCTGTTGAGGTGCAGTCAACAACTCATAAGTTCAATCATACTCAAGAGTAGATATACCTGCCATAGAAGACGTAACACGCCAACAATCCCTTACATCAACCTACAGCCCATTCTAGTCCTTACTAAACACTGTAAGGCCTTTAGATCCAAAGTCGAAATCAAAAGATCTTCTCTGTTATCGCAGTCAACAAGAGACTCAAAATCATTAAAGCAATGACATTACCCTATGTCTATGCAGAGAGATTTTTAAACGAAATCCACGCAACATGCACAGCCACATCTAACTGGAATTTAATCAGAAAGAAAACATAACATATCGTAGTCACTTCTGAACGCATCCAGAGTTGAAAGTATGGTATTCACGACCTACTAAACAAAAATCCGAAAGACATGATGTCAAGCTATTTAACGAAATCCAACAAAGCCAAAAACATTACATGTTCATAATCAGGCTTATACAGAAGCAGTGACACTGATTACCTATCAAGGATTTAAAACTAAATCCGTATAACAGTATTCATGATTAAGCTTTTACAGAAGCTGATATACAAGATATCTTTCTATACTCAAGGAACCCAACAGTGTCGAAAACAACAGTAAACCAAACAGGCTTAATTTGAGGCAATTACACTGTTTATTTATCAAGAATTCAACTGAGTCTAAACAACAGTATACAAGATAAATAATAGTTAATGATTCCATCCGTGCCAACAATGGTAAGCATTCAAAATCAGGCTTATACAAAAGCTAAATTACGATTTTGTAACAAGGAATCCAACTGAGCCCGTATAACAATATTCGCTCAAGCTTACATAGTGGAAACATAATAAGTACCCAACTGAGTCTGAACCACAATTCCTTGTAAAACGAAGGTATTCATTACAAAATAACAGAAGTCGCATTACCTGTTACTCCTTCCAGACTCTGTCAAATCAAATTACCAATATTCAAGTATATATAGCTTCCACAGTGGTCCATAGTACACGAATCATTCAATGGACTCTACAGAGTCGTTTCAAATACAATAATCATATATATATATATATATATATATATATATATATATACATGCTATCAACGGGTTGAATCCCATAACCTCAACGCAAGGGAAAAACAACTTCAACAAGGTTACAATGAAATACTGTAACACAACAAGTTATCTATTCACAAATAACTTTAAATTTCAAACGAAACCCAACAAGAATCAATAACCACCACCAATAATAACCACGACAGAGCTTACAAAAAGTTCAATTAAACTGAACAATCAAACAAATGTCCAGCAGTATCCCTTCCGACGAGTATCAACAACAAGCATCGACGACAAGTGTCAACAACAAGCATCGACTACGAGTATAAATCAACAAGCATCACAGTAGCCTGTACCCATCACGAGAACAATTCATGGGTTCTCACAGAGCAGGCCTAGCATACATTCATTTCATATATTTCGCAAACTTAAAGCGGAATGCAAAACACAAGGAAATATAGCATAGCATTCGAAATACAATAAACACCCATCAAGGGTTAAATTGAAAATCGAACCAGCATGAAGATACAAAGTACAAAAATCACACAAGACTACCATAGAAACCAACCAATTCCAAAAATCATCTGAACAGAGTTGTTCTAATGAAATCACTTGAAAGACAGCAAGATTTTTAAAGGTTAGGGCCTAACATGCCTGGATATTTGCTCAAAATTCCAAAGCAAACCACTGAAAGAGCTCGATCCTTCTCTTCCTTTTCCAAGTTAGAGCCACCAACAAAAATTTGCTATTTCCATGACTTATATATTTTCCTTGCCAGAGGAAAGAGCTAGTTACGCTCATACTTGCCATGCAACACCAAGAAGACTGGTGCGAAGAACCAGTGAATAGACAGAAGGAAAACCAGAGCGCATGCAAAACTAAACAAACCATTAACTTTCCATTTTGCCTGCCTTCCCATGAAATCCGAGCTCGACTACCGAGTTCATTGATTGCATTAATTCCCAGTTTCCCACTCAAACTCCACTGCCACCGACCGCCATAGTTGGCGATAGACAAATGAAATTCAAATACCATTTCCAACTTTGGCGCGACCGCCACGTTGGCTCTAGTTAGCCATTTTAAAACCTCCACCAAATTACCTATCTCTCAAGCTTATCCACGCATTTAATAACATAGAAACTACCGCCCGTGGTTTTGCACCCCTCCATAGGTCCCCTTTAATCCTTTCTCAATAGTTAGGTTAGTAACTTAGGTTAGGATTTAGGATAACACCTAGGCTAACCTCTTAGAACATAGATACTAACTTAGAGCATTAGCTCTTAGCCTAGGTCTAGGTTAGATTAACACTAATCTAACCCCTAGGTTAAGTTTAGTTTTAGGTTACTAACATTAATAATTCCCATTAGGTCTAACATTTCATATGCTTAGAAAAATAACCTACAACATACATTCTCGAGCAGGGTTCACTCCGCATCTTTTGCCATTAGCTACGAATTATTGCATATGTAATTATTACTGTCTGAAATCAAGACCTTCCGAGATATATTACGATATCGGAACCAATTCATTTAACATGATCGGCCGAGTTATACTCCAGGACTATCTTATTCAATGCATCCAGGACCTTACAACCCGCTTAAGGTCCGTAATTTTAGTTCATCATGAATAAACTTAAAGCACCACTTGGATCAATTCCACCGATCCAAGGCTAGGTCTTATAGATGGATAACTCCATAATTCATTCCGAGTCGATTAAACTCGAGATGCAAAATGAATAAATAAAATAGTCCAATCATATTCCGACTACGGTCAAAGATCTCAGCAAAGAAGATACAAGTACATATCAAGCATGACTTCTCAATCAAAGGAACACATCCTTTTTACAAAGAAATCACATATCAACACTTGTATGCTCAGGAGGAAGTAACAACAGTTCAGGGTGTTACATGCTTCCCTCCTAAAAAGATTCATCGTCCCGATGATTACATATTCAATTAACCTTCAGGTCAACCAATTTATTAGTTCACAAGTCAATGCGACTATTTTCCAACTTGAATAGTTCCAGAAATCAATGTCACAACACATTTTATTCAACCTGAATAATGTTTGCCTCCATCCGGCTTTCATATAAACTAAAAATAAGTTCATAAAAGAAATGTTTTGTCAACAGATTTCATTCTGTTGAAAAAGAGAAGGAAAAGCAATTTTCATTTCCTCCATATTTTCCCAAGTTGCACTTTCTTCGCTAAACTGGTCCCACTGGACCTTACATTGCTGTATTTCACGATTTCTTAAATGCAATTGGTGAGTTTAGAAGACTCGTGTGGGTTTAACCACGATTATTCCCGGGTCTTGGACCCATAAGGAATTCCAATTTAAAACATGTGACAGATCTGAAATGTATTTCTTAAGCAAAGAAATATGGAAAACATCATGCATGCGAGATAAAGCGGTGGTAATGCTAAACGATAAGCTAGGATTGATTATTTGACAATTTGAAAGGTCCCACAAATCGAGGTGACAACTTGGCCTTGCCAAAAGTTATAGAACTCTTCGGGTTTAACACGAAGAAAAACCTTCTCACCAAGCTCAAACCTTCTATCAACCCGCTTTAAGGTCAAAACATTGCTCTTCCCTATCTACTGCCTCCTTTAATCGTTCACCAATCGAAGCTTAACTTGTTGTTCCATTTATGAGAATCTCCGGTCCAATTACCACTCTATCCTCAACACTATCCCAACTAATGGGAGTTCTACACTTTCTCCCATAAAGTGCTTCAAATGGTGCCATTTTGAGATATGAATGATAAGTTTTGTTGTATGCGAACTCAACTAATGGAAGATACTCTTCCCATTTATATCCGTTGATCCATGCACTAATACATTCGTTTAACATGTCCTCCAACACTTGATTTACCCTCTCGGTTTGTCCATCCGTTTAGGATGATAGGTAGAATCGAAGTTTAGTTTTGTTCAAGAGCTGCATTAAGCGTTTGCAAAACCTTAACGTCATTCTAGGATCCTCGGATATAATCAAGTCGGTACACCATGCAATCTGAAAATTTTGTGTACGAATCTTTTACCAAAGATCTTTGGTGAATCATCCTTTAGATTTCCAGTGATGAAATGAGATACCTTAGTCAGTTTATCTACAACTACCAAAGGATAACATCACGTTTATTCCCTGGACATGGGTAATCCTTGTACAAAATCCATGGTTATTACTTGCCATTTGTACTATGGTATGCTTATGAGGATATAACAAATTTCAGCAAGTGCATATGTTCGCCTTAACCCACCGACACTCCAAAACAATGGGTCACAAAATTTATGACATCCTTTTTCATACCTTTCCAAAATTATTGTTGTTTCGGATCAGCAAGCATCTTTGTGATACCGGGTGTCAGAGAAAGGTGAATTATGAAATTCAACGAACAACTTCTTTCTCAAGTTGTTCAACATGTAATACATATACCCTGTTTTCATAACAAAAGATTCCTTCATTATCAAAATGAAAACCTTTATACCTTTCATCATTAGGTTCTCGCAGCAAAGCGTTGCTTTTACTTGCTGAGAAAGTAATTATCAGTTCGAGGCGCTCTTTACCTCCTCCTCAATCGAGTTCTTAATGTTATAAGAGCAGAAATGTGCCTCCTACGACTTAGAGCATCATTTACTCTATTCTCCTTCCCTTTGATATAACTAATATCAAAGTCATATTGTGATAAAAATTCTAACCACCTTCTCTGTCTGGCATTAAGATTATTTGAGTGAAAATATATTTCAGTCCTAAGTGATCAGTTTTCAACTCAAAAGGGGAATTAAAATAAATTTTCAAGAAAAGGGAAATCCCAATATGGGAAGCCAATTTCGCATCTCGCAGTGGGAAGCGGAAACTTATTTTCCACCCGACAATTAAAATAAACATTTTTGAATGAATTTTAATTAATATTTATTTAATTAAAACCCAAAAGTTATTAAAAATTGATTTTTTAAAACAAAGGGTAATTATTAATTAATTAATATTTATATTGATTTATGACACAGCGGGGAGGAGTTCTCACCGAAATGGACGAAGCAGATCTCGTAGCGATTGCGATGAGGGTGATAAATCACTTAAAGTAAAACTTTTGAAAAATTTCAACATTTCCATTTTTATTAATTTTACAAATTCAAAATTAGGTGATAACAACTAGCTCTAATTGGGGACAAGGACTTTACGGATGCAACAATGGACTGTTATCCAAAATGTGCCCTCCACTCATTTTGTGGCTAACTCCTTTCATTCTTCCCTCTCTTGTACCTCGGACATAATTTTTTACTTTTCGAGGCACTCAAAACTTTCGAAAATGACACCATTGGATAGAGCTCTCTCTCTCTCATCTTTCCAGAAGGTAAAGTTTTCCTCCTAACTCCATGTAATTTTGAAGTTATAGCTCGGTGGAATTTTTGTGGGAAAATTTCCCTAAAAGGCCATGCAACAGATGAGACGCCATCACGTGTCCAAGGAAGTGGTGGGGTCGGAGGAAAACTTGGTTTTTACAAGTGTTTTGGAAAAATTTCAAGAGGAAGATTTTCCTCGCAGCCCGCCGACGAATGAGATGTTGCCACGTGTCTAGGGGAGAAATTTGAAAATTTTGGCTAAGTGTTGCACATGGAAAATTTTAGGGAAGGTCCGCGCCCAATCATATTGCACCACGTGTCCTATGGCATGGGAGTTTTGGAGGCGGAGGAGAAGTTGGAAATTTGGCGAAGTGTTTCACCAAATTTCAAAGGAGGAGTTTTTGGCCCACTGCCCCCGCCAATCAATCATGTTTCGACACGTGTCACCGGAGCCCGGAAGGCGGAGCGCGGGAGGAAATTGGGAAATTTTCCCAAAGTGTTGGCGCAAAGGTAAAAATATTTACGGAGGCTGCGGTGAATGAAATAAAGCCGTGTGTCTGTTGTTGCGAGACTCACAAAGCACCTCGGATGCAGATCGGGCTTCTAGGTTGATCACTCTAGCATCCAGCCAGTGTGATTCGCACAACATGGAAACCTCTCTCCAAGTGTGGGGACTTGTGAAGGCGAGAGAGGAATCTCCATATTAGAGGTTGGTTCCTCAAACTCCTCTATTTTAGATCTATATTTTGCAAAACTACTGAGAGGTTGAGATCCTAATCCTACTCTAAATCGTAAAGGACGGGGATAGAAATGCAAAAATTGAAACTAACTGAAGATGGTGATGCACCAAAAGGAGTGGTGAAACATTTCTGTCAAGCAAATAGACACAAACCAAAGATTTGCAACATGAAACATACACAGGCTGATAAGATATAACTTAGGATCTGAAATGAAGCAAATAATACAAACAAAGGACTGAAAACCATTCACAAAGCTTGCATTATCATTTCCAGTACCCAAATCACTACATTACAACCTTAGAGAGGTAAAAACTATTACAATCTTTTGGAGAGGTCTGATTCTTGCATCAACCACCTATTGGAGGTGAAAGAAGAAGTTGTTATGTCAAAAATGTTCGTCCTCTTAGAAATGAGCCAAATCTGGCTTTTACACGCAAGGGTCGAGCCCAGAGGACAGAAAACGTACAAAAACATGAGAGCCCATCCCTCCTTGACTGCAGATGCATTAAAACGGCATGGGGGACCTTACAAATCCATACCCTATCACTTTGATTGAATTACAGGAGAATGCGACCCATTCCCGCATTAAAACCGTCAGGTCATTGAAATGTCACTTCGGCCATGAACATGTTTGAGCCGTTTCTCAATTTTCTCTCTTCAGACTACATAACAATTCAAGATTAACCCTAGAATCATGTAGAGAATTTCATAAGCTTTCTGTTGATATAAAGAACATGCAAATATGAGCTCTGAATCGAAATATATGTCGATCTCAAGATTTAGGGCACAAAACAGGTGAAAACGTGTTTTGAAAATCTTTCCCGAGCTCTCGCCACCTAGATGACACATGTCAAGCGATTGGATGCGTAATTCTCTCTCCTTCCTCGCTTCATTGGACATGTGTCCTCTTTTATTGGCTTGGGTCGGTCTTGAAACCTTTCCATTTGACTTTTGGACTTTCTCCCTGTGACACGTGTCGTGATTTGATTGGTCCACAGTGTCCGCGGCTTTCGCGCCCTTCGCGTCCCTCTCTGTCCCGAGATGTCCCAAGCTGTTTGGGACAAAACTCCCGATCCACCCAAAATGGGCTTCCTTGTCCCTCATTCGGATGATGACACGTGGCGTTGCTTGATTGGCTTTCGGCTCCTTCGGCTATCCACGTCCCATGCGTCCCTTTGTTCCAACTGTCCCAGACTATCTGGAACAAAATCTTTTCGAACCGCCCGAAATGGGCTTCCTTTGCTCTCGGGCCTGCTTCACCTTTTCACATCCTTCGTGTCCTCGTGGCCTAGATGTCCCAACTACTTAGTGTAAAAGTTCTCCTTTTCGGCCGAACTGGGCGGTTCGCGCCCTTCACGTCTTCATGTCCTAAATGTCCCAGAGCAGTTAGTCGATTTTCTTTTCCTTGGCCGAACCGGCTTTCACGTGTGGTCCCACGCGCCCTAACGGCCGGATGTTCCTTTTCCCTATAGGACTTCGCTGGCGGCCTTTCGGCCGATTTGTACCCAAACGTCCCTCATGTCCCGACTGCTGCGAGGACTAGGACTTAGCCAATTTTCACAATTTTTTCTGGCCCAAGCTTATTTTTTGCAGCCTTTTCACCTTTTCTCAGAACTTTCTCTTTTCAACCTGGACAGGAGAGTTAGAAAAAATTCTGAGGGGACCCTAGAAACATGATTTTTCCCTGAATCCATCCATTTTCCTAGGACTTGAGAATTCTGATGTATGTTATCAAATCAACCATGGGGGTGAATTTGGATAACAATTTGTGACTCAACGGGATACCTTCGCTAGGTAGAAGATACCGGTTGCACAAGCGAGTCCATTGGGCATGGAGTCATCAAATATTCTCAGTGAACCCTAACCGACTCGGTAATGTGCAAGGAGGAAGATGGAATGTCACCGATGAAAGCAAGGATCGCAAACATCTCCATGGACATGCAAGTGTGCAAAGAACTTAGGGAAAACAAGAATAACCTACAAGAAACAATGTGCACAAGCACTTAGAGGAAAGAAAATCTAATCTAATATTTACAAAGGTAGTGAACTTCCCTCTAGAAGTAACGCTTGAGATAGATTCCATTGACTAGAATTTGTAGTTCTTCACCATCCAATGAGGCCAATTGGAAAGCATTGTTGTTCTTTCACTTTGTGACCATGTATGGGCCACTCCAAATGGCATCAAATTTTGAATGCCTTCCCGGTTTTGCTCTATCCATATCCCATTTCAACACTAGATCTCCAACTTAAAAAGATCTATCCTGGCCTTTCTATCAAAGGTATTCTTGATCAAAGCTTGATCCTTTTCCATTACTTGGGATGCCTAGTTTCGATCTCTCTTGCGGACTCCATCAACTCGCATACCTCACCTCCATGGGCTCAAACTCTAGCAACTCCAGTGCTTCATGAGTTCCAACGTTGGTAACTCAAGTGACATGGGCAAGATTTCCTCTCTTCCATGCAAAGCCTAAATGGAGAGTTACCGTGGATATTTTGGGAGTTATCCTATCGGCCCATAGGGCTGATTTCGATTTGGTGTGCCAAGACCTCACGATTCTCATCAAGAGTCCTCCTAGTGATCCTCAACAAGTTCTTGTTTGTAGACTCGGCCTGGCCATTACCACGAGGGTAATAGTTCGATGAAGTGCTTAGGTAAATATCATTCTCGGCAGCCCACTCTACCCTAGATCCAATGAATGCCAATGCATTATCGGAGATTATTGTGGCAGGTACACAAAATCGGTTGTTATCCCTCATAAAAGTCTAAGATGCTTTTAGACTCATTCACCTCTTTGAGTGCTATTTCTTGCCCATTTGGTGAAGTAGTGCTGTGGTGTCACAAAATCCATTTGTGCCCTTGGCGAATTGGGATTAATGACTCGATGAAGTCAAACCCCATTGCATGAATGGCTGGTTAACTGAGATTGGATGCAATGGAAGGGCAGAAAACTTCTCTTTTCCTGTGAAGAATGCACAATTCTTACACCTCTTGATCCATGCATAACAATCACTGAATATTTTAGGCCAATAATAACCAGCCTTCATGATTTTTAGAGCTGTCACTCTTGGTGCAAAATGGCCACCAGCTGGTCCATCATGGAACTCTTCTAATACCCTTTGAATCTGACCTGTGCTAATGCATCTCAGCAGCACTCCATTTACATCTTTTTTGAACAAAACTCCATCAACAATGGCATACGGGACAGCCTGCAATCTGAAATGTCTCCTTTGGGTCTTGTTCATCTCTGGAGGGCATAGGCCTGTGCCTAGGAAGTGCATAATACCTTGGGTCCAGCAAGGAGTCGGGGCAGCATTGTCTTCTTCTTGCCTGCCACTCGGCTCATGGCTGTCTTGGACTGTCAAAATAGTTTCTTCTTTGTTGCATACTTCTTTTTGCTTCCCCAAAACCAGCTGCTCACACAATCCTTTCCCTCTTACCAGCTTGGTGATCTTGATCTCAATGTCATATTCCATGACACGGGTGATCAACTGCGCCTTTTCTCATTCAAATCCTTGTTGAGGAGGAAGTCCTTAACTCAAAGCATGTGAGACCAGCAATTGGACCTTGTTGTTTGAGATTAAATGCTTGAATTTCTTCAAGCTTCGATTATGCAAGCACATGCTTCTCAATAAAAGATTACCTCACCTCATAGTCATCTAGGCTCTGGCTGAAGAAGGCAATTGGCTACTCATCATTATCTTTGTTCTGCTGTACTAGAATGGTAGAAATAGTGTCATCACTCCAAATGCATAGAGGATGAAATCCTTGGAGAAGTTCAGGTTGATGAGAGTCATGCTTGAGAGATAGCTTCTTTGATTGCTTTAAAACTCTCCTTGCCTTCTGTTGTCCACTTAAAAGCCATGCTCTTCTTTAACATTTTGGTGATGGGCTTGACCAGGGCTGCAAAACTGGGACAAACCCACGGACAAAATTGATCCTTCCCTAAGAAGCTTTGAAGAGCCTTCATGTGACTTGCTGGCAATGGTAGTGCTCTTTATGGCTTCAACTCTCTCTGCGGATCAATTTATCACCAGTCCCTCTTTCGAGACAATATGGCCTAGAAGTTTCCCCTCATGAGCCAGAATATGCATTTTTGGGATCAATGATACCCCAAATCTTCTACACCTCCAAATACTGCCTCGGATGAAAAGGTGATCCACCGCATTTTTAGAGAATACAATGATGTCATCAAGATATATCAAAACTATTTTATTGATCAACCCTTGAATGCCATATCCATTGCCCTTTGGAAAGTGGCTCAAAGATTTGATAGCCAAATGGAATCTTCTTGTAGGCATATGTTCCCATTTGGTTGTGAAGGTTGTCTTGGTCGATCTTCCTCCCTCACCATAACTACGATTGTAGCCCGAGTAGCCATCAAGTAGTGAAAACCTTTCAACAGCTACAACCTACAATATTTGCTCCATGGAAGGGAGTGGATAATGATCTTGAGAGAGGCTCTATTCAAATCTCTGAAGTCGACACACAACCCGATCTCTCCATTCCTCTTTCATTTGGGACTAAGTTGGCGACCTAACTTGAGTGTTTGATGGGGAAGATGATACTAGCCTCAATAAGCTTTCTTAACTCTTTTCTCATGAGAGGTTCAATATGGGGATTCACCGGCCTTTGCTTTGACTGAGGCTTGGATTACGGATCCACCAATAGTATGTTGTGGCCAACATTGGGTTGAAACCTCTTAGATCTTTGTAAGTCCAAGCAAAGACATCCGGGAACTCTTGACAAAGCTGAACAAAATCAGATTTCTCTTGTGAGGTACTTACTTTGCCAATCTGTAATGTTTTGCCTTCTCCCACTAAAATAGGCTCAATCTTCACCCTTTACTTCAATGTTTTCTTTCTTCCTTAACTCGATCATTCGGGTTGAAGATTGACTCAAGGTTATGAGGCCTTTTGGTAAATTGTTAGTTCTCGCCTACACCACTTGGTCACCATCTTCACTGATGCAACTTGTCTTGATTCTTGGCGGAGAACTCAGCTTCTTCTTGTAGGAAATTAACAATTTGCTTAATCATTCTTGAAGACTTGCCAACTTGTTGTTATCGAGCAACACCGGTCTCACAACCAATTTGATATGAGGCTGATATTTTTCACTCTTGATACTTTCTACAACATCAAACGAGCCCCATTGCTCAAGTCTATCGGCTTCATTATTTTTTGGGATAGAAATCGATGCTAAAGCTTCAAGATCTTGATAAGATCCCATACCCGATTTTTGTAGTTCTTCAATGATCATTTTAGCAGCATTTTTTCCTTTGACTTGGTTTACGATCAGCTCACTATCACCAAATACTTGTAAATTCTTGATGCCTTTCTTCATTTCCCGATGCAATCCATGAATCAAGGCTTCATACTCGGTAGTGTTGTTTGGATAGGAAAACTGAAAGCTTAAGGCAATGAGTAATACCTTATACTTGCGGTGAGATGAGCATAGCTCCTCCTCTGCACCTCGTCTACTCCTTGACCCATCAAAGAACAATTGCCATACTTAATTTTTGTCTTTATGATGCGGCTTGGTGATGCCTTGGGAGAGGTTGATTATCTTCATGTAAACAATAAACTCCTAAGCGCAAGAGATTCTTCTACTTCTTGATAGGGATCAAAAGCATGTATCTTGTTTTCCCATTCATCAAGAGTTAGATCTGGGATACTTCCAATCTTGGTGTCAGCCTCATCAGTGCTTGGATAATCTTCTTAATCAAAGCGTTGAATAGATTGGTATTGATTTGGCTTGGAGTGTAAGGCTCAATATGAAAGTTTGCAATAGGTTCAGATCTGATTGTGGCCTTAGTTCCATATCTTGTTCTGAACAACATGTGTGACCAATCCACCGAAAGATAGCCTCCAATTTTAGCAGTGAAGTCTCTTGACAAGCATAATGCAAAGAGTGGTGGTAGGTCTATGACTGACACATCTTGTAACACTATTACGTTGGGACATGCATGCAATGTGAGGCTCAAACCTTTGATTACTCAACCATTGTCACCGCTGTCCCATCTAGCCGCACTACCCTTTAGATGTTATTTCATATTGGAGCCTATTTGACAGCTTATTTGCTTGGTCATCACCGAGCTACTTGCCGGAATCAACCATGCAATTATGTACCAACTTGTCTCCTATGATCAATGAAACATAAAATGGAGGGGGATTCAACATTTTACATTGTTGTCCTCCATGATTTCCTTGAGTGGGCAACATTTGTGAGTACCTTCTCTTGCATTTGGACCTATTGATTAGAAGTCGACCAAAGTCCTTCATGGCTGTTGACTAGAGCAAATCTCTTTGTCTCGGGATAGATAGGATTCCCATATTGATATGTTGACGTTTGTCTTCTTCATCGATCAATGATAACGAATGGTGATGAAGGATCTCTCCGTTGTCCCTTGGTTTGCACATTTACTCCTTGCACGTGGGTAGCAGCATTTGGCATTTGAGTTGGCCTAGGGGTTGTTCTTGGCTGCCCTTGTGCATTTGAAGCTCTGACTTTGCTTGCCAATCATTTGTGGAGCCCAGAAGGTTGTGGATCGGTGGGGCTAATGGTCATTCTTCACCCAAATTCCTCCTTTTTGACCTTGTGTTGTTGCTGCAACACCTTGAGAAACTACTTGATTCATGCCACGAGAAATCTTCTCGCTTTGTCATTTCACCAATGTGGTGTCATTTGGGGCTGATTCTTTGTTGGAATGTTTCTTGTTGTTGTCTATTTCCTTGATCACCTCGCCCTCCACTCCAATAGTTGTCACCATCAATGCTTGACGAGAGCACCATTGAAACACATGGATTGGTTATGAGGCTCATTGCATGGAAAACATCAATCATATTCCTGAGCAATGTTGTTTTGTGTTAAGCACTAATGCCTTAGAGGAAGATATGGAATTTGGATTATAGGGCTGAAATGGCTCTATTAGCGGGAGGCCTTGTTTGATTCATATTTGATAATTCTGGATTAGGTGGTCTTTGTGTTTGGTATGGCTATCTATTAGGCTGAGCTTGGGATTGATAAGAAGGTCCAAAACCTTGGGCTTTTGCCTCTTGAGAGTAACTAGCTCATTGCGTAGGTTTTCGATTGCTTCATGACCTCTTGAAGCTCATTTGGGAGCACTTGGAGATGAAGTGGAAGCTTCATTTGAACTCGATTTCTAGGAGTGGGATAAGGAGCCAAATTAGGTGCTTGATGGGTGTTTAGGCTCTCTAAACTTGGAAACAATGGCATGGGAGGTCTAGGGGCAAGTTTTCCAGCTTGGATTAAACAATTTTCAGCCCTAATGGCAATGCTATAAGCCATAGGGATAGTTATGCCTCCCATGGATGAATCAACATAGAAATATCAGAATTTAAAGCTTTGAGATAGTAGAGAAAAGCACCTTCATTCATTGGCACTGACCGCCAGCTGGGAATCCTCTCCCAAGTCTTTTGAAATCTGGAAGTTGAAATCACCAGTCAATTTGCTCATTAGAGCCCTCTTGATGGTGTTAGCTTGCTCCAAAAGAGACAAGTTGTCTCCCTTCTCTCCAAATTGCTCATGAAGTGCAATCAAAGCCGATTCCAGGTTGTGATAGAACCACCCAAGTCTCCTAAACCATTGATCTTGCTTTACCCTTGAAGGAAGATGCCAGTAATTGTGATTTACCCACTTGCATTTCATTAATTTCATGAATTGCACAAAGGTTAGCAATATCTTTAACATGATCACCTGGAGTAGTCGATTTTCTCTAGTGAAGTAGGGAATGTTCTTCAAGGTGCGTAATAGGGCTTGGATGTTGTGCATTGAGAGCAAGTGGGCTCGTTTGCTTGTGAAGTTGATGTAGGGATTGTTCTGAGCCATTCTAATTGGTCTTAAAACCCTTGTTGACTGAATGAAAGGCCTACCAGGTGGAGGAGTTGAGAGAGTTCTGTTTGGTGGGGATGGAGACCTTTGAATCCTTCTTCCTCTTTGCCTTCTTCTTGGAGATAATTGTAGGTATTCAAACAAAGCACTTCTTCTTCTCCAACTCTTGACCTTGTGGTGATTCTTCTCATGAGTTTTCAGCTCCTGCACTTGGAACTAGTTGATTCTTCCTTTGGAGTCACCAAATATGCAAATAATAGATCTTTTTAAGTAAGAAAAATGCAGCAGATGCACATCAAATTTTTGTAATAAAAATGAGACCTCTAAGTCCCACCGGCATGCCAAAACTATTTTTTGAGACTCACAAAGACCCCCGGATGCGAGATCGAGGCTTCTAGGTTGATCACTCTAGCATCCAGTGTGATTGCACAACATGGAAACCTCTCTCCAAGTGTGGGGACTTGTGGCGAGAGAGGAATCTCCGGATTAGAGGCTGGTTCCTCAAACTCCTCTGTTTGAGATCTATATTTTGTAAAACTACACAAGAGGTTTAGATCCTAATCCTACTCTAAATCGCTAGGGGGCAGGGATAGAAATGCAAAAATTGAAACTAACTGAAGATGGTGATGCACCAAAAGGAGTGGTGAAACATTTTTGTCAAGCAAATAGACACAAACCAGAGATTTGCAACATGAAACATACATAGACTGATAAGATATAACTTAGGATCTGAAATGAAGCAAATAATACAAACAAAGGACTAAAAACCATTCACAAAGCTTGCATTATCATTTCCAGTACCCAAATCACTGCATTACAACCTCAGAGAGGTAAAAACTATTACAATATTTTGGAGAGGTCTGATTCTTGCATCAACCACCTACTGGAGGTGAAAGAAGAAGTTGTTATGTCAAAAATGTTCCTCCTC
>CM031240.1:89571145-90001145 GCA_018340775.1 Taxus wallichiana var. yunnanensis
AATTATAACCCACTTTTACCCTATATATTTTTAAATGTATCCCATCTAGTGTAACTTATCCTCTTAAAGATTTTAAAATTAATAGGGATATGAGAACATCCATTAGTAGCCTCTTTTACTCCTCATGGTAGTCCACCATCGTAGCCTCTTTCCATTTCCTAAAATAATCGACCCCCGCCTTAGACCACTACTAATTATCTTGCGATCTCATCCCCCATTGAAATTATAAGGCTTTGGATCTAATAAAAATCAACTTCAATGCTAAGTGCAACGACTTTCAACCAAGGACTGATCGAGAATTTCCTTTTCACCATTCCAAATCTCTCAAGTGAGCTTGTCACGAATTTTTTTGGAGGCTAAATTAAAATTCCAAAGGAAGAGCCCCCAAAATGTGTTCAAATGTAAAAATTATCTTTGGATAGTCCTCATCAAGTATTTCTTTCTTATCATTTTACTCCATGGTTTGTCAAATTCCTCATACATTCGTCAAGCCAATGTTTTCTCAAGAGCCACATTTTAAAACTAAATGTAAAAGGAATTGTGTCATCCAAGAATTGTAAATGGGTAAACGATTCCTTATTATCCCATGCTCATAGACCCAAAATTTCCCACGTGTTTTAGTCTTACCTAACACCCAACCCAATGCCTCAACCATGATAGTGAAGAGGTAAGGCAAAATAAGATCAACCTACCTATCCCCCTTATAAGTTTGAAAAAACTTGACATGGCTTCCATTTACCAAAACAAAAAGAAAGCCTTGTCGGACAACAAAAACCCATGACATCAATTCTGGTGAAAACAAGAAGTAATCAATACCTTATCTAAGAATTACCAAAACACTCTATCATATGATTTTACAATATCTAGTTTTACAAACATACCATATTTGCCTTCTTTTTTAAAGGTTTGAAAGATTTCGTGGGACATTACCACCCCATGAAGGAATTTCCTATTTCTAACAAACAAACCCCTATATTATAAAATAATATCAACTAATAATAACTTTATTCTCTCAATAATAACCTTAGAAATCAATTTATAGACTACTTTACATAAGGATATTGGGTAGAAATCAACGTAGGTACCAAGATCACATTTTTTAGGAATGAGAAAATCGAATGTGCAATTCAAATCCCATAAAACACACTTAGATATAAGGGATCAATTTACCACAATTGTGATTTCATACCCCAATTAATTATAATTTCTTGGAATATTACAACAAGAAAACCATTTGGGCCCGATGCCTTATTTGGATCCATAAGTTTTAATGCAACTAGTACTTCCTAATGCATGGAAGTATATAATAATTCTATATTTTTTTGAAAAAAAAAAGTTCGTAATGAACGCTATGAAATCCTTACCTTTATCCTCATTAAGGCCACTTTATATAAAAATTCAAAAAACGCTAAGCTCGATACCACTTTATATAAAAATTCAAAACGCTAAGATCTTATACCACTTTTACACCAACATCTAACACATACAAAACTCGATACTTTTAAACAAGTCACAAACTTGAAACCATATAGAAAGAAACAAAAATATCTTTATTAATACTTCAAACTTCACACTTACAAACAAGATACGAACTTAGATCTTGATTCTTCGCAAAATCTTTAGACACTTGGTTATTGCTTCCACGGTGTAGTGAATGAGATGAGGAATCCCATATTTATAGGATTTCTCAAGGCTTTTCACCGGGTAACAGGCAACTGGGAAAACCTACAACCGGTGACTCCGGTAACCCAAAAGATTCCTACTTTATCAAAAGTGAAGAACCGACACACGGACCATGGGTACATGCCACCCATGATAACACCTTTTTCAAGTGGAGCGGTCCACCACGCTTTCAGATAAGACTAAAGAGAATCTTATCTTACTTTTATTATGACACGATCGGCAACAGGCCTGCCGACATAGCCAAAAGCAAACACGATAGTGACAAGCCCACTATCATAGCTTTAAAGTGCTGTCATAAAGCACTGAAGGTCAGGAGTATCATCATCTGATGAGGAAGATGTCTCATCAGTCCTTAAAGGTGCTGGCTCTAGATTTCTCGTGATTCTTTCAGCCATGGTCTTGAAGTTGATGTCGTCCCATCAGTATTCGGACGGAGATGTGGCCTTGATGGAAACATGTAATGGTCTGGGATACGAAGAGCGTATCCTGGAGCAGGCGGATGTATGGCCATTGTATGATGCAGAATTATTCTCCTCCAAAGTTGTCCATTAGGATTGGAATGATGTCCCCTGAAAGGATTAGTTTTGACATAATATTGAATTTTTACAAACCAAGGAATTTTGCACTGAATTAAAATATTCCTTGCAATATCAGGATGAACATCAAGCAAAGGAGAATCAGAAATTTTAGTAGGAAGATACTTAGCCAGAAAATATTTGAAATGCTGGCTGATATATTTTCTATCTCCCTGAGTGCTCGGCCTATTCCAGAGATCAAAATTCAGAGGATGTTCCTCTGTCCATAACTTAGCAAAACTGAATTTCCATAATGTATTTGGTCTGGGCACAAGCTGTCTTAACCGATGTCCTTGAATAGGTAAAGGATCAGGTTGTTCAACATCTCTACTGTGACGCCAAGGCCAGAGCAAAGTACAAAGAACCATAGGTTCTTGTAATGAATGAAATTCAGTATGAGGTATCTCAGGATCAACAAACCTTACAGCAACCTCTGACATATTGTATTCAGAGACATAAATATAATCTCTATATATCAGATGGGCCTGAGCTTCTCTTGACATTCTGTCATCATTTCTTTTGATAGAATCAATATGGCCTTTGCAATTTGAAACATCCCATATTGGACCATGAAACTCATGAAATATCTGAGTAACATTTACATGCTTTACCAGATTTAATTCCCTACTAGCAAAATCAGCAAGGAATTATCTTTACCTTTGATGTGTTCGACTTCAAAATCAAAGTTGTCGAACCAGAGACCCCATCTTTGAAGACGATTGAAAGCAGTCTTATGTGCTGGGTCTCCATTGTTTAGCCTGGCTCTGAAATCTTTTAAATCACTTCTGATGATGAAGTGATCATTCTGTATGAAGAACAAAAAAGCTTTGATAGCCTTTTTCTTTGTCGGAGATCTCCTTGTGTGTGGAATGGTATTTTATTTCGAACCTTGAAATGATCCAGAAGCATATCTGCAAACTTTCTCTTTACCATTCTCCAAGCGTTCTTTTAGTACAGCTCCCCCGATAAACATCACTAGCATCACATTGTATAATCTTCAAACCAGATCAAGAAGGGACATGGAAGGAAGATTGATACTATTGTTTGATGCGTTTGACGGTGAAGTTATTTACGGACTCAGGTGGGGAGCATTCTTTTTCAATATTTTATTCAAAAAAGAATTCTATCTGCTACAATATTCTTATAGAAACTCTGCAACATAGTTCACGCTGACCAAGAAATCTTTGAAGTTGCTCCTTTTCTTTGAGTTCATCGGGAACTCATGTATTTTGGAGACAACATGCTTTTGCATCTCAATGCTTCCATCTTTAATCTTGATTCCCAGAAAATTTATCTCATCTTTGAAGACTTCTATTTTGGAAGGAGATAGACACAAACCATTACTTGGACAAGTATCATAGAACTTTTGCAAATGTTCTATGTGATCTTTGGGAGATTTATTGAATATTAGAATGTCATCAATGTAAACAATCAAAAATTCAGCTAAATCTTTGAATATACTATCCATCTTTTCCGGAATATTGATGGAGCTGTTTTGAGGCCAAAGGGAAGTACCTTCCATTCGTATTGTCCTCCCTGGTACTACAAAAAGCTGTTTTGTAGTAATCTTGAGCTGCAAGAATATCTGCTTTAGAAGCCACTTTTGAGATCAAATTTAGAATACACTTTTGATCCTTTTATTTCGCTAGAAGATCATCCGGGTAGGGATTGGATGTTGCATGCCAGATATAAATTGTTGATGGCTTATAATCAACTACAAGCCTTTTCTTTTGCCGCATTGTTCACTTCTTTTATTGACGTAGAAGGCTGCACAGGACCATGGAGAACTAGATTCTTGAATGAATCCTCCTTTTATCAGAACTTTTGTATTTCTTCATGGCATTCCTTCCTTTCAGAAGGAATCATTCCTCTGTGATGAGCTCTGAACTTGGGAATGAGCTCCTTTCCTTCTTTATCCTTTATAATCTGTAGATCAAGTGAACAGAAATGTTTCTTCCTATCCACAAAGGCATGTGGATTATCATTACAAAGATCTTTTTGATCTTTTCAACTATATCATCTATATTGGTTTTACAAGTAGCTATGGACTTATGAATCCACTCATGATTTTTCTCTTTAACAATTTTAGAGAGTGGAACTATTGTCTGATATGAATATCTTCTAGGGATTTGGACCTGGGGATTGAACAAGGAGATGAAATCCTTGGATATACTAAAGGTTCCACAATCCTGAAGGAATTCTACCCCTAACAGACAATCATATGAATCCATATCATGTTTATAGAACTTTACAGTTCTTGTAAAACCTTCTATAGTTATAGGAATATGAGCAACAGAATTAGAGATGACTTCTCTTTTATCAAACCTAATTTTGAGATGAGTATTTTCCCAACAATCAGGTGGAATGGCAAGGATCTGATCATACTGATATCAGCACCAGTATCTATCATTGCATCTAAGACTGTAAGGCTTTATATGTGGAATTGAAATAGTGATGGCAATGAATGGATTTTGTGTACAAGAAATTGTACATACCTCTGTGGTGATCAGAAGATCCTTCTTGAGGTTCTTGTGCCATGATTTCTTGATATGCACTTTCCATGTCTTCGTCATCTTTTTCTTCTTGCTCTTCTTCAGATATAAGTCTGGAGTATTCTTCAGTGGCCTTATCAATGACATTTTCAAGAAACTGAATTTTGTTTCTTCTCCAAACTCTGTATGTATTGGGATCAGTACTTCTCGATCCATTTGTTGCCTATGTCCTCCTGGTAGGAGGAATGGTGCAGAATCATGAGGATTCGGAATCCTCTGCCTCTTTCTCCACGACCTCTCCATGGGCCACCTCTTCCTCTGAAGGGTGTTTGTCTTTGTCTGATTCTGCCTTGAAATGGAGGTCTGATAGGTACAGGTGAATATTGCTTTGCTCTGCACTGATCTTCTTCTTGGACATTTGAGCTCTTCTTAATCTTGCTTGCTCAAGATTATTTCTTGAGATATATTTATCTGCGCTTGCGCGTACCTTCTTACAGAAGATAAGACTTCTTTGTTGTATCCCATGGGGGACACGACTCATATTCACTCTGATATAGTTCCATCTGTCTTCGGAGAATATCAGCATTTGGAGGCACCATTGGATGAATGAAATTAGCATTCATATTTACTCTTGCCATATTTACAAAACTTGGCAAGGAATCATAACCACTATCACTACTGCTGTCAGTACTACTATCAGTAGCATTAGCTATGTTACACTGAAATATGTCATCAGACTGATAAGAGATATCAGAAGAGAAACTTTCATCATCACTTATCGAACATAAGTTTCTTCTGTAATACCTTTGGAAGCTAAAGCATTTACCTTAGCTTTTCCTTTCTCTGAATCTCTCTGAGGACATCTGTTAGCATAGTGAGGACCTTTGCAAATAAAACATGTAGGCTTATCTCTTTTTCCTTTTCCTACATATTTCTTTTTTCCGAAAACAAAAGGTCTTCTGAAAGAATTGTTAAACTCAGATTTAAACTTTCTACCATACTGCTTCTTATACTTCTTATATTTCTTATACTTCCCCTTCCCCTTTTTGAAAGATGTACAGTCAGTACATTTGGACTTGACTGGACCATCTAAATTTTCACAACCAAAGGGATCTATGGCATACATATCACAAAATTTTGTACCAAGAGACTTAGCATTTCTTATAGCTTGCTTTTTCTCCCATTTTTCTTTGCATAACTTTGCATGGGTTTGGTCAATAATCGGTTTATTGCACCAAAACTTAATTCTGAAGCATTTATACCATGCATTGCTTTCTTATATTCTGTAGCAAAATAAGGAGGAAAAGATTCTATGTACCTTAATCGCATAGTCTCATCATTGATATTTCGGAGTTGTAGTACAACTTCTGCATGAAGCACTGGTACTCCTTTATTCTGGACATGTCGCAGAGTCTTGCTCTGAGGAAGATAGCAGTATTCTTCATCTTGTCATCATCAATATTACCTATAAACTCTTTAATAATAGCAGCAGTTAGTCCCATATAGCCACTTTCTAAAATAGCATCTTTACCAGGAAGAACATCCCACCATTCTTTTATTATTCCTACAAACCCATTTGCAATTGCTGAAGCAATAGTGCGTGGATCTTTTCTGTACATTTCTAGCTGGGAATTTCCCCAACCAATCATTCCATGCACCATCTCTTTTATCTCATCTAGAGATCTACACTCTAGCTTATACCAATTGGGTGCAGTGTTTGAACTCTAGCCATGCCTTGAAGAGGTTCAGGCTGAGTGTGGGAACCAGATGATTCTCCCAGAATCATGCTTTCTGCCTGCTGATGTTGTTCAATTTTCACCATACCAACAGACATTTTTATTTGGATCAAAAAATAATGGCTTATATTGAGAAAGAATTTCTTTATGGGGCTGCTTACTTGATGGATTTGCCAGATCAGTGACTTGTTTCCACGAAACTGCACTAGACCAGTCTCCTTCTTCCTTCTTGACAGTATTATCCCAGATCTGTTCTATCTTGGGGACTATCGCAGAATATCATCGACTGCATCCAGTACTTGTTCAATCTTCTGATCTGCTTTCTCCAAGCTATCATGCACATGAGACAGACTACTTTCTACAAGCTCATGTGTATGTGTTAGCTGATTAGCAACATTACTCTTTACAGAAACACTATGATCAATCAGTGGCTGAACCACATCTACAATATTCTGAGTAATAACTTTGGGTATTTCTTCAATAGTAACTTTATGACTATCTTTGCACCAAAGTTTCTACTCTTTTTACAGAATCCTCAAGCTTATCTATTCTAGAATTTAAAAGCTTAAGGGCACCAGCTGTGTCACCTTTCTTTCTGAGCTCAATAGCTCTCAATGTCCTCTGCATCTGCTCCAACTTTTCTTCATGTGAGCTGATCTTTTCATGAACTGATTTGACTGCTTTGTTGGTCCAGTTCAGCATCTTAGAGCTTTCTGAAGGCTCGATCTGCTTATCTACTGTTCTCTGGTACCAAAATACAGCTTTCTGTTTCTCATCAGGAGAGACTAGCTCATGACTTTCTGCAGGAGGAAATGAATTTGTCTGCCTGACGCCATATTGATGGTCGGGCCATTAGAAGGGACATACTTCTGGTTAACTAACTTTTGATCATCACACCATAGAAAATCTGTATTAGGATCATGAACCAGGTGAACTATGTTTGCACAAAAGGTTTTTTTTGGGAGGTGACTACTAGAAGACTCACCTACTGAGAAGTAAGAACTGTTAGACTGAACAGAATTAGACCTAGGCAAACTTAACCTAGAGTTAGATCTAAAAGACAACTTTACATTATCTTTACACTCTTCTACTGCTGTAGCATTTTGCAACTTAGGCTGAGAAGACTGGATGAATTTCTTTGAGAGGGTCCACTCTTTAGGCACTCTGATCTGAGACCAGGAAATGAGTTCTGGCTCAATCTTTTGGCTTTCTATGTTGACGTGACTCACCACGCTGCTGCCTTTGGAAACGCCATGCTTAACTGCAGGATACATGGTGTTTACAAGCCTATAAATGACTTTGTAATGAATGGCAAGCGGACAAGCACCAGGACGCATATTGAGACCTGTAGTAGCCAAATGTAATTTTAAGACGTCTTGCAGAAAGATCGTCTTTTGTCAGAGATACTGGATAATTTGGATAAACCTCAAAAGAAATAGGACCAGAATGTAAACCGTCTCGGATATCTGTTATGAGAGAATCTTTAAAATTATCTAATCGAAGATCCATGAGACAACACAAAACTGACACATTCAAACCACGACGAAATAATGGAGTAATTCCTATTTGAACACAACCTATGTGGGCAAACTGATAAACATTTTGTTTTTTTAGACTCTTTATATCAACACGATCTATTAATGGAATATTATACTCACAGTTGGACGACTGTGTGACTTGAATTACAGACTCACGTGTCTTAAACACTGTACTAGCTAACAAATGAAACTTATTAATCTTTGCATAGACTTGATCATAAGAGATCTTTGGTAGTTTCCAAGCGGGTAATGGATCAGACTCTTCTAAGACAGAAATATCAGAATTAACTGGCCAAACATCAGAAAGGCTTACTAATTCTTGATCTTCAATGTCTAGGGAAGACAGACTAGGACGAGCTTCGGAGGCCATTTTAACTGGTACTACTGAGCAACTTTGCTTTGGTCAGGACTTACGGTATCGGGTCAACCTTTAACTGCGCACAACACGGCGACTTACTTGACGGGACCTACGCCTCTTTTCCTTAAAGGTCTTGTATAAACCCAGATTCACGAGCCGAGAAAAATATTCTTAGATCCGAGCAAAAGACCCTCAAAGTAGAGCCGAGTGTGATTCTCGGCCCTCGGAGCAGAGTAAAAGATTCTCGAGCCTAGTAAAAGATTTTCGGTCTTCGGTGCGGAGTAAAAGATTCTCTAAGTCAAGTACAAGATTAGTTGGTTATCATTTCTAAGTGTCTTATTGGTTTTGTTTTTCATTTTTAGTGGAAGTCGTATAAGAAATATAAGAAGTATAAGAAGTAGTATGGTAGAAAGTTTAAATCTGAGTTTAACAATTCTTTCAGAAGACCTTTTGTTTTCAGAAAAAAGAAATATGTAGGAAAAGGAAAAAGAGATAAGCCTACATGTTTTATATGCAAAGGTCCTCACTATGCTAACAGATGTCCTCAGAGAGATTCAGAGAAAGGAAAAGCTAAGGTAAATGCTTTAGCTTCCAAAGGTATTACAGAAGAAACTTATGTTCTGATAAGTGATGATGAAAGTTTCTCTTCTGATATCTCTTATCAGTCTGATGACATATTTCAGTGTAACATAGCTAATAATATCGATAGTAGACTGACAATGAGATAGTGATAGTGGTATGACTGCTTGCAAGTTTTGTACATATGGCAAGAGTAAATATGAATGCTAACTTCATTCATCCAATGGTGCCTCCAAATCTTTGATATTCTCCGAAGACAAATGGAACTATATCGAGTGAATATGAGTCGTGTCCCCCATGGGATACAACAAAGAAGTCTTATCTTCAGAAGAAGGTACGTGAAGCACAGGATAAATATATCCAGCAAAATAATCTTGAGCAAGCAAGATTAAGAAGAGCTCAAATGTTTGAAGAAGAAGATTGTGCAGAAGCAGCAATATTCACTGTGCAATCAGACCTCCATTTCAAGGCAGAATCAGGCAAAGACAAACACCCTTTAGAGGAAGAGGTGGCCCATGGAGAGGTTGTGGAGAAAGAGGCAGAGGATTCCGAAATCCTCGTGATTATGTACCATTCCTCCTACCAGAGGAGGACATAGCTGAACAAATGGATCAGAGAAGTACTGATCCCAATACATATAAAGTTTGGAGAAGAAACAGAATCAGTTTCTTGAAAAGGTCATTGATAAGGCCACTGAAGAATACTCCAGACTTGTATCTGAAGAAGAGCAAGAAGAAAAAGAGAAAGATGACGAAGACATGGAAGGTGCATATCAAGAAATCATGGCACAAGAACCTCAAGAAGGATCTTACGGTCACCCTGCAGAGGTATGTACAATTTCTTGTACACAAAACCCATTCATTGCCATAACCATTTCAATTCCACATATAAAGCCCTACATCTTAGATGCAATGATAGATACCGGTGCTGATATTAGTATGATCAGATCCCTTGCCATTCCACCTGATTGTTGGGAAAAAGCCCATGTCAAAATTAGGTTTGATAGGAGAGAAGTCATCTCAAATTCTCATTGCTCATATCCCTATAACTATAGAAGGTTTACAAGAACTGTAAAGTTCTATAAACATGATATGGATTCCTATGATTGTCTGGGTGTAGAATTCCTTCAAGATTGTGGAACCTTTAGTATATCCAAGGATTTCATCTCCTTGTTCAATCCCAGTCCAAATCCCTAGAAGATATTCATATCAGACCATAGTTCCACTCTCTAAAGTTGTTAAAGAGAAAAATCATGAGTGGATTCATAAGTCCATGCTACTACTTGTAAAACCAATATAGATGATATAGTTGAAAAGATCAAAAAGATCTTTGTAATGATAATCCACATGCCTTTGTGGATAGGAAGAAACATTTCTGTTCACTAGATTTACAGATTATAAAGGATAAAGAAGGAAAGGAGCTCATTCCCAAGTTCAGAGCTCATCACAGAGGTATGATTCCTTCTGAAAGGAAGGAATGCCATGAAGAAATACAGAAGCTGATAAAAGGAGGATTCATTCAAGAATCCAATTCTCCATGGTCCTGTGCAGCCTTCTACGTCAATAAAAGAAGTGAGCAATGCAGCGAGAAAGAAGAGGCTTGTTGTTGATTACAAGCCATTGAACAAATTTATATCTGTTGTGCAACATCCAATCCCTACGGGATGATCTTCTAGCCAGAATAAAAGGATCAAAAGTTTATTCTAAATTTGATCTCAAAAGTGGCTTCTGGCAGATATTCTTGCAGCCTGAAGATTACTACAAAACAGCTTTTGTAGTACCAGGAGGTCAATACGAATGGAAGGTATTACCCTTTGGCCTCAAAACAGCTCCATCAATATTCCAGAAAAAGATGGATAGTATATTCAGAGATTTAGCTGAATTTTTAATTGTGTACATTGATGATATTCTAATATTCAGTAAATCTCCCAAGGATCATATAGAACATCTGCAAAAGTTCTATGATACTGTCGAAGTAATGGTTTGTGTCTATCTCCTTCCAAAATAGAAGTCTTCAAAGATGAGATAGATTTTCTGGGAATCAAGATTAAAGATGGCAGCATTGAGATGCAAAAGCATGTTGTCTCCAAAATACAGGAGTTCCCTGATGAACTCAAAGAAAAGGAGCAACTTCAAAGGTTTCTTGGCTGCGTGAACTATGTTGCAGGTTTCTATAAGAATATTGCAGCAGATAGAATTCTTTTGAATAAAAGATTGAAAAAGAATGCTCCCGCCTGGAGTCCAGAAATGACTTCAGCTGTCAAACGCATCAAACAGCAGGTATTGAATCTTCCTCCCATGTCCCTTCCTGGATCTGGTTTGAAGATTATAGAATGTGATGCTAGTGATGTTTATTGGGAGCTATACTAAAAGAAAGCTTAGAGAATGGTAAAGAGAAAGTGTGCAGATATGTTTCTGGATCATTTCAGGGTTCAGAAATAAAATACCATTCTACACACAAGGAGATCCTGGCAGCAAAAAAGGCTATCAAAGCTTTTTGTTCTTCATATTCAGAATGATCACTTCATCATCAGAAGTGATTTAAAGGATTTTGAGCCAGGCTAAATAATGGAGACCCAGCACATAAGACTGCTTTCAATCGTCTTCAAAGATGGGGTCTCTGGTTCGACAACTTTGATTTTGAAGTCGAACACATCAAAGGTAAAGACAATTCCCTTGCTGATTTTGCTAGTAGGGAATTAAATCTGGTAAAGCATGTAAATGTAACTCAAATATTTCATGAGTTTCATGGTCCAATTTGGGATGTTTCAAATTGTAAAGGCCACATTGATACTATCAAAAGGAATGATGACAGAATGTCAAGAGAAGCTCAGGGACATCTGATATATAGAGATTATATCTATGTATCTCGAATATAATATGTCAGAGGTTGCAGTAAGGTTTGTTGATCCTGAAATACCTCATCTGAATTTCATTCATTACAAGAACCTATGGTTCTTTGTACTTTGCTTCCGGCCTTGGCGTCACAAGAGAGATGTTGAACAACCCGATCCTTTACCTATTCAAGGACATAGGTTAAGGCAAACTTGTGCCTGCACCAAATACATTATGGAAATTTGAGTTTTGCTAAGTTATGGACAGAGGAACATCCTCTGAATTTTGATCTCTGGAATAGGCCAAGCACTCAAGGAGATAGAAAATATATCAGCCGGACATTCTCAAATACTTTCTGCTAAGTATCTTCCCACTAAAATATTTGATTCTCCTTTGCTTGATGTTCATCGATACTGCTGAGGAATATTTTAATTCAAAGTGCAAAATTCCTTGGTTTGTGAAAATGCAATACTATGTCAAAACTAATCCTTTTAGGGACATCATTCCAATCCTAATGGACAACTTTGGAGGAGAATATTCTCGCATCATACTGATGGCCATACATCATCCCCGCTCCAAGATATGCTCTTCGTATCCACGACCATTACATGTTTCCATCAAGGCCACATCTCCGTCTCGAATACTAATGGGACGGCATCAACTTCAAGACCATGGTGGAAAGAATCACGAGAAATCTGGAGCCAGCTCCTTTAAGGACTGATGAGACATCTTCCTCATCAGATGATGATACTCAGACCTGCCGAGTGCTTTATGGCGAAGCACTTAAAGCTATGATAGTGGGCTTGTCACTATCGTGTTTGCTTTCACTATGTCGGGCAGTGTCACATTACCGCCGATCGTGTCATAATAAAAGTAGGATAAGATTCATCTTTAGTCTTATCTGAAAGCGTGGTGGACCGCTCCACTTGAAAAAAGGTGTTATCATGGGTGGCATGTACCCATGACCGTGTGTCGATTCCTCACTTTTGATAAAGTAGGAATCTTTTGGGCTACCGGAGTCACCGGTTGTAGGTTTTCCAGTTTCCTGTTACCCGGTGAAAAGCCTTGAGAAAATCCTATAAATATGGGTTTCCTCATCTCATTCACTACACCGTGGAAGCAACAACTGAAGTGTCAAAGCTTTTGCGAAGAATTGAAGATCTAAGTTCTGTATCTTGTTTTAAGTGTGAAGTTTGAAGTATTAATAAAGATCTCGTGTTTCTTTCTATATGGTTTCAAGTTTGTGACTTGTTTAAAAGTATCGAGTTTTGTATGTGTTAGATGTTGGTGTAAAAGTGTTAGCTTAGCGTTTTTGTAAAAGTGGTATCGAGCTTAGCGTTTTAGATAATAAATGCTCAAATAAATATACATCATCTAGTTTGATTTCTCTAGAATTTGTTAAATCCAGATCCACAACATTTTTAATCGTGCCAAAACTATTAACTTATTTTCTATCCACCATGGATTGGCGAACAATATTTGTATTCATATCCCCGTATTTTATCCACTATTCTCTTGACTTATTATTCCAATAGATCTCTCCTCTAAGATATATTTTATTTAGTTGACCCAACAAAACCTCTTACTCATTTAGAATTTCCACAATCATAGAAGATTGATGGCTACACAAATTGATGGATTCCAACTCTTCCTCTAACCTATTTTTCTCTATAAAAATATTATGAAACATATATGTACTTCATTCCTACAACTTATCTTTTAGTTGTCTCAATTTGTATGACATCCTAAACATGGTTGTCTCTATCCATGTTCACACTCCTTCTACCACCTCATTGTATACTCCTCGAACTCATTATGCCTCAACCACATTGGCTCAAATTTAAACTAACACATATCAAGAGCCTCATCCATATCGACTATAATAAAAATAGGGGTATGATCATATCATATCGACATATTTATAATACTAGTAATCACATGTGTACAATGCAATGTGAACGTCGAACGGTATATGTTATTTGATTTAGAGGGATAGTTATTACTTTTGTAGTTGATGTTGATAAGGGTGTGATTGATTTTGTAAGTGTAGGAATATAAATGAAGCATTACATTTAAAGGTTCTATCTCTACATTTCAAATTTGTTACAAATTTGTACATATACATTTGTAAATCTTATATCATGAGTGGTAGTGTTTTGCGGACTATTTTATTTGAACTAAACATGAATACATGAATACTTCCGTACATTTACAGATTTTATATCATGAGTGGTAGCCTTTTGTGGCCAATTTTTTGGCACTAAACATGAATACATTTGATACCGGTTTGGATAGTTAATTACAGTTGTAGTTGATGTGGTTTATAATTAGTTGGGGAGAATTGTGTTAGTGTTGCAACATGTTTGAGATGGTGGTTGCATCGGTTGTTTGGTTGGTTTTTTATTGAAAAAGCCTTTTTTGTATTGTCGATAACATGTTGATAAGGGGTGTGATTGATAGTGGAAGTGTAGGAATATAGATGAAACATTACATTGAAAGGTTCTATGTGTACATTTCAAATTTGTTACAAATTTGTACATATACATTTGTAAATCTTATATCATTAAGGCATATGAAATTCACGTGTACAATTAGAGCAAATATTAAAAAAATTCTTCATTCGCACTGGGAGCTACTTAGAGAGAATATTATGGGTAGTTTCTACAGTTTTCCACATTAGTTGGGTTTGCCAAATCGGTAGCGTTTTCCAGAATAGTAGGGTTTTGTTATATTAGTTCAATCCTCCACTGGTGGAATTTCATCACAAGATTAATCTTGGACCTACATTTATGCTTTTCAATGGTGTTATCCCGTAAAATTGACAAGGAAATTTTACCGATAACCATACCGAAATTTTGTTCCGATCCTCGTTAGGGATCCTTCGCGTTCAAACGTTGTAAAATCCCTTCCAGGGAAATCGGTTTTTGAACTTAGTTTTTTGAGCCTTTTTTTGGTCGGGCGCATGAAATTGCTATGTAACACCAACTTTGGTGCGCCCTTTAAAACCTTTCGCGCATGATTTTCGGTGTCAACACACCTTTTCGTGCGCCAAAGTATGTTGAGCCTTCCTCAGTGTGCGCGAAGCGCATGCGCCTTTGTCAGGCACAACTTTTGTTTGCGCATGTTTGTGCGCCAAAGGGCGCACATAACTTCATGTCGACATAGCTTGGTGCGCTAAAGGCGCTTAATTTCACTTTGGCAAACATTTTCATGCGCCAAAGGGCACACGCTTTTCCCCTGTCGACAAGAACTCTGCGCCCTTTAAAAAGTGGGTGGCGCATTGATGACCGGCTCACTGTGTGTGTGTGTGTGTGTGTGTGTTTCGCATGCCCAAATGTCATTTTCACTATTCGCAGAGCACGTGATTTCCTTTCTCCGAGCCTCGCGGCCAAATTTCGCCTCGCCGTTTTCAACGTTGTAGGACCCGTTTTCCTGCATTTTTGCTATTTATCAGGGTAAGTGCTCTTGTCTCTTTCGTGAGTTTTTGCAGATAGTGCTTCTTGCCACTTCGTTTGGTTTTGATATGCATGTGTTGAGCTTTCCCCCCGCATGTTGTCTTTCCTTATCTTCTCTTTCCAGACTGTTTGGAGGAGGATGTCATCCTAGAAACAATGGTTTGAACCCTCTCCCGGTTTTAACCATTTCATTTACCCAAATGACTGTCAAAAGGAAAAGAGGAGAAGAAGAAATCTAAACCATGTAAAGACCCCTTTGAGAGTGATTTAGTTCATCAAGTTTCTCTCTTGCCTTCTGCAGCATTCTGTCACCCCTATTACATGAACAAAACCTGCGCCATGATGGCGCACCTTTCATACTTGTTGCATCATGAACTCCTACGCCCCAAGGCGCGCCTCTTTCACATACCTGCAAGTGCTAAACTTGCACCCCTTTCAACACACACAATCCTTCCTTGTTGCATCACATTTCCATGCGCCAATGGCGCACCCAAGATCCATGCGACACAAGCTTTATTGTTAAGTACAAATCTTTGAAGCGCAGCAGCATCCCCGATTATAATAACATCATGTTGTGTAAACCTTTCGCATCACCGCGCCATGCTCCCTTTGGCGCACGAAAAGTTCTTGTTACACAAACCATCCATGCACCAAAGGGCGCACCAAATCCCAATGCAACATGAAAATTCCATGCGCCTTTGGTGCCATTTTTATCCTTGCAACACCCTCTTCGGTGCGCCTTACCTATTTAGCCCGTAAGCTGTAATTTTCCCGCACCCGAGCCTAAAAATCTCTAACTCTTTCTCCGCTAACATTCCAATGGAAGATCAAATGGCTAATTCAACCTTTTCGGATTGGGTCTCGCTTCTTCTTCATGCAGATCAGAATCGAGTTCAAAGAACATATGTCTACATCCGCCAAAGAGACCCACCAAATCGAAAGGAAAGGCTAAGCTTACAGAGGAAGAGATGAAATATAAATATCAAAGGGTCGAATGTTCCAGTCACAGTGCCGAATGCAGCATGGACGCCGAGACTGAAGTGGGCATATCGACATGGAGGAATTCTAGGCCGAACTTAGTTACAAGGAGTCCATGGATGGACTTAATGGTAGTGCCCCGCACTTCACGGGAGGAATCTTCGCCTCGGCCAACAATGAATTTATGATGGTGGTTTGGTCTTATAATAAAGACACAAGGTGTGTCGAAAATGTTAGAGGCGAGGTAGTTATTAACCTCACCGCCCGTCATTTTGAGATCATACTCGGCATCCCTCACCACCGGCACTTCAGTTCGTTAGCTGCAGAGTGCATCAAGGCTGGGAAGACAATGAAGACCCAATGTATGCAGCTAATGAACGAAGTATATCGAAAAATAAGAAGGTGGTAATGGCCCCAAATCATCCACCGCATTGACTTCTCGAAGAGCTCAATGATACCATTACCTTCTGAAGCAGGTCTTCGGGCTTTCGACGCCCATTACTTCCATAAATGGATGTTGCACTACTTGGAAACAATGAACAAGAATTTGCACGATCGAGCGCTTTTCATTGGGGAAATTATACAGACCATCTCCGAGCATTATAATAATTCAAAGACAACGGGAGTATTCCATATGAACTCCTATGTGGTCTCTGTTGCCGGCGTCGTCGGGAGAGGGATTATCCGGCCTAACACGGAGTGGAGTTTGGCCTCGTGTCAAGATATACGAGTACTACCCGTGCAGTTGAGGCCGGAGAATAGCATCTCCTGGGAGTTCACAAAAGTTAATGATGTGTTTTTCTATCACATCATCTCGCTCTGGCGAGGCCGAATATGACTCATGGTCATACGACCAAAAACATAGTGGCAGCCACGGAGAAATGGGGAGCCCTGTTCACCCAGTTTCCTACATTCACCTATCTAAGGGCTGCCAACTTTTTGGGAGAGCCAACCAGGCTACCAAGGTATCTAGGCCTAAACCGATTCTACTAGAGCTATCAGGCACTGGTCACATACCACGAAAAATGCCTTAAAAGAAAGAAGGGTGGAACTCCTTTCCCCCTCACAGTGGGCCGATATACATGCTCTACCCACCACAAGGCGAAGGAAATGTTCGCAGAACTGGAGTTACTCAATTTGAAGCATGATTTCCCATGCCTGGCCTACCTTCGACCCAGGTGGCTGCTCGCCAAGAGCAAAGCTTGATCCAATCCATGTTCCTCGATCGAGGATATTTATATTGATGTCCTCCGTGAGGTAGAGCTCGAGAAAGGATCATTCTCGCTTTAGCATTGGCGAAATCATCCAATACGGATAGCCATTGTCCCCCAAAGGCTTCCAAACTACGGAAGATGAAGTAGACAAGGTATATCTTGATCGTGATGGGGACGATTGGCCCTTTCTAGGTTATTGGCGAAACAAAGCTCCTAGATTAATTGAGGAGAGGGTCAAGGAAACTCTGCAGTAGACAAAGCATTGGTGCCGAATGAACGGGCTAATCTACCTCGGGGTAGATTTCACAACCTCCCCATTGGGCAACGCACCTTCACGATCCAAGTAGCTTAAAGGCAAAGGTGTAGAAGGTGAATCCAAAGCACCATTCGGAAAAAAAGCCCTAAAAGTCCTCCTTCCACAAAGACGGGAACAAGTCATAACTCGAGGAAGAAATAAGAGGATAGTCCCATAGGCCCATCCACTCAGGATGTCGACATTATTTACAACACAATGAGGTCCCTTCTATCCCTTCTTCTCTCTTCCTTCCCCTCCTCGAGTGACTAGCGACCATCCCTTTCGTCGTGTCCTCATCCTTCTTCTACTCTTTCCCCGCTTCTTCGTCTATCTTCTCCTCCTCGCTGATCTTTCCTCCTCCATTTCTTCCCTCATCTCCGGCTCCCATCCCTTCCTATGTCTTAGCCTGCAGTTTCCTTTCCTCCGTGGACACTTCTTCGGTTATTCTCTCAATGCCGCCGCCGAGTGTCTCCACGTTTTTCCCTCTTCTATTAGTGCCTCCTCCTCTGTCTCGGTCCTTCCATAGACCAGCTGGATCTCTCAAGCTGTTAAGCCAACAAAAGAGGAAAGTTCCCATCGTTCCGATGGATTTTTTGATGATCCTCAAGCAAAGGGGCAAAGAAGCGAGAAGCATTGCATACACGCTTCTCTGTCTGCCGAGGTGAGAGAATCATGGAAATTGCATACCCCGATCCCCTCAAAGAAAAAGGATCTGCCTGGACAGATTTTACGTGACCCAAGTCACAATGGGGACATCTTTCAAAGTCTCTGTGGGGAAGCTCTTTCCGCGATTTGAGAGACAAAAGAAGAGAAAAGGCTACTAAAAAGAGCAAAACAAATATCTCGCTCCAAGCTTCTACGGAAGATGGGTAGTGCGCCTCCCACAATCGCGCGAGACTTCTGAGCTTTCGGTCGGGAGAAAATTAACGAGTATGCCAAAATTGGCGAGTAGGGTATGGCGTTTCCGCTTGGAGGAGCCAAATCCTCAAAGACAAAAAAAGTGATCGCGAGTTCTCGACTTATACCAATATCAAGTAAGGCGAATAAAGAACTCCAAGCATTAGCAGGCCCATATCGTAAGAGTTTGGAACATGCTATCAAGAAGCACGAGGCCTTCAACAAATGTTGACTGTCAGTGAAGATTTGGTCAAGTTCGGCGTCTTCGGCCATCTAAGGGCCCTCAACAAAATCATGTCCACTCTGGACTACCGGGTGGATCAGCTAGAATTTATTCTAGAAAAGATTGACAAGGTAAAGGAAGAGGCCCTAGATACAATGCATCAAATGGAGTGAATTGTTCTCAACATGTCTCCAGGGTTGCTCACTCCTTCCTTTACCTTAAGGTGGTGATGAAACCATCCGGATCTTGAGGAGATCGCTTTCTCGAGGAACGGGCCCGATGTCACATTTGACACCGAATCTATCAACAACCTCACGGCTGTAGGGACTTATCGGTTATTACGAGGCGGAGAAGGACTTTTCCAAAAGAGAAGCTCATAAATGAGCGGGAGACTTGTGAGGCGAAGCGATAGGCACTGAGGATCCTTCTCGGGATCAACTGGGCCAATAATTAACAAGTTTTTGGAATACCGCTCAGTTCCATGTCTCATCACCCGACATCAAAAGTAGTTTACCCCCTTTTAGCCCGCAGATGATGACGAGAGTAGCAACTCCTTCTTCTTCTTCTTCTTCTTCTTCTCTCTCTTCTCCAACTTTCTTGTTGGAATGTCTAAAGTATGTTGGCACAAATGATGACATCATCCATGTTGCGTCATGGGATGATGTCATCCATCAATTTGTCAAAAGTCAACATGACTTTTAGATATTTTGAAAATATCTTTGTAAATAGGTGGTTGGCTCCTTTTTGCCTTCTTTCCTTCTCCTCTTCTATATATATTGGAATACTTTGTTGTATTCGAAAAAAAGGGGGTGGACATTTTTAGATGAAAATAGAAATGAGGAGAGAAAGACTTTGAGCTTTCTTCAGAAGAAAGAAGAAAACAACAATACAAATATTGAGGCTTAGATGAATACTTGTGTTATACATCAGAGCTTTCTTATGTTAGATCTGTATGTGTTTATTCTGTTAGATTCATATCTACCTTTTTGTCATTTGCTCATCAGTATTGCTTTGTTTGTTTATGTAAGTAGGTTTGGCTCTACTACCAATCCCAAAACATAAACTTCCCGACCTTTCTGCTTTGAATTCATTTCTTTTCTTCCTTGGACCTACTCTTTCCTCATCCCCTCTTCCTTTCCTTTCTTTTCACAATCGGAACATCCCACCTGGGATGAGATCCCAACCCCGAAGGCGTAGAATCGTGAGACTTCGATAGATTCTCTTTGGTAGAATGCAATAAACCGGGCATTGCCATTGACTCAAAGATTATGCTCGTCTATTCATGATCTGTCAGCGACATTTTCGGACCAACAAATGGTAAAGTAGTAGTGGAGGTGCTATCAAAGTAGAGGGTAGTATTCTGACGGGTTGTTTTGGTTGAGTGATAGGATTCTTGACTTCTCCTTTCTTCTTTCTCCAGTGTTGGTATGTGCGCTATTTTTAGTATCTTTCGAATGAAAAAGGTTGTCATTCTGAAGACAAAGGAAGTGTGGAAGATGGTGGTGTGGCCTGCATGCTAGTGTTAATTGTGTCTACCTTTTCTCTCTCGATGAATGATGAACCAATTATCTACAAATCAGGTGGAACATCATGTATGTTCCAATTATTATGTATGTCAAAATCTCGTTTCCCAACATTTCAAGATTGTCAAGACCCGTGTTGTTTCCCAGACGAAGTTGTGTGAAAACTGCCATTCATGCAATGCTTCTTGTTGAATACTACATTTGACCTCAAATTCATAAGACACATCTGTAGCATGTCATGTGTCTGTGGTAGTGTGTAAAAAAGGCCACGGTCTATAGTTGTGCTTGAATAAGTCCCAAGTGCAATTGATGTCATGTGGGGTTGAGCCAAATTCGGAGACAATATTTCTAAAAGGCTTGTATAAAAGGAGTTTTGACCAATAGAAAAGGTCATAGGATGATAAATCGTGAGTTGGAACATCTACAAATCTTGGGTGGACCCAAACAATTGCTTGGCTCGTTCATAGTTTCCATTTTTCACCTTTACAGTTCTTTTTGTAGCTCCAATCTCGAGCAACCTGAATAAGAGGTAGGTGTTCCATGCTTACAGGATGAACTATGTATGTGTCCAAGAAAACGATTCTTTCTTGTACATCGGTGTCACTTTCAATGACACATCTCAATTGTTTTTATTAAAATTTAATGAAACAAATGAATGGTTGGCCATGCTTTGCACCAAGAAATGACCCTCGATCGACCCACCATGCATGAAGTTGCCAAAGTTCTAAAGTCGATGTTGTCGGTTCCTTTTCCTAAGCAAGTTCATAGTATTCGAGCGAACAAGCGACCCTAGTAATAATTATAGGAGACATTTGGATGAATATATAGATGGTAAGCACAAAGATGTTACAGGGAGCACAAGTAGCACTTCTGATGGGCATTTGTTTATTTTGTTATATGATAAAAAGGTATGTTCACTTGTCAACTGTTTAACCTCTGTAAGGATGATAGCTATGGTTGATCTCCCTCATCACAAGCCACATGAGAGTGTAATCAAGACCCATTTAACCCCCATTTTACAGATTAAATTAAAATACTACATTATTAGTCAGGTTTTCAACTTCAGTATAAGAGATCTCATGAGAACTCCACACTCAAGCAAAAATTGAGCCATGAAAATGTTTAAGCATTTCTAACCTTTAATATTTAAACTGAATCAATAGACATAATATTAAAGCTTTGATATTTCCACAGATAAAATATTTGACATATGTATATGTCTGAAAGCAACTCTATTTATTTTTTTCATTTTGAAGGCTTTCAGAACTATTAAAATTTCATTAAATTATATTAAATTAAACATACCTGTTTGCGGAGAGCTGAACATCTTCGGATGTAGAGAATAACAAGTTAAGATCCCACAATGTGAAATCTCATTGTTGCTTCTGGTGTGCCGCCACGTCACAGAAACGATATGAAAAAATGTGCAAAATCAGGTTTGGAGAGCTATTCAAACCACTATTAGCTCTTCTACAAGAACCAAAAGATTAAGTAAGAGACTAATCTTAAGGTGGAATTCCTAACTGACAAGAAGGATAAACTTGAGGTCTCAGAAAAACCTGGAACGAGTTTGACCGTGTTTCTCGGCGACTTAATGGAAAAAAACAATTGAAAGTATAAAAATTCACACATACTCATGTTTATGATGGGTTGATAAGTGTGAATAGAAACATGGATTGATTTCAAAAATTAACACAGGTCTTTTCCAGAAACCTTTTTGGTATAGAAAAAGATAAACCATTTGGTAATTCTCGCATATATTGTTTACATATGAGAAGTCCAATCAAAGGATATGAGGCCAGGGCATTCAAATCCTGCCTTATAAATCTAACTAAACAAAATTATTCATACCGGTGAGAAAAAGAAATTAAAAGATGCCACCAAATCAGTGTAGCGTAAATGTAGTTAAAGAAACAGAATATCTTGAAGACATTCAAGATAATCAAGAGCGAATAATTTATAAAGCAAAAATGTCTGATTGTTAAATTGATTAAACCCAATTTTAAGATAAGGTTAGTTATCAAGAATTTACTGATTAAAACCCATTTTAAGATAAGGTTAGTTGTCAAGAATTTACTTACTTCTGGGAGGAGGAATGGATTTGGCGGCGGTTTCAGCGATTAGAGAATTGAGCTTGACGATAGATAAGGAATCTGATGAAGTGAAGCAAGGCGGTAAGAGGCTAAGCAGCTAGGGCCCCCAAACTTCTCACAATATGACCAATTGCAAAATGGCTGTCCAGAGCACAATGTTGGTGTTGATGTGGATGATGTAGTACACCTGCGAACGAGAACAGGGAGCCAGTGGGCTAAACACAAGCTTCATCGCTTTCCTGCTCTACCAAATCAATTCTTCACCAAACATAAAGTAGTTATGCAACAAAAGCGGCCGCCCAAAGCATGCAATTGGACTTCAGTCTGCTAAAAACAACTAAAATGTTTAAACGCCCGTCAAATTTGACATAATGCCATGAACGACCGAGAGACCCTTTACCATAGGGGAACGCCTTCAAAGTGTAATTAGATTCCATCATATAATCCATCTTCAACAATTCTCGGGGTATCTAGAATCGATCTAATCTTTCAACAATATTTTTGAACCCCTTTTTAATTTATCCACATATACTTCCCATTTTTAGGTGGTAAATCCATTAGCTTATTCTCAATGGAAAAATATCTAAATTACTTCTTAGCTTAGTAATCTCTTTTACTATCCCATTTTTATCATCAAGATCCAAAACACCCTAATAAATGTTTATACCCTAATTACATTATGTGAAATAAAGTATTTAGTGAAATGAATACATTAAAGGATGTAAGGGTTAACAACATGAGGTTATTCTTATTAATTTATTTCCAATATTAATTACAATATCATAACAACACATTAATACTTGTAATGATGTACTAAACAAGATACAAACTTGAAAACACAAGGGGATGAGTACACTTAGTTGATTACATATGATTCTAGGAACTTTTGGGAGGATGCAATGCTAATAGAAAGATCTAAACTGATGATGCTTTATTCGGGACAAAGTGTGACTAAAACCCACCTAGGGCTAGATTGTACACTTCGTCGGGACCTTCTTTGTGGTATTGACTCTTCGCGTAAGGTCTTGGACCTTCTTGTTTTTGGATCCGTAGCTTTTTAGGAATGTTGTCTTCTTGTAATTGTCTTTCACTATGAAACTCTAATTTGTGATCATGTTTTGAATTTCGTAAACATCCTGAATGAGATCTCAAACCCTAACTATGGGTGGGAGACCTAAAAAAACATTAGTTGTGTTTTGGGCACCCTTGTGCACAAGTAATATTGGAACTACTTTGAAAAGGTCTCAAACCACACAATGTCCTCCACCTATCATGTGATATATGAATGAATGCAACTATGATTTAGAAAATCTCCTTGAAAATACTTGAGTTGAGTTGGCTCTTGCTAAAACATTTTGGGAAGGGATGTTTGAGTACTGTACATGAGATGGGTTAACTCTTTGACATGTTAATAAGATTCAAACTTGTAGTGGTTTTACTAACATGATGATATTAGATGTGTTATTGTGAGATTTAGAAATCCTTGAGTACATTTTACAAGTGTTGGGAGCGAGTGTATCAATGTAATGTCATAGGATTTCTAGGTTATAAAATGAGGTAGTGTTTACTTGCTTATATACAGTTTCATAGATGATTTATCAAAGAAAAGGTAATCCAGATCGATTAGAAGACAAAAAAAAAAAGAATATAAAATTGAAAGAAAATTTGGAGAATATATCGGTCGAATACCATACAAGTTAGCCATGACTAGATATAACATCCTAACCAAATTTGTATTTTGCCCATGGATGGAAAACATGCAATATGAAGTTTGTAACTTGTCAATTGACATTTTTCTATGGATTTTATGCATTTTACTCTCAAATTTTATGACATGTTAGTGTGTAAGGATAAACAAGATAAATAAGAGACCTCAAAATGTGTTAAGAAGGAATGAGAAGGTTGTATTTATCTTAACAAGAGTGCATTATCAAAACTAGCTAGTGTCAAAGAGTAAATTTCCAAATTTGAGTGTCTACATTTACCCTCATTTAAGTGCGGAATTATATTACACACTTAAAGGAGAATGATGCAAAGAAGGATCACCAACAATTCAACACCGAAGAACCATGAGTTAGCATTCAAGGTCTATCCAAAACTTGGTTTCTTAATAGGCCTAAAACTTGATCAAAAGCCGAAAATGAACCAAAACAATGCACCTAAGGCTATATTAACATCCAACATGCTTAAAGACATCAAGTAAACACGATAATTCACTTTTCAAAGTATCATACCTTCAATTTTCTTCATTTTCCCTTTTACCTTCACCTAGGCTTCAGCGGTCCTTTTAGACAATATCTTGTGTAAAACACTCAAAACAAGGAGTTAGCTTTTACTCGTAAGATATTTGGATATTTTTAATGGCCATTTAGTTGTCTACAAAGTTTTAGAGCTCCATCCTTCGCCAATTTTCTTTTATTCTCAAAATATCGTTTTAGCCCAAATCTTGCAATTAGCCCTCCAAATGGACAAGTCTTAGTGTTCTAGATAATCTATAAACTTTCAATACAAGTTGTTTACCTTTTCAAGTACCCATTTGGGCCTTACAACTTCATGCAAATTTTTATTTCTCAACTCCTTACCTATTCTCCCAAGCTCTCTCTTTCACTTTTCTTACCTAGTCAATTAGGCCTACCTAGGGTTTGAAGTAGCTTGTTTAGGGTTTTAACGTTTTCCTCTATTTTAGAACACTTGAAACACCCTTTTCCACTCAAATAAACCCTAATCATGTTTTCTCACATTGCCAAATCCTCCTTTTACTCGAATTATGTTCTTTTCTCATATTTGCCCTTTTAGGCCTTCTCTTGCTTTTAAGCTCTCTTAGATCTCCCTACTCGCTTTACCTCTTCACTCCGACCTTGACTTTATTAGTTTGTTCGCATCAGCTATTCATTGTCTTACCTCTCCTTATCCTTCATTCCATACCTATTGCCCTCTTCAATTTATTTACTTGTTTCATTCAAACTATCACTTGTCTCAATTCTCTGTATGCCTTCTTTAGGATTCTTAGGCATAAAAATATGATTTATATGAAACTCTGAGAGTTATATTATTTATATGCCCTGTTATTATGCTTATGAGATGTAATTATAACAACCAAATTGGTTAGAAATAATAGAAAACATCATCTTTTGTCCAAACTCCTTCAAATTGCCTTGTTTTGACTCTTTGAGACTTGTCTTTCTTGCTCTAAAAACATGCATTTATTGGTCCCTATAGGTCTTTATGAGATTCATTCATCTTGTACCTTGTTTTAAGTGTTATAATCATGCCAAATCAATAACCAACTTGAGTGGAAACCAAAGAAAAAGTCAACTTTCTCTAAAAACCCCAAAACTGTCCTCCTATGCTTCTTAAGAGCAATGCCTCTGGTGAGTTCATGTTGGGAGCAACCTAGAGACAACCCATAAAAAGTGAGACCATATTTGGACACCCTTTATCCTCCTTAAGGTGTGTACTAAATTTATTTTCTCAACTCACAATGCAAATCTCTTTTCTATCACCATGCTCCTTGTACTAACTTCTTTTACTAGGCCTTCTCAAGCCCTTTCCATGGTCATTTCATGGTTTTCATACTTTCACTCATATTCATCTCTTGAAAAATCTTGATTTTATTTTCTTACTTCCTTACCAATGCTCATGCCAAGTTTTAACTCCTGGAATGGATCCTAACTCCATTTATCATCATTTTAGAAATTTGGCCATTGTCATGCTACAATCCTAACAATGAGCAATCTGATTGCTATAACTTTTTGGGTTTTAATATTATGAATCAAATTTTTATGGAAGGTCTTTAATAACCCTTAGAACATCTCTACAAAATTTAAATTACTAACTCTTTCAAAATATCTTTCAATACTTGTTTTATCTGCCAGTTGTTTGGGTTCTTAGTTCAAAACCCTTACATAAACAACCTTATTGTGACAACCCTACCTCATAGAACTTCTTCATATCTGAAAGTCACTTGTACATTATAAATTCCATGTAATTTATCATTAATAAAATACAAAAGTTTAGAAAAACTTACTTATGATCCATGATTAAGAAACATACAAGCATTTCATGAAACATTCTTAAGGAAATTTGTCTTCTTTCATTATGCAAGCACATCTCTGAGACTCCTCGAGCCATCTATGGATCCTCCACATGTACTTCATCTCAAAAACTACATTCTTTAGTTCATAACCAACTTCACAATTTGAACTTTCCACCTTTATGCTCAAGATTCAAGGTGGTTACACTAGGTTTTCTTTGCTCATTAGAGTTAAAGGTCGAGTTTAACACATGGACTCCATAAAAAAGGGTGATAACACTCTACTTACCCCTTATAAGGTCTAAAATGACCTATTACAACATATCATGACTTATTTTCAACATTACACCTTCTAAACTAGACTTCAAAATTCAAATTTCAAATACTCCCTTTTTGGAGGGAAACTCTAAATGACTTGTTTAACACACAAGGAAAGTCTTGAAAGACCAAAGAGGAGTTAAAAGACACCTATTTATACCTATAAAGCCTTATTCACCCATTACTTATATAAAATTACAAAAATGTTCCTTTCACGGTGATGCTCATGCATCATTCTCCCCTAGTAAGAAAAATTTAAACCTCCATGGAGGTTTTATTTTCTTTCTATTCTTCCAATCTCTTTCTTGCTTGGAATGGCCTTCTTCCTTGCTTTACTTGAATTCATGTTCAGCTCTCTTCCTTACTTGATTCATCACTTCGTGTCTTGAAATATCCTTTCATGTCTTCATTTTGCTTCAAATCTTCCTCATTATCTTCATCCTCTTTTCCTTCATGACTCAACTTTACCTTTTCTTCTTTTCCTTGTGTTTTTCCACTTTCTATGTTCATTCTTTGAGTTTTACCTACACAAACACAACTAGAAGCACTATTAGATATAAAAGGATGAGACAAATTTGTCTCATTTTGATCCTCCTTTCATTCCTTGAATTCTTCATGCCATTTCTGATTTAGTCCTATTGTTCTTGACTGATTTTTGTCTAATTTTCCCTCTTGTGCTTGCCCTTGAACTTATAACTTTCCTTCATCGTCATTAGAGCTCTTATTGTCCAAGATTGCCAATGTGTTCTCTTTCATTTCTTCTTCATTTCCTTTCTTGTTAATGCATTCATTCAATTGTTTTGAACATGTACCTATCATAAATAGCTCCTCAATCATTTGTATTCCTCATACAACAATAGATCACTCTCTTCTTCACTTGCTTCATCAAATTTAGGACACAATTGCTCTTTTTCTTCTTTAAAATCATATGCTAGATCACTAGACTCAATTTTCATTACTTCTTTCTTCACTTTATCTTCGCCTTCTTTTAGTTTTTGAATTTCATTTACAAGCTCTTTATAATGCATGTTAGTGTTCAAAATCATCTCATTTTCACTCTCAATGGTCTCATTCCATGTATGCTTGTCCAACATTTTTAAATCAACTTGTTTACCTTGTTCCTCTCTTGTTTGCTTCTCTTGCCAAGCTCTTATTAGACTACCCTACTCATATCTCTTTCTTTTGACTCTCCACACTTTTTTTCTTATCCCTTTGTGCTGATATACAACTATAATTTGATTCTTTCCTCTTGATTCATAAGTTGGTTTTTACCTTGAAACTCTTTCTTCATTCCTCATTCCTTGATCACCTTCATGGTATGCTTGTCTCATACTGAAATCTGATCTTTTTATCATTTTCTTCTTTTTTCCATTGCATATCACAACCTCGTTAGTCTCTTCTTTGCATTTTGTCTCTTGTTCACAAATAATTGATTTTCTAAGCCATTTAGGCATGATATAACCATGTTTGAACTCAGATTTTGATGAATTATCTTCACCTTTCATTGTACCTTCACGTATACCAAAAGTTTCATTCTTGAATGCATGAATGGAATCATAATTCATACCTTTACATACATGCTTACGGACCATCTTTATGATCATATCTCTTCTCTCTTCTTCTTTTCCATCAATCTTCTTGTTTTTTCTCTCTTTCTTATCTTCTCTTAATTGAATGCCTTCTAAAGCTTCATATAACTTTGTATCTTCTTTTCCCTCTTCATTAGCATGTTATAGGACTTCAATCTCTTCCTCATGAGCTTCCATAACCTGCTCTTTTCTTCCATCATGTGCATTTGACTCAAAAGAGTCTCTTCTTGGCTCTTTACTTGTAATTTTCATTGTCTTCTTCTTGATCTTATTCACAAAATTCTTCATACTTGTATACATACATGCAAACATAATATTAGTCCATAAAATTAGAGACAAAATTTTGTCCATGAGTGTCTCTTTCTTGGACACTTTTCTCCTTTTCCACCCTTCTTCACTAAGTGCTTCTCTTTGCACTTTTCTTCTCCTCCATTCTTCTTCATCTTTCACTATGTTCTCCACAATGAGAACTCTCTTCTATTCTTCTTTCTCATGTTGCTCACATGGAAACTCTCTCTTCCTCAAGCCTCTATAGGATTTTACCTCTTTTCTTTCTTCACTTCTTCTAGCATGCTTCTTTTGTCTTCTTGCATTCTTCACAAGTGACTTGATTGGCCACTTCACTCTCTTTTTCAAACTCCATCCACCTAGCTGAATTCTTACATGTAATCACACTCTTTCTAAGGCTTCCAACCTCTACAAATCACTCCTCAATTTTGATATATCTCTCTCCATTTCTGGTCCTTGCTTCACACTTTTTGTCTTCATAGCTTTAGTCCTTCCTTTATAACTAAATTGTAAAACTTAAAAATATATCCTTGTTCCAACCCTTGTTAAATATTTATTCTCTCTATTTTCCTACTTTGATACCAAAATGATGGAGAGAAGGATCACCAAACACTCAACACTTAAGAACCATGAGTTAACATTCAAGGTCTATCCAAAACTTGGTTTCTTAATAGGCCTAAAACTTGCTCAAAAGCCAAAAATGAACCAAAACAATGCACCTAAGGCTATATTAACTTCAAACATGCTTAAACACATTAGATAAACATGATCATACACTTTTCAAAGTATCATACTTTCAATTTTCTTCATTTTCCTTTTTGACCTTCACCTAGGCATATAACCCTCCGTTTACACAAATGCTGGTGTAAAACACTCAAAACAAGGAGTTAAATTTTACTGGTAAGATATTTGGATACACATTATGGCCATTTAGGTGTCTACAAAGTTTTGAGCTCCATCATTCACCAATTTTACTTTATTCTCAAAATATTATTTTAGCCCAAATCTTGTAATTAGCCCTCCAAATGGACAAGTCTTAGTGTTCTGGAACATATGTAAACTTTCAAGATAATTTGTTTACCTTTTCAAGTACCCATTTGGTATTTACAACTTCATGCAAAGTTTTATTTCTCAACTCCTTACGTATTCTCCCTAGCTCTCTCTTTCACTTTTCTTGCCTAGTCAATTAGGCCTACCTAGGGTTTTAAGTAGCTTGCTTAGGGTTTTAATGCTTTCCTTTATTTTCCAACACTTGAAACAAATTTTTCCACTCAAATACACCTTGATCATGTTTTCTCACATTTCCCAATCCTCATTTTACTCCAATTATGCTCTTTTCTCATATTTTCCCTTTTAGGCCTTCTCTTGCTCTTAAGCTCTCTTAGACCTCCCTACTCTGTTTTACCTCTTCACTCTGACCTTGACTTTATTGGTTTCTTCTCATTACCTATTCATTGTCTTACCTCTCCTTATCCTTCATTCCATATCTATCACCCTCTTCATTCCATTTACTTGCTTCATTCAAACTATCACTTGTCTCAATTCTCCCTTATGCCTTCATTAGGCTTCTTAGGCATGCAAATATTATTTATATGAAACTATGAGAGTTAGATTCTTTATATGCCATGTTCTTATGCTTATGAGATGTAATTCCAACAACCAAATTGGTTAGAAATAATAGCAAACATCATCTTTTGTCCAAACTCCTTCAAACTGCCTTGTTTTGACTCTTTGAGACTTGTCTTTCTTGCTCTAAAAACATGCATTTATTGGTCTCTAGAGGTATTTATTGTATTCATTCATCTTGTACCTTATTTTAAGTTTTATAATAATGCCAAATCAATAACCAACTTGAGTGGAAACCAAAGAAAAATTCAACTTTCTCTAAAATCCCAAAACTGTCCTCCTAGGCTTCTTAAGAGCAATGCCTCTGGTGAGTTCATGTTGGGAGCAACCTAGAGACAACCAAGAAAAAGTGATACCATATTTGGACACCCTTTATCCTCCTTAAGGTGTGTACTAAATTTCTTTTCTCAACTCACAATGCAAATCTCTTTTCTATCACCATGTTCCTTGTACTAGCTTCTTCTACTAGGCCTTCTCAAGCCCTTTCCATGGTCATTTCATGGTTTTCATACTTCCACTCCTATTCATCTCCTGAAACCTCTTGATTATATTTTCTTACTTCCTTCCCAATGTTCATGTCAATTTTTAACCCCTGGAATGGACCCTAACTCCATTTATCATCATTTTAGAAATTTGGCCATTGTCATGCTATATAGTCCTAGCATCGAGCAATTTGATTGCTATAAATTTTCTGGGTCTGAATATTATGACTCCAAATTTTTATGGAAGTTCTTTACTAAACCTTATAACATCTCTACAAAATTTAAATTACTAACTCTTTCAAAATATCTTTTAATACGTGTTTTATTTGTTAGTTGTTTGGGTTCTTAGTTCAAAACCCTTGCGTAAACAACTTTATGTGACAACCCTGCCTCATACAAATTCCTCGTCTCTGAAACTCATTAATACATTATAATAATTATTAATTCCATGTAATTTATAATTAATAAAATACAAAAAGGTAGACAAACTTACTCATGATCCATGATCAAGCAACATACAAGCATTTCATGAAACATTCTTAAGGAAATCTGTCTTCTTTCATTATGCAAACACATCTACAAAATCTTCAAGCCATCAAGCCATCTAGGGATCCTCAACACGTACTTCATCTCAAAAACTCTATTCTTTCATTCATAACCAACTCCACAATTTGAACTTTCCACCTTTATGCTCAAGATTCAAGGTGGTTACACTAGGTTTTCTTAACTCATTAGAGTTAGAGGTTGAGTTTAACACATGGACTCGATTAAAAGGGTGATACACTCTACTTACCCCTTATAAGGTCTCAAATGACCTCTTACAACATATCATGACATTATTTTCAACATTACGCCTTCTTAACTAGACTTCCAAATTCAAATTTCAAATACTCCCTTTTTGGAGGGAAACTATAAATGACTCATCTAACACACAAGGAGAGTCTTGAAAGACCAAGGAGGAGTTAAAAACACCTATCTAGACCTATAAAACCTTATTCACCCCTTACTTATACAAAATTACAAAATTTGTTGCTTTCACATTGATGCTCCTGCATCAAAGAAGATAATTGAGTGTATAGACACAATTTATATTTTCTCGGAGTTTGTTTTACAAAGTCATGTTGTGCTTGGTGTTGGCATGCTCCATGATGAAACCTGCAACACAAAGTGTATTCAATTTCCATGATAAAGAATTGAAATTTAACTCAAATGCAAAGTGTAACATGAAATATTTGTATTTACGTAAATTTGACATGAAAGAGATGTAAGCAATAAAGGAATACACATATTTGTTTTGTGGAGGGAGAAGTTCCCATGCCTTGTTTGTGTTTAAATATTTACAATTCTAAATTTACCAAAGGATTGGGGTGATCTATCCCCAAACGTGCAAGGAGAAATTGGAGAGTTAGGTACATGTAACCCAACATGAAATTTCCAACAAAATAAGAAGAAAATAAATTTTCGACACACCCCACTAAGGAAGAAGACTAGGTATTAAATTTATTTAGCAACTCGATATCTTCCCCTTTGAGTGCAAGAGGAAAGGAAAGTCAATGTATGAAGAACTTATCCATTTTGATACCTTCCATAACCTCATGGACCACACCATTGTAGATGGATCTAGGCTTGATTCGTAAATAATGACACATAGTAAAAGAGATTTAGTGCCCCATGCCCTTCCCCTATGCCACACAATTGAATATAAATTGTAATGAATTGAAATGTAAATGGAGAAAGGAGACTCATGCCCCCAAGATTTCTAAAATTCTAGTAGAAACTTAATGACATGAAGAATAAGGAGTGAAATAATTCATGCCCCCTATAACTAATCGAAAGTGAGTGAAATGGATTTGAAGTTGTGCCAAAAACTTGTAATTGTAGTTAAAAATATGAAATGAATAATAAAGTTGATGTAACTACCCCTAGGAAAAAATATGTGAGAGGTTCAGGACCATACATATAGTCTTGACCAAAGTGTATGATTTTGAACATGTGCATTTTTTTCTTTATTTATATGTTTCACTATATTTATGAGTACATGCACCCTACTTATACATGTATGCTACCCTAGAATTATGATTGTGTCTACTATAAGTGTAGAATATACCCAAATGAATGCCCCCTCTTTTGAGGCATGTGCAAAAACCATGTTGAGCATTTGGCTCAAAATAAAATATGTGTTCCCATACACTATATGTATGAGAAGTTATAGGAGAATTTAGAATGTTGAAGAGGTGGCCACCTTGAAGAAATTGTACTGCAAAAAGGAAGGTTTTGTGCATGGTGGCAACCATGGCACATAATAAAAGCAATGATAACAATAAATAGAAACAATATAGATGATAACAATCATAGTATTAATTCATGTAGGATAAGATGAGTAGAACAATATTGAAACTAGATGTAAAAATATACAAATAATGTCACACAAAAGTTATAAATCCATAAACATGGGACACTCACGATGTCACAAGAAAATCAAGGCCCATAGGCCTGCAAACAAGAGCAAAAAATAAAAAATAAGATAGGCATGAAGCCAAAAACATGGGAAACCCATGGTGTTACAAGAAAATCAAGGGATGTATGCCCCAAGCAGTGAAACAAGCAAGCAATATCACACACAAGCAAGTTTTCATGAAAAGTAAAAGTGTGGACCATGATGATATGATATATTAGCCAATATAGGTGAAGATGTGTGAAACAAGAGATGTCAGTGTTATACAAGACACATGTGTTAGTCATGTTATCTTAAAAGGTAACATGTACAAAATATATGTAATTATGCATGATGATGAAGTAGAAAGGAAATATGCTAAAATGATAAAACATGGATGTAGTGTAAAATAGATGCTTCTATATGTATAAGAAGTTTTGGTAAAGGTCTAACCAACACCTATCATCATATACCACTCTTTGTATGTCCTAAATCAAGCTCAATATACCATGTGAACACATGTATGAAAAGAGGAAATAAGTATGCTATATATGAAACGAAAGTGACAAACAATATGTATAATGTAAGTTGTTAAGAAATCAATTGAAAGTGTACGGTCATGATTTTGTTTTTTTGCAAATATATGAATGTTTTTTATTTTGAAACTATGTTAATGTTTTAATATTTTCAAAGTTCTTAGCTATGTACATGAAATAAGGGTAGCATTGAGATACCTAATGAGAACCTCTGGAGGAGGTGGAGAAACTATTGAACGGGATGGTGGCTTAGGCCTTAAATGTGCAAAAGGAGGTGACTCAAATGTAAGAGGTACAATAGTGGTAATGGTTGTAATAAATGGTCCAATGGATAAAGAATATGTATGAGGAGTGTTTGAATTAGAATACTTATGTGGAGGGCTATAAGAGTGAGTACTCTTATACATACCATGGGAACTAGATGTCTTTTGGGATGGTGGAGGGAGTGTGTATAGTGTGAACTAGATGACATAGATACTGACCCTGTGAGGCTAAGATCCATGAGAAATAATGTGTGAAACTGAAGGCATATCATAAGACCTATAAGAGATAGATTTTTTAGAGTTAGTGTGTGAAAATAAAGGCATATCAAGAGACCTATGAGAGCTAGATCCGTGAGAGGTAGTGTGTGCAATTAAACCTATCAGGAGACCTAGGAGATCTAGAGAAATGAGAGGTGGTGTGTGCAACTAAAGGACTATAAGAGGACTTGGGGAGCTAGATCTATCGGAAGGGGTAGGTATAACCACATACCTAAGAATAAATCTAGGAGGGTTAGAGATATGAGGGACATTGTGGGAAACCAAAGACCTATTTGTGGGTGTACTATGTATAGGAATAGGAATTGCATAATAGTGACTAATAAAACTAGGAGAAGGATCCTTAGAGATACCTCTAATGGTGATAACTTTTTTGTTATGGATAAGCTTTATATATTGGCTAATAACATTAGGAATATCCCTAAGAGCACGTAGCTAAGGGAGACCTAAACATAGAGCACTAAAACTAAGAGTAACAACAACCAATAATGAATTCATAGTAGTGATACAAAAATAGTGATGGGTATAGTAATGCATCATTATCAAGGATTAGTTTCAAATGTGAGATTCTATGTAGAAATACCAAGAGATTGATGTAGTGTGAGATTGTAGACATTATATTTATCATGTAGATCAACTAAAATATTGCATATATGTATTTTATTAATACATACAATAATAGACATAGTATTTGAAACAAGCATATCATCTATATTAGAGTTATCAAAATTAATGAGCGAGTGTGGAAGTTGATGTAGAGTGATAGTGCCAATCATTGCATTTAAGGGGTGATCATAAAAGTATGGTGACGGTACCATATGGTAAGCATTATTCACTTTGGATGTAGATTTATCATTGTTATGCTTAAGAAGTGGATCATTGAATATTTTTGTTTGGTATTATCATTGGTTGTCTTGGAAGATTTCATGGGCTCATTCAATTCAATAGCATTAGAATCTATGATGTATTGAATGATATGGTGAAGCTTGAGAGACATGTCGGTGAGGTGATCAATACATCAATGATAGTTGCGCAGTAAGCATTGGTATCAAAAATTTTACTTTGAGGATTTCTCACATCAACCTCAAATGGTGGAGGGAGAGACATAATATTATACTTAATAAATTGTTTCAATACAATGTATGGGGTACATGGTAAGTGAGTAAACTTTCGGTGTGTGGGTTGGAGTTATAACTTAGTTGGTTGAGAAACAACATTTAAAGTGTCCTTAGAATCAATTTTAGCATCATTATTCTTTCCTTTGAATGTGGATTTCTTGTGAATCTTGTAATTATATGTAGTAGGAGTACTAGTAATGTAATTAATTTTATTCATATGTAATAACTTATCTTCACGCTCCTTGAGCGTATGACATAGATGGTCAAAAGATCAAAAAAATTTCAAATAGGACCAATTCTTGCAAAGGAGAAAGAAATATTTATGTGAATAGATCTTGTAGTTCACTATCAGCTAATATATTTCTCATTTTGGTAAGCATGGTCTTGTATCGTAAGACATAACATTGCTAATTTTTTAGATACTTTTCACAACTTAGATAATGGTGCATAAGAAATTTTTCCCTAATGTTAATAGAAAATTGTGCTAGAAATTGATTTTTAATGGAATAAAATAGTACACAAAATGTGTGGGGAGAAGTTAGAAACATTGCGATGAAAAATCCTCAATAATCCTAGGGAAGAGGTTGGTGAGAAATATGTCACGAGAGGCATAATAAAAACAAACCACATGGAAGGAATGAAGATGCTCAGTGGGGCCTCCTTTTCCATCATAAGTGGGGAGTTTAGGAGCAAAAAATCCAATGGGAAAAGAGTAAAAACATCTTTATTTGCAATTGGGTTGTGAATTAATTGAGTAGAATTCATATCATGAGTAGAAGCGAGATGCACCTTGTTGTAATTGTAATATTTGATCTTGTAATGTATGAACAAGGGTTTGAGGGTTTGCATACAAGATGGAGAAGTGTCTAAACTATGAGGAGTAAATGTAGGATGTGTAGTGTAGACACCAAAATTGGGTCACACTCCCCTTGGTCCCCTTTCGAACAGCTAACTTAAACACTTTTACCTAACCATGACCCTCACATCACACATTAATATTAATTTAATCACTTTAATTAAATTAATACTCATCCTCACTTTATTCATTATTTAATTATCTTAATTAAACCAATTTCCACCTCACCTAGACACCTCACCCCACCACCTCACCTAGACACCTCATTATAAACCTATTTTTAGTATCTATCTACTCACCATAACTAACTAAGACTTAGTTCAACCCTAAAAATCAATGCCTATTATTCCTCTAACCACATTCCCACTCATTAAAAAGATAACATCCATTTTGATCTGTTAAATATGGACAAACTTGGCCCAAAATGATTAGGAAGATCTATCATTTTTAGTAAACTTAGGGAATCCCACCTTAATCGACGTCGGTCATCCCGAAACCGATGTCAATCAACCCTAAACAGTCGTTGGTTACCATTTAACTGTTTTGATAACCTTGTTTGAGAGTTTGGCCACATTCTCGAGTTTAGGAGCAAAAAGAGATCTGCATGCAATCAAGAATGAGAGCTCTTTTGCACATTCATGTAGCCATAGCCAGCATCAAGACATATCTAGAGGTATCACTCTCACGGTAGCATTCGAGAAGCACCGCCACAACACCAAGCTCCATCCCACCAATCAATCATCACCACCACCCAACCATTGGACCTACAACATTAGTAAGTGCATTTATCACCTATGTCATTCCATCCTTGTTTTGTTTTAAAGGTTTTTGTCATCTCTATTATCATTTTCTATTAGCATCTCCATTCCCCCACCATTCACTTTCCTACAAACTCAACCCTTCACCACCATACCATTTGATCATCTATACATGACCTTTATACATATCTGAGTGTTCCTAAGATCCCCATAGACCTCACCATTCCCCTTTTTATCTCTGTCTAACCTTAGACCAATTTCCACAATCAAATCTTATTGAGTTCCTATCATCTCGACCGTACTGAACGTCGATTACCCATGACCGTCATCGGTTCCCTCTAAACTATCATCGGTTATATCTGACCGATATTGGTCTCTGTGTTTTGGCCATCCTATCAATAACAAAACCTAAGAATATTCACCCAAGCAACCTAAGTGACCCAGAACCCAACCCTAACCAGTACCAGAACCCTGACCAACTACCCCACCTCTAAATCTGATTATAACCTAGCCTGTTATATTCGATTTGCTTATTGTATTTGAATGAGATACCTAAATCATATCAACTATAGTAGGAATTTGTTTACTTACATTATTTCTCGCATTAAGTTGTATTAAACAGTGGATTGACAACCATCTAGGAAGTATCGTACTTCCGGATCTAGCACACACTAGGTAGTCCACTGCCATATATTGTTTAACTCTCTTTTGTGGTCTTGTTTTCTATTCCAGGTAGTTCCTCCTAGCCAAAAGGAAGCTCTCACAGTCAAGCATTGGATCGAGAAGTCAGAACACGTGCACAACCTTCAAACCAACCATCGCAACAAGTATTCCTCCTCAGCCCATAACATTATCTATTTCATCACATTAAAAGCGTAAAGAACATGGTGAAAGATGTAGTAGCAATAATGGTTACAATGAGAGGAATAGAAACATTGTGCATTGAAATATTAGGTTCCCTTGAGGAGGTAGGCACTATATATGTAGGAATATAAGATGTCTCAAAATGAGAGAGTGAAGCATGTTTTAGTTGATCTCTTATAGTATATAGGATAAGATAAATATGAGCAAGATTATCTTGTAGGAAATATGTAAGGTGTTATACCCGAACTTTGGGAAGGTCATGAGAATGAGTAATAAGGTTATTATTGGAAAATTCAACTTGAATATGATTGACATTAATGATAAATATAGTATTAGAAAAGATATTAGATGTAGAATATGATCCTAAAGTAGAGGTCATGGTGTCACGATGTATACCGACATAAGGCAATCAATATATCATAGTGGCAGAGGATCAAGAGCCCCTAGGTTGACGGTGAATATATAGAAGATATGAGGTTATCATGATGATATATAGGAAATTAAATATAGCACTAAGAGTGAAAATGAGGGTCATAAGCAAGACTTAGGGAAACTAAGGTGAATCTTAAGGTCAAATCACTAGTCGGAGTTCACCAAAATGTTTACACCTTGATAATATTATGTGAATTCTAAGAACTAGTAACATGAGTTCACTAAATAATTCATTGGTTAGAAACAAGAGGTTATTTTAATTAATTAACTTCCTACATTTATTACTAATATTAGAACAATTTTTTAATACTTGTAAGTGTTGTACTAAACAAGATATAAACTTATAAAAACAAGGGGATAAGTGCACTTAGCTTATTATAGATGATTTTAGGAAGTTCTAGGAGGATGCACGATGTTGAAACATGAAGATTTGAACCTTATGATGCTTCGTTCTAGAAATTGTGACTATAAACTGATACGAGGAGGGATTATACACTTCTTCCAGGACCACCTATATTGTCTTGACCCTTTTCTACAGCCTTGGACATGTTTGGTTCATGTATTCGTAACTTTATCGAATGTCACATTCTTGGAACTATGTGTCGAGTGTCAAAATCTAATTTATGATCATGTTGTGAAGTTATTTGAACATCATGAATGAGATCTTAAACCCTAACCATGGAAGGGAGACCCGAAAAACAACAATTAATTATTTTTGGGAACCTTTGTCAACCACTACCATTAACACTACTTTGAAGAGGCCTCAAACCACATGTCATTATCTACCTAGCATGTGATATTTAAATGGAAGAAAGCGTGATTTGGAAACTCTCTTTGACAATTATTGAGTTGATATGGCTCTTGTTAAAAGATTTAGGAATGGATGTTTGAGTGTTTATAGATTGTATGGCATGAATCCTTGACATGGTAATAGGATTCATACATGTAGTGATTACTACCCTAATGAGTGTAGATGTTCTATTGTGAGAATTAGGGAGCCTTGGATGCATTTTGCAAGTGTTGGGAGTGAGTGTATCAATGGAGTGCCATATGATTTCTAGGTTAGCAAATGAGGTAGTGTTTAATTTCTTGTATAGGGTTCCGTAGATAATTTATTGAAAGAATAGACGGCTAGAGGGATTAGAATACCTAATACTATAATAAAATTTGGAGATCATTTAATTCAAATACCATACAAGTCATTCAGGACCGGATATAATATCGACCAAACTGTATGGACCTACCTAGAGATAGAAAACATGCGGTTTGAAGTTTGCAACTTGTTAATTGATGTTTGTCTGTGTAGATTTTATGAATTGTACTCTCATAATTCGATGACATTTTAGTGTGTAATGATAAACAAGATACCTCGGAATGTGCTAAGTGGGATTGATAAGGTTGTATTTATCTTAGTAAGATTGCATTATCAAAATTAGTAGTGTCAAAGATTAAATTCCAAATTTGAGTGTTTACTGATAATCACTGTCGGTTCTCAACAATTCTAAGAAGTCTGAAATATCCACCCAAGTTTCCATCTTTCTCTCCACATCATTCAATCCACACGCATTAATCATTACCTCTAATAAGTATTCCTTAAAACAAAAAACTCATAAGATTCATCCTCTTTTTAGAAGCTTCATTTGAATCGAGCCCATATTCCATTGTAGAGAAAGGCCCCTAGAATTCCCTTTTGTACCATATGAAAAATAATTCTAGAAATTCCAATCAAAAGTTAACGAGGTCATCCATTTTAGCGTTAAGTAATTTTTTTCTCGAATAAAAATGATATATTGATTCATCATCTATAACGGCCACTACACCAAGAAAAAATCCTAAGGTCATTCATATCCCTTACATTTGATTTAACTTAATTTTAATTAAATCTAATTACTGATTCGATTTATTGAAATAAATAATGTATAAATGCTAAAATACATTGTGACACAAGCAAAATAGCATGTAAAGTGTGAAACCCTAAGCAAAAAGGAAAGATAAGAGTACTTACCTGATTTTTGAGTGCACGGGAAGTGATCTAGTCTAGTGAAAGTACTAAACATATTATAAACAATGTGGTAAATGCTCACTGTAAATTTTGGAACTCAAGAATAATGTTAGATAGGGTGCATGTAGCGGGACAAAGGAACTTGGGCCTTTGGTGACCAGATCTGGGTTCTGTGGTGTGTAAATACTCGGGATCTATTTTATGTTGTGTCACAAGGGTTTCACAGTTGTTCCCTATTGATAACCTGACATTCACTCCTTGATCGCCAAAGGTACTTGTAACCTGTAAAAGATAATTTCTCCTACACAAACCCATAAACCGCATCAAACCTAAAAATAAAAATGTAGAATGGGAATCAAACTAACCTCGCGGTCACCACGAGAGTGAACTTACAAACTAGCAATGCACTACATCTCGGAGCTCCGTGTAGTTCTTGTGTATGTTAGGAAAAATAGTAATTATGCATTGTAATTAGGTAATTATTATTTGTTTAATTATTGTTATATGGTTTTTAAACCATATTTGTCATATTATATTTTCGTAGGATTATCTGTTACATAGTTGAAACAATATATTTGTTTGTATTAATTCACGGTTGCACCTGTGTAACTTATTTATTTTCTTGTACATGACTATGCAATATCTATAAATATTACATTCATGCATTATGTAAATAATTTTCCTAAACATTAATAAAAGTATTAGGCTTCCACCCTTGTTTGATACTTTCATTTGGTACTAGAAACAGTTAATCGGACCGGTGAGTAGAGAATGTTGGAGAAAGAGAGAGAAGAAGAGATAGGTGTAGCTTGGAGAAGCATTTTGCAACAAATGAGAGCACTGTGTAGCCTCCACGAAACTTCACATGACCACATCCTGCCTTCCCCTGACCTCTTGTTTATTCTAGGTGTTTGGAACACAATTTTTTTGCACTAGTGCCCCTGCACCTTGGGAAAAAAATTGCTACAGGAAAAGAAATTAAAAATATATATATATATCATCTTCCCCATTAGGGGTTTCTCCTCTAAATATAGAGGTCTACATAGTATATGATATTTTATCATACTACTAGCTTTAGAGGCGTGTGTGTTGAATTCAAGTCCAAACTCGACCAAGCTCTCCGCAGAGCTCAAATCAAGATGACTCGGGACATAGGCAAGTTGTGTTTACAATGACTGTAGCCTGATCTTCAAACAATCGAGCTAAGATCTACACCGACCAAGCCCACAAAGGGAGAGTTGAGGATGATCCTATATTCTCCCCACTAAGCGAGCTATTCCATAAGGAATCCCTGCATCGATCAAAACAAATTGTGTTATTTGGGTACATTCAAAAGACTTCCACTAAGTCTAATTTTGTGTAAACAATGGTGTGTTTCACCCTGCATTTGATCGGTCGAGCATCCTCCAATTTTTGGTTTTCAATTGTTCGAGCCCACATCAATCGAGCCTTGCACCTCTATTAGCGGGTTGTTCTACCTCCAACCGAGTTGTTATATTGATCAAGTGAAGTATTTTTATGCAAAGGATGAGCTATGGCCATGTTAAATTTTACCTTGTTCGCAAAGTCCTCCATTGCCAAAGCCGAAAGATCCTTCACAAGATTAAAAAAAAATGAAATGACGGAGCAATAAACAAAAATGGTGACCAAACAAGAAGAAACAATAAAGCGCAAAGGAGATAAAGGAGGAGTTTAGATCCTTTCTTTGTGGCAAAACATTAAACCTCCTTCCTCTAAGCACACGTAGCCACGTGGAATACATAGCGATTGCCATGTCTTCCTTCAAAAGTCGAGCCTTTAAACATTTGTTTAAATATAATTTTCTTGAAATATATCCTAATCACTTAGAGTGCTAACGTGGTTAGTGGAAAGGAACTAGGAGTGGGAGGTTTGGGGTTCGACCCCCACCCCCAACATGTTTTTTAAAACATATGAGTTAATGGTAGATTTATCCCAACCTGCCGTAGTTAGAGATCCTCTAAACCCTTTAGCCATAACTAAACAAGCCACTAAATTTAGCGAGAAAAACCTTAATTAGGGCCAAAACAATATTCTCCTAATTGGCTTTTTTTTATTCCAAGCACTTTTTCCAAATGGGGACATTTGAAACTCTTTTTTTAGTTGTTTTTAGTATTTTTTCACACAAAGAAGTTGTATTGAGCTTTGTAGGTCACGGGGCCCCGAAAAAAATAAAATAACTTTTCATTCAATTTTTTCATAATTTTGGATGTAATTATATATTTCAATGTATTGTACTAATTTGTAGGTTGTCATATTCAACTGCAAACCATTGTAACTACTTTAAAACTGGAAAATATTTGTACTAAAAATATTAAATTTTGGTATGTATCATTCATGAGATCTTTGGATCTCATTCATAGTGTTCGGTATAAACAAAGTGCCTCTGGGAAGTGCTTATGGGTACAGTCATCACGACTACTACTACACTTAACACCTAATATAGCTACAACAACATCATATAGGCATCGACCCTTTAAATTGATGGGGAGTAATAAGGACACAGTGCACACACTTTAAGTCCTCCCATCCATCTATGAACAATTACTCGACTTAAATTCAGATTGAGAAATTATCCGAGTATATAGCGAAGTTACGTGCACGTATGAGGATATTTCTTTGAGCCAATGTTAATAATCATATAGACCCCTTTCAGTATTGTCTTGGTACCACATATCAAATTCTTTCACATACATTAACACCTCTTTCACGTATTGTCGAGTATATAGAAAGGGTGAGCTTCTTCCATGTACTCGATGGGTATATCAGAAGGGTGCATATATAGAAAGGTTCGGTATATTGGACTGGAAGTATATAGATTGGGAGACCATATACTTGGAGTGATAAGATCCTTACCCTTTGTCATTTGATTTTGTAAAATGGGCACCAACACCCCCAAGTTCTTTCTTCCATATTCACAACTTCTCAGAGGAAATAACTATGCAACATGGAAGACAAAAATCAAGACACAACTTGAGTTTGAAGAGATTTGGACTGTTGTGAATGGTACTATAACCAGATCAACAAATGATACAACACAATAGAAATAGTTTGATAGATCTGATCAGAAGGCCAAGCTAATAATCTTGTTTGCGAGTGTCGACGTGAACGTGCAACCCCACATTCATGAGGCTAAATCAGCTAAAAAGTGTGGGATAAGTTAAGTATAGTGTATGAGGCCAAGAAAAAGAATGTAATACTAAATTTACAGAGTCAGTTACACAAACTGAAGTTCAAACAAAATGAGAAAATAAAATCTTTCTTAAGAAGAGTTTGAGAATTAAGGGTTTCACTTCAATCCCTAGAAGAGGAGGTTAACTCCTAGATTACAACTTTACTTTAATAGTCATTACGGAAAGAAAATGTGTTTAATTCTAGAAAAACCATGAGGCTCGAAAATCATTTCAAAAGCCTCCAATGTGGTACGCATGTTCCAGCTTGATTTTTTCCATAGAAATGATCGAGCACTTGTGGCTAAGAACTCTACCTCTGCACAATTGTGGCATCAGAGACTTGGTCTCATTAGTTTCAAGTATCTCGAAAAACTTCGTCGGTACAACATGGCAAATGGTTTATTGTCCCTCCAGAAGGATACAGATAAGTGTCCTCACTGCCTCATAGGAAAAAAACATAGAGCTTCAGTCCAGAAGAGTACTTATCAATCTCATGGGAAGCTTGATCTAGTTCATGTCAATCTTTGCAGAGCAATGCAACCAAATCATTTTGGATTCCAATACTTCATGTTTTGTGTTGATGATTATTCATGAAAAATGTGTATTTTTTGTCTTCGTAAGAAAAGTGAAGCTTTTGAAAACTTCAAGAAGTTCAAAGTGGCTATTGAGAATGAAACTGGTCGTCACATCATAACTCTCTGCTCAAATCGAGGGGGAATTCACTAGTGATGAGTTCAAATCCTACCTACAAGATCACGGGATTCATCGACAAATGCATCCTCAACACAAACTATGTGAGAATGGTGTTTTTGAGTGAAGAAATTGTACTACCATAGAAATGGTATGATGCATGATTGATGATTTTGGACTAGCAAGGACATTCGGGCGAAGCAACAAAGACAACAATGTATTTTTAAAAAGCAGTGTGCCCATAGTTTCTCTTGTGAGTAATGCCACAAGAAACATGGTAAAAAAGGAAGCCATATGTTGTAAACCTCAGAGTATTTAGGTGCAAAGCAAGTATGCACATACCCATGTAGAACAGAAAAAATTTGAATATGAAGCCACAGAAACTCATTTTCAATGGGTACAATGAAAAGACTCTTGGGTACATATTGATGGATTCGAAGACCAAGAAATTCTACACCAATAGATATGTTAAGTTTTTGAGAAGAAAGAAGCAAAAGACTCCTCCTCCGGACTCATCGATGTAGATTTTTGACTAGTTGTAAAAATAAAAGCTTATGTTCCCATAGATGATGAAAGTGATGATGGGGATGATGGTGATGATCAGATAGAACAACGATCCATGGGAGCAGTTTAGCGTATGCTCAAGTGGTACACTAGCATGCTACGAGATGCAAGATTGGATGGTCCACGATACATCCACCACCTGGACCACGGACTCGTAGTAAAGCAAGAGGAAAAGTAAAATTTTCTTTGATGAGCCCTCTACGAGTCAGGGAATCCCTACGAGTCAAAAGCTTGAGAAAATGCCATTGATCTTTGAGTATAACTCGGTGATGAAAAACAACACTTGGTAGCTTGTTGATCTTCCATAAGGGAAGAAACCCATTGGATGTAGATTGATATTCAAAATAAATTACAAAGCCGATGGGACCATAGAAAAGTACAAAGAAATACTAGTAGAAAGGGGTATGCACAAAAATAATGCATTGGCTACAAGGAAACATTTTCTCCCACAACTAAGATCAAAACAATCAGGATGATCTTTGCTCTAGCTACTCAGTTTGGTTGGAAATTCCATCAGATGGACATAAAAAGTTCCTTTCTAAACAAATATTTACAAGAATAAGTCTACATTACTCAACTTGAGGGATATGTTGTACACGATCAAGAATCAAAGGTATACTGAGACTCGAAAAATATTTGTATGGCCTTAAACAAACACCCCGAGCTTGGTATATCAAAATTGATCAGCATCTTGTACAACATGGATTTGTTATAAATCCATATGATCCCAATCTCTACCTTAAAAATCAAGGGGTAGATTGTGATTTTTGTTGTAAATGATGATCTAGTCATCATGGTGATTCGGTGAAGATGATTGATGCAAAAAAAAATATCTTAAACAATCGTTCGACATGACAGATCTCAAGTTGATGCATTATTGTCTTAGATTGGAAGTATGGCAGAAAGAGAATCACATATTTGTTTCTCAGTTTAAATATACTAAGACAATGCTCAAGAAATTTAGGATGATAGATTGCATACCTATTACTACACTGTGGAGACGAGGCTATGATTATCTCGTTCATATCCATCTCCTGCAGTAGATGCCACTCTCTATCGAAAGTTGATTGGGAGTCTCATATACCTCACATACACTAGACCAGGTATCAACTTTGTTGTAAGCTATGTTTCCATGTTCATGTAGGAACCTTGATTTTATCATTGGAAGGAAGCAAGGCACATCTTGAGATATCTTAAGGGAACAATGGATCTTTGTCTAGAATACAAGAAGAATGAAAAATTCTTCTTGATAGGATATTCAGATTCAGATCATGTAGGAAACATTGATGACAGAAAATCCACTTCAGGGTTTGTGTTCTTTTTGGGATCTGGACCGATATCATGGGGAAGCAAGAAACAACTCTTTTTTTCTCGCTCTTCCACATAATTTGAGTATTGTTCTGCAAGAGAATTTGTCTGTGAAATGATATGGATATGTCGCATACTTGAAGGACTTTGAATACCACATGAAAAACTAACCACCTTGTATGTTGACAATGAAGGTGTTCTCAAACTTGTTCGTAATCTAGTTTTTCATGAAAGAACAAAGCACATTGAGGTACATGTACATTTCATATGCAAGCATGTCTTGAAACACAATATATAACTTCATTTTTTCCAACGGTTGAACAATGAGTAGATATCTGAGAAAGTCACTTACACATGCCAAATTTGATTATTCAAAGAGTTCCTCTCCTCGTCCCTTAAGGCAATGCAAAATTAAGGGGGAATGTTAGGTAAAATAGTAATTATGCATTGTATTAGGTAATTATTATTTGTTTAATTATTGTTATATGGTTTTTAAACCATATTTTTCATATTATATTGTCGTAGGATTATCTGTTACATAGTTGAAACAATATATTTGTTTGTATTAATTCATGGTTGCACCTGTGCAACTTATTTATTTGTTTGTACATGACTGTGCAATATCTATAAATATTGCAGTCATTCATTATGTAAATTATTTTTCCTGAACATTAATAAAAGTATCATGCTTCCACCCCTGTTTTCTAATTTCGGTGTATGTGTGTAGAAATGATGCCCTTGTGTAAGTTACACTCGATAGCAGTTAGTTATAGCGAGATTGTACCAATGTAGTAGTGTGTTTGGATGGAATAGAATAGACTTCCCCTTCCTATGTTGTGTATGCAGAAGTATGCAACCCTTGTCCCTTGAATGGATGTTATATGGATGCCTTTTGAGTGCTTTAATGCCTTTAGAATGCAAGCTTAGGTGATGATAATAATGCTTAGTGCTTGGTCCTTCATTTTGAAAACATAACTATGTATTTATATGATTCTATTGTTTTAATTCAGTAATTGACAATCGGAAGACCGACCCATAAGTAAAAAAATATTCCCAAAAGATAAAACAAACCCAAAAAGAGCGAGTAAGGTAAGAAAAGCAGTCAAGGGCTCCGAGGAGGGACAAGAGTATCTAAGTGTTGTTGTCCTAGTTGGGTGCTAGTGTCTGAAGCCATGAAAGATAAACAAGTAAAGTTTTGAATGGGATGTAGGGTTTGTAATAGCAAAATAGAAAACAAGAGACAAAGAAAATATGCCAAAGCTAGTTGTCAACCACTAGTTTTCTAGCTTAGGAATCATATAAATGCTAGCATGCTTTTAAGACCTAGAAATATACCCAAGTGCATGATTTAGTGTCTACATTTTCCCCCACTTTATGTTGTTGAATGAATTCATGATAACAGAAAGTAGTTAGAATATGCATACCTTATGATCCTGTAGAGTGTGCGGCGAATAGCGTCTTTGAGTGGACAAGTGAAGCGTGAAGAGATTGTAAAGTGAAGCATGGAGACTAGGAAAATGGAGGTGGACCCAAGGGTTGGAGCATATGTGACTTGTACCTATTGTTGTAAGCTTGTATTTTTTGATGTAGGTTTCTTCTTATTGTGCATTAAGGATGAACCTGTAAAAGAAGAGAAAAAGAGTAGTCAAAGACTTGTATATGACAAATCTTAGTAAAATCTTGTAGAAGTATGTAAAAATGTGAAAGTATGTAAAAGGAAAGTGTGTACCTCTTTGTATAAGAGTGTAAAAGGATAAAAATATGTCCTAGAATACTGTAAGGGTGAGTTTTTCTAGGTGATCTCACACCAAGAGATTTTTGAGTGATATCACGCTAAGAGTGAGTTTTTTGGGAGATCTCACTCCTAGAGTGATTTTTTTCGGTGATCTCACACCAAATACCTTTTTTGGGTGATCTCATGCCAAGAGTGAGTGTTGGGGAGAGAGGTCTATTTTTACTCTCCTTTCATGAATTTTCCCAATAAGCACCACTTCTTGAGATGATATGTCCTAATTTGTTCATATCGAGTTCCAAATTGTTTCAATTTTACCAATTGTAGGAGATAGAATGTATTTTGTGACTAAATGTCGAGTGCTTAGTTACTATATAAATAATTTATAAATTATTAAATACTTTGTTGTCTTGAGAAATTAATTATTCCTACCCCAGGACATTAACACCGAGGGAGGACACGAGGCACCCAAACACTACTATATGAGTGCAGGCCTTTGGTGTTTGTACAGTGTATTGGACCCAAGTTAGATTCGAGGGTCATTTGGTGGACTGTGTTCTTGTGCTTTTCCTATACTATGTTATGTTTTATTGTATATCTTAGCTACTACGGGGTGATTTATTAACCAAATGTATGCCCCCTCTCGTTTGGGGTGCATGTGATGATAGTATGAGTATACATCTCAAAGGAGAGGACATGACGTTGTACTAAATTGAATACTTGTAGGGGTAGGATATGTGCATGGTAGAAACTAAGGAACATGCAAACAAAGTGGTTGGTAACATGTGTTAGTAGTAAAATATAACATACAAGAGAAGACAATGTAACAAGAAAGTGTGCATACAAGATAAACCACAAAAAGTGAGTTTTAAACATGGGACATCGCTCACGGTTTCACAATACAATCGGGGCGAAACGGTGAGAAGCATATAATGATCATACAAGACATAGGTCATAGTCCAAAAATAATAGCATACGGTGGCAAACAAGATCAAGAAAAAATGTATCGAGATAGCCATGGTTGCAAATATTCTGTAAAGTAAATACTAAACATGAAGAACCCATTAGCATGTTAAAAAGATAAATAATATGTCAAGGTGTGTATAAATCAATGAAAGGTAAAGTAATTTTAGTGAGAAGTGGTGAAAAAAAGGTAGCAATTTAACTTTTGTGTAGTATGTGATAGTAAAGAAAGTAGATGCCCCCAGGAGCCTCGGTGGGACTAGTAAAGGTACGGTGCAAGAAGCATCATTATTGTGTGTAAGAACCTGTAATATATTTGTATTCATTGCAAAAGACCAATTGAACATGCATGTATATATATATAATGATAATGACATACTAAGAATCCGTATAGCATGGAAAACAAAGTGAAACATGTAAATAGAATAAGCTTAGCAAGAGTAGATGCAACCAAGATATGCAAATGCAATGTATGAGTGTGATGGAATGATATGTAAAATGTGATGATGGTAGGAGTAGCATGCCCCCTAGAAAATGTGTATGAGATGAGGTTCATTTATAAGAACTCTCAACACTCAATAATGAACCATAAAATAAGAGTGTTTCATCAGGTAATAAGTGTGTTGTTTGAATAGAATCTAAAAAGATGTATCATGAAGCACATCTTTCTTGTAAAGTGTGAGTGATGTGAGGTTAATTTTGGAATTAGACCCTCAACGGTCAAGTATAAACTATGGAACTAGAGTGCGTCATAGGGTAATGATGATATAATGTATGTTTTAAAGGGTTTGAGAGTATTTAAAAGTTATGATGCATGAAGCATAAAGTGTGGTAGTAGAAATTAGATAAAATTAATAGTTGTGGGAGGGGGAAGAAAGTGTGATGCCCCCAAGTGTGTAAGTGAGAGAAATCTATCCGAAGATAGTGAAGGAAAGGTCCCTTCACTCGATGTTCGAGAAGATAAAGGCATGTGACACTATGCTCTAATATTGGTGGTGTAGGAGGGTAATTATGTGTACGTGAAGGAGACCTATGTGGTGAAGGTGGTGGTGAACACCTATGTGAATGGGATGCTCGAGTAGGGTACTTAGGCCAAAGATGTTGACTAAGAAGCGATGAGGATGACAAGGTAATGTATGAATAGGAGAGCTAGGTGTAGAGTGTGTTTTAGACTTGATAGGCATGGGAGGCCTAGATACTGTGATTGGTGTGTACAAGGAAAAGTTGCAAAAGCTATGGAAATGGGGTAAGAACACTTAAGAAACCCCAAAAGATTTAAGAAAACAAATCAATGGACCATCAGATTGGAGATAAACAAGAGCTACCTATTTGCATGCATATATGAAGCTTGAAACAAACAATCAATCTCTAACATGTCTATATTAGTTCTCTACTCCATGAAAGCTATAAACAAATGAACCTATTAAAGCTCTAGCAATCAATTTTGATTGTTGATCTTCAAAATATTGAGAGTGGAAGCTCACCATTAATGGATTCTCCCATTTACCCAAAGCTTTGAAATGGAATAAGAAAATGATAAACAAATAGCTCAAATAAAACTATGAAGGAAACTCTAAACAACCTAAAATGGCATAAATCAGAAATAAGAAGAGAGAGAGTTCTTAGAAAAAGGTGGGAGGGGTATGCCTCTATTCATGGATTTCCAAATGGGAGAGTTTGGAAATTTGGTACATATGGGACTAAAGCTAAACCAAAAGCACTTTATGATTAGGAGTGATAAACATGCTTTAGGATAGTTAAGCTAGGTTTAGGCTAGTTAAACTTGATTAACAAGTGATTAGAGACTTGTGAGAGTTTTGTAAGAGCCTGATTAACCATATATGATTGATAGATAGGCTAGGAAGCTGCAAAAGTGGTTCAGAGAGAACTAAGGAGGTTTTGAATGGTTAGAAGGAGGAATGTTTAGCTAATAAGAGAGATATTAGCCCAATTAGCTGATTATATGAGGAATACGACCGAAAGAGTGTTATGAATGGCCATCGAGAATTGAGTGGAGAAATTTTGATTTACGAAGATTCGTTAATTGATTGAAGTGGAGGAAATGCTAGGCATAAGAGTATTTTAGGTCTCTACATTTTTCCCTCTTTGGGGTGGCGTAAGTTACGTCACTTCAAAGATAGTAGACAAGCATAAACAAGTAAAAAAATTGTAAGGGTAGAAGAAAATGAGTTAGGTGAAGGTATTCCACCTTGAGTGTCGATGGGGTGATGGAAGAACTTGATCGGTGATAAAAAAGAGAACGAGAAGAAATAATATTGTGAAGAAAAGAAATGGGAGATAGAAGAGAAACGAAAAACAAAGGGATTTTGAGCTATCCACAAACCAATGTTATAGAAACAATTCTATTAATCATATTTCTAGTATTCTTCATCATCGGTCCTTATTAAAAAGAATGAAAAAAAGATCAAGTATGACATAAAAATCCATATATGAACAAATTTCCATTGCTAAAAACACCAACTCGATGCAACATACAAAATTCAATGCAATACGAGAAAGTAAACAAGCAAACATAATAAAGAAACAAGTACAAACACACATACTTAAACAAACAACGTTTAAGATGGGTGTAATAAATGTTTTGTTATCAAGCTTTGATTCCGACTGTGCAAATTAATGATAAGGGTTAAAAATGATTGTGCCCCAAGCAAGGATATATGCGAGGGGAAAAGCGGAGGACACTTGGGTCCTATGAAAAGCATTGTGTACTATGAAATAGTACTGCAAGCAACTCGTCGTTGCGCCGGAGTATAGACATAGTAAGCAAACTAGCTTTTATTAATGGAGATAGATCCAGATTATCCATGCAAGTCATGCACATGAACAAACAAGAACCAAAGAATGACATTTTTTAGGATGATTTGTATTGTTATTTATTTTTCTTGAAAAATATTTGAATGTTTTGGTTTTTCTAACATATTTGAATTTTTTGTGATTTTGAAAGTTTTCTGAAGCTATGTATAGGAAGACAAAGAAGTGTGGATGACCTTAGCAATAGATGGGATGTACAAGGTCAGAATGTCACATGTGTATGAGAAAGTGAAGATGTGAAAGTTTCCCGGTGTTTGGTGGGAGTATTCAAAGGAAAACTCTTCACACGTAGAAGGGGATTAAGGCCAATATGGATAAATTCAATATGATGATGAACATAAACCAATGATGTATTGGGAAGGATAAATGTTGCCCCCAACATAAGCTGGATGAGAAACCTTTGATAGAGAGGAGTAGAAGATTGTTTTTGTGAAAGGGGAAAAGGTGTCCTCAAACATCACAAAAAGGTAATACTAGACACATGGATGTTCTGAATGAAGTAGAAGAATAATGAATGTTATGAATGTAGTTTAGAGGCCTCACAATGAAAAAATTGATTAGCCAAAGGCAAAAATCGTGAGACGAGATATGGACTAAAGAAAGAGTCTGAACAAGGTCCAAAAAAAAGACACTTGGTAACATACTAATCATGTTTACTCATAGAGATCCAGTGTGTGCACGTGGAATTTATTACCTCTAGGAGAGAAGATTTAATAGGCAACAAATGAGGACAAATTATCCAATGTGTAGGAATGATTTATTTGAAAGTTTATTTGTGAATGGAAAGTGGAAGGATAGCCATACATTGCTCTGCTGCTGCGGCCTAGGTGTCCATAGCCTTGATGGAGATTTATTTTATTCTAATCGTAACATGGTTTATCTTCACAACCGGTGCATCCATAGCCCAGTAGATATATTGGAAATACCGCAAGAGAGATTTATATATCAATTTTATTTTTCTTGTAGCTTTTGGTTTTGATTTTTGATTTTTGATTTTTTTGCTTTCGAAAACCTATTTCATCTCTCTTGCTTTTTGACAAGGGTTAAGAACCATGATGGCTTGATGGAAGAATATGGAAGTGATTACGATGACGACATTGGCTAGAGTTAAAAAATACATCCAATAAGTTCTTCACAACAAGTTTATTAGATGTTGAATGTGATAGGATCTCTAAGAGGTCAATCATTCTTTAATTTACCAAGGTGATAAAAGACTAGGGTCAAACAAATACCATAGAGATAAATGTCAAAAAATGCGTGTAAATAAGCTAACCAAAATATCATCGAAGGGATGAAAATGGTAGATTCCTTGCAGAGGAATAAAAAGAAGGGGAAGAAAGAACATCCATGTGTATGCAATACCTAATTGCAATCTTTGACCTTTGTTCCTTTATTTTATTTTTTTCATTTTTTTGTATTTTTGAAATTGTTTTGATTTTTATATTTTTGATAGTTTTTGGAAAGTTGGGACTAACAAAGTCACTCGGTGTGATAGGATCCAACAACAATGTTTGAAATTTCCTTGATAAGGGAGACTATGCATGTTTGTTTATCAAGAGTAATATGATAACCAATCTTGATAATCATGGTGAGATCATACTCAATAAATTCCTGTGACTTATTGTGAAACACAAATTGTGCATGTGGGAGCTTGAGTTCCCTATCCATAGGTTTATTCAATTTTTCCATAATTGATGGTTACGTGGATGTGCATTCTTGAATTGCACTTGATTTTGAATTTTTGGGTTGTTGGGATCTTTGGAGCTCTTCTACATTTTGATTTTAGCTTGATAAAGAACATGTCTAGGTTTCTTATAAGCTAATGTGTTACTTGTATGATCCTGAGAAGTGGGAGAAGAACGTGAACATTCATGATTGATGATAGGAATGAGAGAAATTATGGTGGGCTTTCCATGATCATTAATAGAAGAAGAACGTGATGGGTGAAAAGGATACGTTCCAAGAATTGAAGAGGATGGGCTACCCAGAAGGTGAGCCACTTATAGAAGATGACGAAGGGAAACTAGGATGCGGCCCCAAGATGGAAGACAAAGGTCTACTCATAAGTTTCCCATAAATAGAAGAGGATGAATGGCTACTAGGACACATCCCAATAATAGAAGGTAATGGGTTACCCCAAGGTGACTCATAAATGAAACATAATGGAAGGCTACTAGGACGTGGCCCTAGAATGGAAGAAGAGGATGAGGTACTACTAGGGGGTGATCCACAAGTAGAAAATGGAGGGCTACCAGATGGCAGCCCAAGGATAGAAGATAAAGGGCTACATGGAGCAGACCCACTAATAGACGATAGAGGGCTACTAGGATGTGGCCCAAGAGAAGATGAGGATGGGCTACCAGGATGTGACCCACACATGGAAGATGGTGAAGGGCTACCAAATGGTGACCCATGGTGTGATTGTGATTGAGGAATCATGATAGATAAAGAATGATTGGGTAACGATGGAAGATCCATGGATCAATGCTAGATCCCGACATCCCATCATGCTCAGAGGAAGGTGAAGATGGGATAATAGAAGAAGAATCAAGTTCCATAACCTTAGGATTTTCCTCTATGTTATGAAAAAGGGGATCAATTTCTTCACCCCAATACATGATCGTATCGAGTTATAGAAAGAATTCTTTTTGTAATCCTCTATAGGAATATATTCATGTAGTTTGAGTGTTCCATCATCCGAGATAAATCGATCGGTAGATATTGTTGTTATTTGACCATAGGAGGTTGACTAGAAGAAATGGGTCTACAAAGAATGGAGGATTGATTGACAGAAGAAGATGAAGATGTTCGATGATGTAGATGAGGGGAAGGCTTGACCTTATCACTTCCACGAAGAGTTTTGATAGTGCTTCAAAAAGATATCTTACCACATGGATTCTTTATAATGGTTCAATGGTCACAGAAATTGATCTTTAGAAGATGTATGAGGAAATGGTATGATATGGTTGAAAGGGCTCAAGAGCTGAAGAGGGATTGAATTTGGACTAATATCAAAAGATGACTCAAGAGAGTAAGTAGGCTTGGAGGAAGACATCTCATGAATGGATGATTTTTCTCTAAACTTAGATCATTTTTCTAAAAGACGACCTAATGTGGGAAGGAAAATAGGATTCACATGACCATCCATTAAATTGCAATGCATGATTCGAATTGGATGATTGACTAGAGGGAATACGATTTGTGGAACTCTTTAATGGAGGAAGGGTTGTTGAAGTGACTGATAAAGGTGGTCTTGTGAAGGAAGGGAGGATTTTGACTCAAGAACCGAATTATATGTTCGATCGATGAAGCTTGGAGTCACACGAGTCTTCAAAGGAGGAAGACATTGTTGAGGTGATTGGGAACAAAGATCCTTTGAAGAAGCGGGAGGACCGTGATTCAGGATTTTTCTAGGGGTATTTGAATTATAGTTGGGATTTGAATCTTCAAGAAGAAAGTGGGAATCCAAACAGTAGTTTGGATTTGAATTAGAAAAAGAGTGGGGGGAACCCGAATAATAATTTAGATCAAAAGCATCCAAACCATACCACCTAACTATGAACTGAAGGTGGGAACATTGTACCCAAATGGTCCTTCTATCATAAAGAACCAAATGATGTTTAGTCGTAACGGTCATATTTTGATGTGAATGCCTAAACCTAGGTTCCATATTATCATAAGTGTGAGGAAATGTGTGATAGTTAGTCATTGTTGGTGTCATTGTAGATGTGAATGCCTAAACCTAGATAGTGTGATCAAACTTCTTCAAAGTGAAGAAGGATTCATGTCGATTCGGGTAGCATAACAACAACCAACTAGAAATTTCATAAGTACGGAGATGCTTGTGTGATTTTCCAAAGGGAACCTAAGGAAAATATACATCGTGATGGCACAATTTCAACGATCTAATCAAGGTTTGGACTACAAGTCACGAGTACGAAGGATCAAATAATCTAAAAGGATTTTCCCTAGACAAACAAGTATACAAGATGAACGATCACAAGGGAACAATCATGCCAATGCAAAACACAAAACCGATCAATAAGGAAACCCTCCTGTGGAAATGCATGTCTCAATGATAGTTTGACACAAAGATGATCAACACAATGTTAATGCTTAAGTCAAGTTCAAAATGAACAAGGTGTAAGTATTAGCAAGGGGTAGACGTGACTCCCAATCAAAGGATACCACGACGAGTTTAGCAACCAACAAGGCCTAAACATCAAAGGGTGAGGATTACAAATGTAAGCTACGTAACCACACCAATTGGACATGTTAATCAAGCTTCGCGAAGAAGCAAGATATTAGTGCCAAAGTGGTATCGAAATGATGCAAAAAAAGTAAATGACACTCTTCAATATTTTGGACAATGTTTGAAGTAAAACTAAGTCAAAGTATACTAAGGATGTGTTAAAATGTAGGCAATGTAACGCCACAATGCGGACACTTAGATCACATTTACAAGAAACATGACGTAAGTATCTTAATTATGTCAAGACAATATGAACAAGGTAACACATCAAAGGGAGATCAAATGATGAATCAATCCTAACTATGATGATGATCTTAAAATTTAGATCAAGTGGCTATCAAGATATTAAAATGTACCCACACACTTTAGATGTTTAACAACTCATCTGAAAACATGGATGAGCGTAAATGGACATAAAAGTGGTGAACACAATCTATTGATAACACTCACGAAACATGTCTTCCCTTGTCCCAAATGGGAAACAAGAATGCAAAATTATAGATCAAATGGAGTGGAAATGAGCTAAGCATTACTTGGGAAAAATTTTTCCTCATCCTAAGGAAAGAAAGAAACTAAGCTAAGTAATGAATAATAAATCTCGTGATGAGTGGCACTTGAATTCAAATTAAGTGGACTCTTTACCTTGCTCGAAAAAAAATGTTTTGAGTTCAAGTAATTCGTCACTTCGTGAGAGCTTGACAAGACATGGTGGTTTTGGACTAGCAAAGTGGGCTCCAAGAAGACATGGCTTTCCTAGGTAGTTTACTCAACTAGGTGTCACAAGTTTGTCTAATGCGATCCCGATTTTCCAAGAAAGTCACAATGACTAATCTTGGTTTATCTCAGCTTTACTTTACCCCCTTCTAATACAATGAGTAACTAGTGCATTTAGTTTTACTGTCATTGGGGTCACGATACAGACAACTTTGACTCTAACTCAATAAATGTATCATTACTCAAGTAGGTAAGTGGATAAATTCTTGTTTCATTCACGAGGTTACTTAGTGGTGGACTACTTAGGGTTCCTATAACCACCTCCATTGTTGTAACTTAAGGCATTATCCCAAAGTGGTTATGTTCTAGTTAAGCGGATAGGGATGTACCCTTTCCCAAAACCTGCAATACAGTGTGATGTATGTGGTGTTTTTTTATCTTTTTATCTTAATGTGGTTTTGCATAGCACACCATTTGGAAACCTATAATCAAGCATGTATTAGCGGTTTGTATTTAGAACCTCCTTTCTTTTACAAATGAATTTGTTCCTATATACAAGAGGTTAGTAATTTTCCAAAAGATCACAATATCATGAAAGAGAGTTTACATGTTACTTTTGATTCCCAAGGTCACCAAAAGGCGAGGAAGAGCATACACAACATGAAAAACTCAACTACAAATAAGTAATGGAAAACACTTTAAGTAATTTGCAACAAAAATGAATTCTTTTTAACCAAATTTGAAAATTAATCCATTATAAAGCTCAAATCAAGTGTTTGGAAAGCAAGAAGAAGGTTTTGGAAGCATTTTTATTCCCAAGATCACCTAAAAGGTCTGAGGGAAGAACATATGTGCTTCAAAATACCTCTTCAAATGAAAAATGCAAACACTTAACTAAGTTAGCAAAAATATGATGGAAAAGAATCCTGCAAATCATTGTTAGAACCCTGTAAAAAAGTTAGAAAACTAAGAAAATCAGAAAATTCGGAAATTGATTTTTAGTATATTTTCAATAGCTTTTAGTATTTTTCATTTTCGGAGGTCTCCGGGGAATTTCTTGAGTTTGACGATAGAAGTAATTATACCAAAGGTATATTATTTTTTGAACTTCCTCGCAAATTTCACTTCATGTTCTTTCCATCATACACACAATCAATGACTATTCCCAAACTCGTAATGTAGATTCATTCCTTCAACCAAGTAAAATCACTTATACAAGCATTAAGCCTACAAAACCTTGTAATCTAGATCACTTCTTTTGCAAAACACCAAAGGATTAGAGCAAGAATACATCTCCTTTGTCATAGATTGCTAGTTACCTCTCAAACTTAAGAAATCAAGTCACACATTTCTACTAAACTCATCATACCTTCAACATAGTTCCAAGAAATTTTGATATACTATTAAGATGATTTTACATACCAATCTAAGTATCAAGAATTTAATGCCATAAGACCTAAATGAAACAAGTATACACAACTTATATGTAAAGCTAGAGCTCTTATTCTACTAAAATTGTATATTCATACAAAACTTCATAGTCCCTTCCCCAATTTTCCTTCTTCCATCATCCCTTCTCTGAGTAATATCACCTCTAACTACATCTCATTCCAGCTTTAACTCCTTTTCTTCCCTCTCATATCAACCCTAACTAACTTTCTTAAGCCCATATGCCACACTTAATTAAATATAGCTTTATTACATTGCTTTGATATCTTTATAACTTTTTTCCCCTATGACTCACTAGTATCATGCTTATACTCATTTACTCATGTTTACATTTCATCCTTCCCCTCGAAATCCTTTATAAGTCACTTACCACTTTCACAAAGCATTACTAATTTTAAATCCTTTTTTTGGAGGGAAAGCACATTATGAAGAAAATTCAATTTCCCTATACTCTCATTAACTCTAAATGACTCCTTAACCTTATTATGATCTCATAGACACTTTAATAGCTTATAAACATGACAAAGAGGGGGAATTCAATACTTTGATGCTTCATTAAATGATGCCCCTGCATCATCTTCCCAAGGACCTCATAAATGCACTATATCACTGAATAATGACATGAAAATCACTATACACCTTAGGTACATTGCCACTATGTTGCTACCATGCACCAAAAAGACCTATCAAATCCAAATCACATACTTCCATCTCATTATGCATGTTCTAGGGCTAGTAATAGGCATGTTATAATCTGACTCAACCATGAAACCTCGTGACCTAACCATGTTGACCTCATTCAGAATCATGTACACCTATAACATACCCCATGGACCATGTATGACCTCATTAAACTCGACAAAACACTTGGGAGGACTCAAAACGTGACTTATCAAAATCAACCATGCACCAAGGGCACTATAGACCTTCACCAAACTTGACACAACCATTCAATATTCATACTTAACACCTGAATAACACCTCATGGAGACACATACCACACCATGACACCCTTTTTCATTAATGGACTTGACATCAATGACAACACTAACACACAATGACCAACAATATCCCCCTTTGTCATTGATGGAAACCAACATGACTAACACAACTACAAGACCTCATTTCCATGTTTTCAATGCTTCTCTCCCCCTTTGAAATATATTACAAAAGCTATAACGACAACACTACATGTAAAAAGACACTACACAATGAAAACAATGGAAAAACTGACTTACATGTTCAAATATCTCCCCCTTGGACTAAACGTGGTCTTCTTTGACTCCAACAAAGCAACATAAGAAGATTCATGTACTTGTAATGAACCAATAAATGGTTCCCCTTGAATGTGTGCTCTCCATTTTTCTTTAATTCTGTCATCCATCACAATCTAGGAATGTATCATGTAAGAAACCTCAAAAATCTACCTCTAAAGCTCTCAAAACCTCATTTAGGACTGTTGTCCCTAAACCAAATCTCCAGTCCCCTTTTATAAAACTTATACCAACCATAAGAACTTATACACTATATAAATCAAGTACTTATGACTCCCCTTGGGTTGGTACCATCCATCTCTCACTATGAATGTGAAAATTTGAGTAATTACCTTGTCTTCATGCCTTTAGAATGACTCAATCTTCTTTATTAAAATCCTAATGCATATTTTTAGTGTACTCTACCCTTATCCATGTTATTCCACACTTCTTTGAGGACTTACCTACTCCATAAGCCATTTTTCAAGAAAACATCACTTACTCTACCCTTAAGCACTTAATCAAGCATAAAAATGGGCTCCTATCCTAAGCATATTCTTATACCTTCTTGATCCTTCTTTTCTCTTGAAATCTCTTTCAGACCTATAGGTCATCATATTCCTCTCTTCACATTCATTATAGCAACATTTATGAGTACATATGCTTGACACTAGCAACCTTAATCAGCTTTCATGGCTTATAACATCAACATCTACTTGACCTCTATTTTGTTGGGAATAAGTACTATAAGTTTAACAATGCACAAGTTGACAACCTTATTTTGATGTACTAGTACAGTTATGAGTCAAGGATACCATCAATACAATCTGTCTAATTCTAAACATACATGAATTTCTTTGACTTACACATCTTCATTTAGCCCCGAGTACACCTTCATGAATAAAAGAATAGGCTCCCCCGAGATGGTAACCTTTTCCAAATCTTCATATCTCATTCTCATTCATGCATCACTACAACATTCCTTGATATACTGTAACCACACATTTATTTTTTATAGACCTCAGAACCTTGTTGAAACACATAATAAACCTCCCTTGCAATTTTCTTACCATAAACTCACAAAATTTGTCCAGTGAGCACCTTAACAACTTTTTTGAGAGATAAACACTGATATATCATATCACATGAATGCCACAAACATATATACCATGCATTCACATACCTAAAAACTCTTTAAGTCCATATAACTCATAACTTGACCTTGAACCATTCTATTATTCCATATATAGAATGTAGCTTCTCTTTTCTCAACTTCACTCTTGAACTTGAGTCTCTTAACCTTGGGATTCTCGTAACTTGTTCCTTTTGAAGTACCTCTCGAGTCTCTTTTTCATCCATCTTAAACAACCCTTGAATTCATAAAATTTTTGAACACCTTAAAGAACACACAAACACTCGACCTCACCAGGAGTGTACACCACCTTGAAAGTATCTTCCACAACCACAAGACACCCATTTCAAACCTTCCTCACCTATAACACTACATTTCAAAGTAATCTGAAACTCTTGTATCCTCTAAAGAAACTCATATTCTTATGACCTGGGCATCTATTGAGCTTTTGATCTTCATCACAGACCTTTTTCCTAGCATGACTTGATAGTTCTTTGCAAATATTGGACTAAGTGACCTTTAACTTACAACAAAGACACTCACACATTCATAATATGACACTTACTTGACATAATACCTCTTGATGATCCTACAACATCTTGACTAAAAATATTCACAAATGTAAACTTACTCAATCCTTAACTTTTGACCACATTGACAACTATGAAGTATCAGGTAAGAGACCTTATTATTACATACCTTAGAAACTTTTGAAGATATGATGACACCTTCACACCCATGTATGTATCATGACATTGTCACAAACAACATCACATACCTTTGACAGATCTTGGTAACTTTTACAAGATATTATCACTGTAACATCACAGAATCATACCAGTAAACAAGACCTTTGTCATTAGAAACATGAACTCCTTATTAGGACTTTTCTCATCTTGAATGATCAAGACATAAGAGCAGCTTATCATAACACTATACTCTTGACTACAAACCCTTAACAAGATGAATACATAGACTTTGACAAGAAACCTCTAGGAACACACTCAAACCTCACCTAAGATGACAACATGACTTATTAGACCAACAATCTCAGACACCTATAAGAAACTTAGAGTACAAAGATACTTGGAGATGATCACATATCATACCTTATCACACTTGAGGTGTTCAAAACTCCTATACTCCTCAAATTCTCATGCACAAAAGCATTGAAACACAAATGATATTATTCAACCAATGAAAACATACTTCCTTGACTTGATTTGGGCTTGATGACATTGTTTTTAACCTTGATAGCACTGGAGTCCTCTTTCACAAACCTCAATGGATCAGACTTCATGGAATGCAATTCAGATTGAGATTCAACTTTCATGACCTCTTTGATTTGAAAAATGTATATTTCTTTACTATCGGATCAAACCTAACCATCACATCTTCATTCTTAGGACTAATTTTCTCCTTGAACTCATTCTTTTCTTTCCTTCTACATGCTTGAAACCTTCCATTAAATCTTAAAGATTCACCTTGGTAACAAAAAATAGCAATGTGTCCCTGTTTGTGATATTTAAAACTTACAACACCATTCCTCTTTCTTCTTAACTCAAACATACTCAAGTTCCAACCACAGTCCTTAGCTATATGGCTATACTCACAACATGAATGGCATTCATTCTTTGAAGATACCTCAAATTATTTTAGAAGATATCTTTTTGCAATCACTGGATCTATGATCAAAATCATGACAAATAAAGTAATATCTATTTAATGAAGAACCATACCTCATATCATTAGGTTGTCTAACAAGATTATACCTTCTCAAATCATCCTTCTTGGTCACCTTCTCATCAAATTTTGAACTTGGACCAACTTCACCATCATTCTTTGCATGTTCACATTTGAACCCTAGGCCTTATTTTTCATTGGCCACTCTTTGGCTATCAAAGATCCCTTCAGAAATTCAAATATCTTTTCCAACTTTTCATATTTCTCTATTGAATGCATTCTCCAAATCTAATTCTAGAGATTTCAATTTTTCCTCATACCTGGAACAAGATTCTTCTTTCTCCTTTGGGGCTCTAGAAAAATTTTCCACTTGAGATTTCAAACCCTTGATGACTTGATCATGCTTTATCTCCATATCCTCGATCTAAAATTGTAAGAAATAAATCACTTACTAATCTACTCCATTCCTCTTCCTTAATGTTTCTTCAACATTTGAAGACTTGCCCATTTCTTTTGCTTCAAAGGATCTCATTCAAGTTGCTAAAATTTCTTCACCAAGACCTTCTCTAATACCAATTATTAGAATAATAATGTACTAAGAGGGGGGGTGAATCATTCCTAACAAACTTAATTTCAATTTCATATTGCTCTCTTAAATCAATAATCAATTAATCATCCATTAATGTGTGCACAAAATTATATAACATACATGAAATCAACTATGAATAAGAGAGGAAACACTATAAAATAATAAGTGGAAAAACCTCAAAGGGAAGAAAACCCACTGAATTTGTTTTTGATACTATGCACAAAAAAGACTCAAGTGAATATTACACATCACAATAAATTTCTTTAGTGAGGCATCAACCACACATGGAGCACCAACCCCTAAACCCTTGTTGATATTACTCACAACAAGAGACTTATTTGAATATGAATCATCACACAATATTTTTGTGAAATGTGACCACTGAAATTATGCTTATATAACAGCTGATAGTGATCCCAAAATTCAGATCCAAATTCCTTCAAACCCTCTTCAATCTCTCTCTTCTTCAACTCGCTCTATCTTGGGTATTCATGACTTGATTTGGCTTCTAATCCTTACACACATCTTCTCTAACCTACTTCAGAATTTTTCACACATTATTAGCTTCATTTTTATGCCATTTGATCCACTTTTTCTTCCTCTCCTATGTCACAATTCCCTCTAGAGGCACTAGTTCAAAATTGAACCCAAAACCTTTCTTTTATATGTTTCTCTTGATTCTAACCTAAGGGAGGTCAGTCCTTCATGACTAATTAGACCCAAAAAACATAATATCATTCAAATACATTAATTATAATGGTCACATATGACCCATATAGGTAGGCCATGCCCAAAACCATCCAATTTGCACCAAACATGCCAAAAATCCCATCACTAGGATGAGTAAAATTCACTAACACCAAAACTATGATTATTCAAGCTCTAAAATCACCACACATGTGTAATATAACATTTAAAATTTACATGGTCCCAATTTTTCTTGTACTAATCAAATAAGTTATAATATGGGTCCACATGCTCATATCCTTCACCAAACAGTTGTTTCCAACACCTGTCTTCACCTTTGGACCTCAAGATCACCCAAGATCAACTCAACTATGGAATGTGACCACTATATGTAATCCTCGGGACTTGTAAATCACATCCATGCATTATAGAGCTCATGAAACATCCATGTTTTCAAACCATAACTAATTTCCTCTTCTCCAAATCATGTTTCCCAAAAACAAGTTTTGCAAACTCGTTAGTTTACACCCTTTCTTATACATTAAATACCTAAAATCCCTTAAATAGGAACAAAATTTATCCATATTCACTCTTTAGGTGATATAAAGCATCAAAAAAATCCATTTCGTGCCTCAACCAACTCGATCTTTCAACCTGAGTAAACCTGTCCTGAAATCTAGCATACCTTCTTCTTCACAAATTGACCAGAAAGATCCATGAAATAAACTCACCAAGACACAAACCCTATACCACTATAAATATATATGAATAACCTTCCCATAAAGCATATTATATTTCCTTCCAACTCTAAGTGGAAGGCATTTAACTAAGCCAATCTCTACAAACTATTTCTTGTGCCTTCTTGGGCTTAAGAACTAACTATTAGCCCAACTTGCTCCATCACCACAAAAACCATTTCCAAGCTTAAAAAAATCATGTAACATCATTATAAATTATTTATAAGAACTCATAAACCTTCACTAAGCATTAACCACTTAGAAACATCACCTTACCTCATGTAGTTATTTAGTACCTTGCTAGAACAAGCATTCTTCAAACTTGACCCTCAAATAACAGCTCCTAACTTTTCATACCTTATTAAAACATCAATTTTTATATACAATTGTAAATATATCTTAACCAAATTCACAACACAACTTGAAACAGCCTCTAACTCCTCCTATAGATCATGTAATTCCAATTTTACTCGAAAGTTGCTCCAAGATGCCCAAAAACTAGTCCTTTATACTTTTTAACCTCAACCATGATTTAAAAACTTCATTTACATCAATAAAAAATCTTGGACTATCATAAATGCCAATTTAGTCTTTACCTTCTTTGGAGAACTTTTCCTTAAACAAGAACTCTTCAAAAACAAGCCTTTTTAGGTGGGGCCCACATATTGTCATCTTCTCTATCTTACCTTTCTAGAAATTTGGAAGAGTCATATATGAAATAAAATCATCAATTTTTCAAAAAAAAATAAAAATTGGGCTGATATACTCAATCTTCTTCAAGTCACTCTTAGTTAGGTTTTAGCTAGGGTTTCAAACCCTTTACCTTCTTAACGATCATTCATAAAAACATGACGATCAAACCACCTTGTTATTTTTTTAAACCTTATTAATTTACCTAATAATATATTCCAAATATATTAGGTTCCGTGCAAATCATACAGCTCACAAAGGTCATCGAAGGTCCATATTTACCTTGAAAACACACCGTGTCATACCCAATTTTGCCAAAACATGCATATCTTGCAATTCCTTCTTCATACTAACTCCGAAAATTGTCATGAATCATCATGACAACATCCTATAACTTCTCAAGCTTACCACATATCCCAAATACACTTTAAACTCTCCATCCATTAAAACTTACATGTGCTTACTTGTTTGTTTCTCATTGTTTGCTTCCCAAGGACCTCATAAATGCACTTCGTATCACTTTGAATAATAACATAAAAATAACTATACACTTTCAGGTACACCGCCACCATGATTATTCCATGCACCAAAAATACATATCATCTCCAAATCACATACCTCCATCTCATTCTACATGTTTCAGGGCTAGGAATATGCCTCGAATAACCCGACTTAGCCATGAAAACCCATGACTTGACCATGATGACCTCATTAAAACTCATGTAGCATGTAACATGCCTCATGTACCATGTATGACCTCATGGCACTCAAAAAATCACTTGGGAGGACTCAAACCATGCACCATGACACCATAGACCTTCACCAAACTTGACACAACCACTCAATCTTCATGTTTTCCCCCTAAATAACACCTCATGGAGATTGATACCACACCATGACATTCATTTATGTCAATAGACTTGACATAAATGACAACTTTAACACATAATGGCCAAAATATATGTGGTGTATTCTTATGAAATTTAATTAATGCTTGAAGTGAAGACATGAAAGAACAATACGTGAAGACACTAGTGATTGATGGTATAGTGATTAAGCTAATATGTGAATTTTATGCTTAATCGATGTTATCAGTAGCAATAAAATAAATATGCAATTAAGTACAAAAATGATACTTAAGAAAACTAAGCAATAAATTATAAAACCCTAAGTGTAAGGAGGAGAATAAGGTACTTAGCTAGTTCACAATAAAATATGGAGTGTACCAAAGTGTTGACTAGGTGAAAATAGCAGCAGGATCATCATAAATATACCCATAAAAATTCATATATGGAGATATAGGCTGGACTGGGGTGCCTTAAGAGGGGTATGGGCACCCACAGGCACCTTTTGCTTGTTTTTGGGTGCCTGGGTCTACAAACAAGCTCAAAAAATCTCCTCTGGATGGTCCCAATATGTTCATTGTTGGTCACCTTTGGTCACTTTGAGGTAACACCAAGATCTCTGAGGTCGTTGGAAACCTGCAATGAGATATGAACCTGTAAAACTCTCAACTAGACATCAAATGCTAAAAAAGAAAGAAGCGAGAATAAGGGTCGATTGTCCTCATCTTCCATAATGGTGAACTTATAATCGATTGTTACATTACATCTCAGATCCAATGTATTTTTATGTGTGTATAGAATCGTGTCTTAGGTGGCTCTTGTGTGAGTCATACTTGATAGTGAGAAAATAAGCTAGATGTAAAGAAATGTAATAGATGTGTGCATGGAATAGAATGAACTTCCCTCCTATGAAGTGTATGTAGAATAACCAACCTTTGTGTCCCTTGTGATGGTGCTAGATGGATGTAATGAAGCTCTTAGATGCTTGATGGATGCAACCTTAGGTGGTGATAGCTAATGCTTAGTGTTTTGTCCTTTATTATGATCACATAACTTTATATTTATATAATTCTCTTGCTTTAATTTTGTAATTAACTCCAAAAAGGATGACTACCAAAATATAAGATGCTCAAATGGATAGAAAGGACCCAAAAAGTGTGATTAAAGTAAAAAGGGGTCAAGGGCACCCAAAGGGGATGAGGGTTCCTAGCACGCGTCCTCGTTGAGCATCAATGTCCGGGATGATAAAATTCGGAGTATAATAACAAAAATTGCGGAAGTAAAAGTGCAAGACTGAAAGGAGAAACAAAAGACAAAAAAGGTGGCCAAAGACATGGGTTAATTAGTATTTTTCTTACTTATGAATCATATGAATAATAATATGTAATTAGTACTAGATAATTACCCAAAGTGTGTGATTTTGTGTTTATATTTTCCCCCACTTTATGTTGGTGAGCGGAAAGCTTGGTAACATAAAGTAAATAGAGATGCATACCTGATAACCATGTAGATCGATGATGAAATCATGCCAAGGGACTAGACAAAGTGTGGAGTGATAAAAATGTGAAGTGTGGATGTTAAGGAGGAGAAAGTGCAAAAATTGATGATGAAAATGAACCTAGGGTGGAAGCACATGTGTAGATGTTGCGATGTACATGTTCTTCATGTCGATGTCGATGTTGTCATTATTGTTGCGAATGTTGATGATGTTGAATACCACTTCCCATACAAATGGACATGTAAAAGAGAAGAATGAACAAGTAGTCGAATATGCATGTATGTGTAGAAAGTATGTAAAAACGTTTAAAATGTGAAAAAGGATGTTGTGCACCAGATCTATGACAAGAAAAGAGTGTAGAAAGGATCCTAAAGATGTCGATGAAGGGAGATTTTTTTGGGTGATCTCACACCATAGAAGAAGAAGTATAGGGAGGAAATTATAGTTTCATCCTCCAACCTTTAACTGCTTCCCAAAGTTGTAGAGCACTCTGAAATGTTGGTTTTTTGGGTGATCCTATGCCACATCAAGTAGTGTAGAGAGGAAAGTCTGGTGTCATCCTCTAACCTTTAACTACTCCCCGAAATGAAAACACCACTGCAGATGGTGTGTACTTTCCCTCAATGTAAATGTCCCAGTGCTAAAGTACTCTACCCCTGTCAAAATCCTTTGTGACATGCCGAAAAAATGTGTTGAATTGAAAAATGTTGAAGATCTACCCCCGGTTATTGGAATCCGGAAGGACATCATTGTGTTAAGGACCTAATTCTGATTCTGAGCCCTATCGAAACTAAATTTTTGATGTACTGGTACCGTGTTGTGTTGTGTTGTGTATAACACTATATGGGGTGACTGTTTCACCCATATGATGTCCCCCTCATTTGGGGTGCATGCGACATCGTTAAAGGAGTATGTGTCTTAAAAGAGGATTGATCGCTATGTCAAACCGTGCCCTACATGGGGAAGGGAAAGTGCTTGGTAGAAACCAAGGCACGCGTGTAACAAAAAAAGTGGCTAGGAGACAAGTGTTAGCATAAGAAAAAACACGCATGTATAAAATGAAATGTAATCTAAGAAAACAATGTGTAATATAAGATGCAAGTAAACATGCAATAAGACAATGTAGACCACAAAAAGTATGTTGCAAACATGGGACATCACTCATGATGTCACAAGAAATCAAGGCCGAAGTGGCTATAAGAAGACAAGTGTGCACACAATACAAAGGGAAAATCCTGCAAACAAGAGCATACAAAGAGAAAACAATGAAAAATAATGTAACAGAAAAGCATGGAAGAAAATATCCATGCAAAAAAATTTGCACATGAAGCACCCATTAGAATGTGAGAAAGATAAAAAGTATGTCAAAGCATGTATAATCGATAAAGTAATGTGTTATGAAACAAAATGAAACAATAACACCTATAGTGTATGTTGAAAGCAGACAAAGTATGATACTTAGTAGAAGGCACACAAAAGGTTTGCACATGGGAATAGGGTGTGTTCAAAGTCGTAGAAGGATAGGGAAGGAAACACACATGAAAGACAAGGACAGATTCAGGACTTAGCCATTTTCAGGATTATGGGCTATTTTCTGAGATAGCGTGCAGAGTACATAAACCAGATAAAGACTTGTGTGACACGAAGGGCTATTTTTGGAAGAGCGTATACTAAGCGCTTTGCATGGGTTCAAGTTAATAATATAATTATTACTACCAGTTAACTAGAAGAGATCTATTATTAGTGCACTTGCATGTGTTTCTATTATTGTAAAGGCGCATGGCTATTTTCAGCATGCAACCTATTTTGGGAATTATGTAAGTAGTGAAGGGAAATTCCCCACCCTTATAAATATGTAGTGATCTGTGTAGTATAAGAGAATAGATATGAGCTATTGTGAAGTTATGTTGGCATATCGATATGCGAATAAGTTTATGATACTAAATATTGTAATAAACTTATATGTATTTACCGTGTTTAATATAATGGAGTGTATTGGTGATTCAAAGTCTTAAACATGAATATAACTAGATCTTACATGGTAGAATTCATATGGCTATTATTTAAATACATTAATCCTTAGATCTAGATCCTGGAATATGCTCTGTAGAATTTTTATATTGTTTATGGGTCCGAATGCATTAACCCTTCATCATGTTTGCATCCTGCACAAGCAACTCTAGGGAAGGGCCTGGTACCTTTACGCGCTTCGAGTGGGCACTCGGTCTAAGAAGAGTGATATGTCGAAGTGTCCATGGGTTATTTCTAGTAAATTTTAGGTTACATCATTGGTTTTGTTCTTTGAGACCTCTTTTCGCTTGTTTTTAGGATGTTTTGTGATGAAGACATACCAGATTAACCCTAACAAGTGTTGAGGAGTGGATACAAGATCTAGAAGAATAATATGCATGAAAGTACGGCATCGATCCGAGTTTAACACACACGCATGGGTGGAACAGAATTTTTATGACATTTTATATGAGATCTTATTCACTATTTTTCTAGTAGAATCAGACATAAGTGACTAGTTGCTTATGCAACTAAAAGGGATTAGAGGTATCGCACACTTGTCCTGGATGTAAGAAAAATTTCAAGCCCTTTATGATGTTGATCTGATTTGGACACGCATTATGGATACTTGGTTTCATGGTGTCCTAAATAGCTATATTCTAGAGTAATCAATTTCCACTTATTCTTGCCCGCAGGTAGCATAATTTCATTTTTGTGGTATCCCAGGGGAACTTACTTGCAATGCATTCCATTGGCAATCAAAATCTTTATGGTGACCCTGAACTTGGAAAGAAAACCGATGGCTAGCTAAAACCCACCACATGCAGGGGGAGGAGCAAGTTTGGTGAAAGATGGCAGACCTAGCGGCAAAAAGGTAGATAAAATAAATGTGGCTTGAGTATAATGAGGAGGTGCGCGAGAGGGAGATAGAGAAGCAGTGTGACATTGCAGAGTGGATGGCGTTGAGGAGAGATATAGCTCGCGAATGATTTGAGCTCACATATACGGTGTGGAGCTAGAGAATCAAGAACTCCCTCATTTGGGAAATCATGACAGAGGAACCCCCTCGGCCTCACATGGAAGAGTGCCGACAAAGATGACACGGGTCGCAGGCGTGTATCTAAATCTACCTGACAACCTAGCCCTTGCACTTGGTTTTCCAGTATCTAGTAGGACGAGTAGTCAGAAAGCTAATTTAGGCTGTGGGAGAGTAGGAGCAAGTCACATAGCAAGTACATCGATGGTAGGGAAAACATATTCATTGTTGTTTGGAGGTACCTTTATAGATGCATCATTTGCACATAATTCAAGCACTCAGAATTTTGGACTCACTCATGGTAACACTTCGAGACTCTAGGTGTTCATTTCGGTCTTACTATTGGGACATAGGAAAGTACATCTTTTGGTCCACTTCCAACTATAAGTGGAGGATCAGGAGGTATAGGTGGTTCTAGTTCCGATGGATCTATTGGTTCTAGAGGTAAAGGAAACACATGAGGTTCTAGATCAAGTGGGCAAGGTCCACACCAACCCTAGAATATTTACATGGATATGTCTCTTCATCTTCCATAATATAGGGGCATAAAAGATGTTGTTGAACACATGCACATGTGTGAAATACTATGGTGCACAAAAGGGATCATGGCTTCGAGCGCAGGGAAATTCAATTTATCACTATGTTACAAGGATGCGCACATAGCTAGTAGAGAAATTTTGACCCTAACCAGACTTGCACAAACTATGTAGCATGAAAAGATGTTTTCCTTAAAGAGTTTCACATCCCCGAGTTCGAGTAGAAGAGTATAAGCACGCTCAAGGATATTAGGCAAAGCAATACTGAGAGTGTCAGGGAGTATGATGCACATTTCAAAATGCTTTTATCTAAGCTTTCTTATGATATTCACGTAAGCCAAGCATGTGAAATGGTTCGTTGTGTTGGTCCAAAAATCTATCGGGTGGACAGATCTATGGATAGACGAGCCAACAGTGTGCAGGGCATAGCCCCTCTTTGAGACAGCAAAGCGAAATTGGTTTATTGCTATTCTACCAGTAGGAATCTGCGTAAGTCCTACAATATTCTACCTTCAGGGGTTTGGGATCTCATCCCAGTTGGGGTATTTCCAACTGCGAAAAGAAGGGAATGAAGTGGGGAGAGGAGATAGGATAGATCTGAAGGGAGAAAAGAAATGAATTCCAAAGTAGAAAAGTCAGAGGGTTTATGTTTTGGGCTGGTAGTAAACAGAGCCAAACCTACTTGCATAAACGAACAAAGCAATACTGATGAACAAATGACAAAAAATTAGAGATAGATCCAACAGAATAAACGCATAGATCTGACATAAGAAAGATCAGATGCCCATAACACACATATTCAGCACAAAGTCTTAATATTTGTATTAATGTTTTCTTCTATTACAAAGAGTACAAAGCCTTTTCTTCTCACTTTTATTTTTCATCTAAAAAGTGTCCACCACTTGAATACAACAAGTATTCAAGTATATATAGAAGGAGAAGGAGAGAGAAGGAAAAAAGAAACCAAACACTTAATTACAAAATATCTAAAAGTCAAATGTTGACTTTGGGCAACTTGGTGGATAACAACATCCCATGGTGCAACATGGATGATGTCATCATTTGTGCCAACATAATTTTAAATATTACAAAAAGAAAGCCAAGAAGAGGAAGGTTATTCATCATCCTATCACAGCTGGAAGGGAGTATCCTGCTTCAGTCGGGAGAGGCAATGTGGAATTGGGCCCGGTACTCCATGAATTTGCTGATCATTGGCTGGAGTTGATCCTGTGCAGGACCCTTGGTGTGATTGCCAATGACTTCACAAGTCTCCTGTTCATCTTTGAGTTTTTCTGGGAGCTTGAAGTATTCATTACCTGCCTCCATCAGGTATCCCACAAATTCACCGCAAGCTAGAAGGTTGTTGATGGATTTAGCATCAAAAGTAGCTTCTGGCCCTAACCCTTACGAGACGATCTCTTTGAAGATCCGAATGGTTTCATCTACCTTCCTCAAGGTGAAATATGGATTGAGCAATCCCAGAGACATTCTCAGGAAAATTTGCTCCATCTAATGCATTGCATCCAGGGCCTCCTCTTTGACCTTGTCAATCTTCTCTAGGACAAATTCCATCTGATCGACCCGGTAGTCCAAAGCAGCAAGGACTTTGTTGGGTGCTCTGGGGTGATCGAAGATGCCGAATTTAACTAAATCATCGACAGAAGTCGAGCATCTTCTGGAATGTCTCATGCTGCAACCTAGCATGGTCCAACTCTTCGGAGATAGGTCCTGCAATCGCCTGGAGTTCCTTGTTCACCTGACCAATATTCTGATATAGCTCGGTGAACTTGATGATTACTTCCTCACTATATTTTAGGATCTGGTCTCTCCAGAAAACACCGCTATGCCTTGTTCGCCAATCTTGGCATATTCATTTATCTTATCTTGACTAAGGTCCTCGGGAGTTTCAGTGGCAGCTGTAGGAGGTACACTGCCCATTTTCTGCAGGGCTTGGAGAAGATGTTTATTTTTCTCTTTTAGTATCCTCTTCTCTTCCTTTTCTTCCTGAAGCTTCTTGCAAAGGGCATCCACTGCAGATAGGGCCTCCCTTGTAGGCTCTCGGAGGACATTCCCATTGTGACCTATGTCACTGTATAATCTATAGGAGACAGATCATTTTATCCTTTGTGGGATCGGGATACGCGATCTCCATTACTCTTTCACCTGAGGCGCTCTAAGAGAAGCGGGTTATTGGCTTTTTCTTCTTAGCTCCTTTTGTTGGAATGACGGAGAAGTCCATATGCACAATGGGGACTTTCCTTTATCTTTGTCTCGGCCTATTGGGAGATCCATGTTGGACTTAAGGGAGTGGGACCAGCGGGAGAAGAGGGAACGGTGGAAGAAGGAGCAACTACATGTGTACTCGGGAAATGGGTTGAAACGCTTGGCGGCGGATTGATAAAGCCGAACCTCCAACGCTCATAGGGGTAGGAGTTACGTAGGAGAGGAAACTATGGGGGTGGAAGGGAGCCAAGAAATGAGGGAAGAAATCTTTGGGGACAGCTCGCGAGGGAAGAGAAGATGGAGGAAGAGGAAGGGGGAACAGTAGAAGATGGGGGAGAAGACACAACCAAAGGAATGGTTGCTTGAGCGACTGAGGAGGGGAAGGAGGAGCGGGAGAAGGGACGGTGGGAACTTCAGTGGTTGTAGCAGTGGCAACATCCTGAGTGGATGTGCCCATTGGAACACTTACCACCTACTCTTTCTCTGGAGATATCAGGGTTTTGACCTATTCCTGGGTGGCGGAAGGAGGACTCTCGGGAGCTTGCTCTGAGTAGCACTTGACTCCCCTTCCTTGTCTTTTCCTTTTCCCTTTGGCAAATTCTTTGGCCTAGTAGGTGCATTACCTAAGGGAGACGTGGTGAAGTCTACCCCAAGGTAGATGAGACCATTAAACCTGCACCAGTATTCCGTGTGCTGTAAAGTGCCTTTTACCCTCTCCTCAATAGTCTGAGGCACCTTTGTTCTATCTATCTCAGCAAATGGCCAGTTGTCCCCATTCGTATCTAGATATACTTGATCAACTTCTTGATCAGTCGTTTGGAAACCTTTCGAAACAATGGCCACACCATACTAGATGATCTCTGCCAAGGCCAGGCGGGAGTGATCCTTTCTTCTAAGCTTGACCTCGTGATAGAGATTGATATAGACATCCTCGATCTATGGGACGTGGATTAGATCGAGCTTTTCCTTTGGGAGGCAATTTCATGGATCGAAGGTCGGCCTTGCGGGAAATTGTGCTTTAGGTTGAGCAGCTCTAGTTCTGCAAACATTTCCCGGGCTTTGGTGTGAGAAGTGCATGTGTACCTGCCCACCGTGAGGGGGAATGGAGTTCCACCCTTCTTTCTCTTTAGGCACTTCTCATGATATGTTATGAGTTGTCTGGATAGCTCCAACAGGATCAACTTTGGCCCCGCATATCTTGGCAACTTGGTGGGCTCGCCCAAGAAGTTGGCTGCTCTGAGATAAGTAAAGGTGGGGAATTGCGTAAATAACACCCCCACTTCTCTGTTGTGGTCACGATGCTCTTGGTCATCCGACCATGAGTCATATTTGGCCTCAATAGGTAGATGATGCCATAGAAGAAGGCATCGTTGATCTTGTTGAACTATGGAATGTTGTTCTCTAGTTTCAATTCTAGATAATATTCATATATTTTCACCTGGGGCCATACCCCACATCGGCTCAGTGCCGGATAATCTCTCTCAGAGGCAGCGGCGTAGACCACGTAGGAGTTCATGTAGAACCTCCCCATTGTTGAGAGTTGTTGGAGTTGCTCAGAGATGGTGCTGCTGATGATTTTTGCCCATGCAAAACGCTGATCAGGTATGTTTTTGTTCATCGTTTCAAGATACCTGAGCATCCATTTGTGGAAGTAATGGGCGTCAGGAAGCCCAAAAACCCTGCTCAGGAAGGTAATGGTGTCGCTCAACTCCTCTGAGAAGTCACTCGATGAATAACCTGGGGCCACCTGGTTATTACCTTCTTATTTTTTAGGTAAACCTCGTTCATGAGCTGCATACATTTGTCCTCATTTTCATCCCATGCTTTAATGCAGTCTTCCTGACTCACGGCCACAAAGTGCTGGTGGTGGGGGATACCCAACATGATTTTGAAGTGCCGGGTAGTAAGGTTGATTATTACCTCACCCTTTTCGTTCTCGACACACCTTGTGTCTTTGTTATAGTAGCGGGCCACCACCATCATGAGCTCATTATTCACCGTGCTAATGGGGATTCCCCAAGAAAGTGCGAGACCACGCTAACCAATTTTTCCATCCAAGGACCGCCTGTGACCCTTCTATCTCTCGACTCAAAAATATTCCATGTCAATGTGGCCAAGTTCAGCATCCTTGATGTCTAAGTCACATTCTGCATGGGACTCAGGCATCCTGACCCTTTGATACTTATATTTCATTTCTTCCTCTGTGAGTTTGGCCTTACCCTTTGACTTGGTTGGCCTCTTACTTGATGTAGACATATGTGATTCCGAGCTCAACTGCTGATCTACAAGAAGGAGTGAGGTCCAACGCAGAAGAGCCATGTTAGCCGTTAGATCCTCCATCAAAGCTTTACAGAATGAGGAGTTAGCAATTTAAAAGCTTACAGGCGCGGGAATACTATATATTGTAGGCTCGGAAAAGAAAGGCTGACGATGCAGAGTGTTGTAGGGAAGAAAACAACACCAAAGGGCACAAGGTGTAGGAATACTACAGACAACATTCAATGTTGATGTAGAAGGATTTGCGCCTGCGCCATTGTGTAGGTTTAAACTGGGTGCAAATAATTTTTGTGTTGCGTGGCAGGATGTGCCAATGGCGTAGATATTGATCGTGTTGTAAACAATTTTGGTGTGCCAAAGGGTGCGGGATTAAAGGGTGTATCACCGAATTTAGGTGCACCAAGGGGCTTTTTGGCTTTGGCGCAGCGTAGGAAAAGTTTACATGTCATACATGTTGGTGTATCCGGAGTTGTGCCGTGCCTTGTTTTGAGTTTTAAGGGTTTGTAAAGGGCGCGAGAAGATTGCATGCTACAGGCAGGGATAGTGCGCCCTTTGGCACGACTGTGTTTTATGCAACAATGATGGCATTTGTGCCAAGGGAAAACCATAGTTGTGGATTGTGATAACTTCGGATTTCTTCTTTTTCGATTGGTTTACGTGGTTTTCAGGGCTCTTTCAACATGGATTTTGATAGTAAGGGGAACAGAGCGAAGAGGATCTTGGGTCTATTTTTGAGACAAAACCCTTCAAGCCAGTAGATCTGGAAGGAGGGTAAAACCGGTTTGGGGGAGAAAGAAGATTGCAAAACGGGCTGGAGGGGTTTAGGTTTCTTCAGATTCATTTTATTATTATACTCCACCAACAACCAAACCAAAACAAAAACCATAAGAAAAGTAAGGACCACCTACCCGGGATATATAGACTGGAAGAAACGATGCGGGGCCCACGAATGTGACGTAAAGTGACACGGGGATGACTGGAGCACTGACAGGTGCAGAGGAATAAACTTTTCACGTGTTTTTCAATCATGAAAATGATAGGTCGGATGCGCCTATTTATAGAAAAAGGTGTAATAAATGCACCACCAACCTTTTTCAAAGGGCACACAAAATAGAATGCCAACATGAAAATACTTGCACCTTTGGCGCGGTTATGCGTCTGTCAACATGAAATTATTTGTGCCTTTGGCACGAATTCAGGACTGTCAACATGGGGTTTTTAGCATGGTGCACCACTTAAGGGTACAACATTTTTAGTGTCGACATGTTGGCGCATGCGCCTCGGCGCAGGTTAGAAGGGCGCAACATGGGGAGGCGCAACATTTTTGTTGTTGACACGATAGAGAGTACGCCAAAGGAATAGAAGAGGGTGCAAATACATTTGATGTTGCATGAACAAAATTTGTGCCCAGCCAAAAAAGGACCGAAATGACTAAGTTTGAAAAACTAGATTCTCCGGAAGGGATTTTAGGCCATTCCGAACACTAAGGGACCTCGGCGGGAAAACAAAACAAAATTTTGGTATGGTTACCTGTAAAATTTCCCTTGTTAATTTTACAGGATAACACGTTGGAGGTCTGATTACACCTTTTAGAAGGGTGTTATCACATAAGACATACACTCGATCCATGTGAAGCAACCTTACGCACCGAGGTAGTCGGAAGTATAGACACTGGAGTCATCCCATTCTTAGAAGCACAGACACGCTTATGGAAAACGGCTGAGAAACTATCTATGAACTCAACACATGAGATGCGCATAGGGATTTGGTGTATAGATTGTGAAGTAGAAGGGCACACCAAGGATAGTTATCCCTGTATATCAATATGTTAATTATTACTAGACTATGAGATATGTTATTTGAACTATGATCTTGCCATCGCCCATTATTGCAACACACAATAAGGAAGAATGTCTCTTACTATTGTAACATTTACAATTCCATGACTCACAATACTGAGAAGACTACCAGTTGATTATTCAAATCCATGATGTTATAGATATTGGTGTATGACAGATGAGAGTATTTGATAACTCTAAGGGAAAGGTTGAACATTAGGATCGAGATCACAATCAAGCATGCTATGATCGGAATGAAGGGTGTTTTGAAGGAGGTCGTAATAGATGTCGAGGATACCATGGCAGATTGGAGGCCAAGGTCGTGGGGGTGGATAAGGTGAGTTTCCTCATAGAACATGTTATACATGCAGATCTCCTAACCCTTACGAGGGCATGAATGTCATTAGAATATTACATGTTCTTTCTGTGGAAAGAATCATAGGTATGAGGAATGGCTGGATTTATATGAGCATCTTAGTAAGTAGCATAAATATGAAAACAAAGGCACAATGATGGTTAGGATACTGGCGCATTATGGAAAATCGGTGGATGCCCAAGTTAGAACCGAGAATCCAAGGTATTCATTCAGTAAAGATCACTACCCGCACCGAATCGGTGACGTGACAAAGAAGTGTTATAGCAGAAGCCTACCATCACTAAGGAGGAGGTTCTACATGCATGGTACCCAAATCTTGTCCATCAGAAGGAGGTTTATTAGGAAACCATGGAGGTACTCAGAAATCTTCAGGGTGAAATATAGTGTTTAAAGGAGCAATCACGGAGATAGAGAAAATTAAAGCAACAGAGATGGTCCAATATGATATTGATGACTTGAAGGAGGTGTGCAAAATGTTGCACCATGAGAATATCATTCCATTATTAGGGAATTGGTTGAAGGGAAACACTTTGCACGCAAGTATTGAGACTAAACAAAAGATCATGTATGTAAATCTTCCCCCCATAGCTTATAATATGATAAGGAAATCACTCTTAATGTTGTTTTGGATGGATGGCGTTTGAGTAACATATTGATTGATACAAACGCAAAAGTCAATGTGCTTACTTTAGATGCATGTGTATAGATGGGGAGACCCCCATTATAGCTACCTTCTAGTGTGTTTTTATGGCTGATTAAACCAAGGTCACCCCTATTGGAGTTTTAAAATATGCATCCATTACTATACAAGGGGCCAAGTTCATAGGGGACTTTGAGGTTTTGGCACTTGCAAAAGTAGACAACTTCCCAGCTCTACTTGGGCACCCTTGGTGTTATGCAAATAATGTTGATCTTTGGTTCAACAAGGGTTATATAAATTTTTAGAACAAGGAGGAAAGGGTTACTATCCCTTTAACTAATTGGAAATCTACGCCCTATGTTGAGCCTTTGAGTGAGGAAGATCTGAATAGGATTTATGTACACACCATCTAGGACCCATAAGTGCTTGAGCCATCTAAAGAATGAATCCTTCAATGGGAATATGCATAATCTGTTAGCGATACTACAAGTATTGCTTGTGATAAGTGGGCTCATGGTACCTATGATTTGGTAGGTCGGAAGTAAGAAGTACATTTGCCCAGAACAGTGGACCTCATTGTATCAGAATAATAGGTAACAACTCGGTACCTTGATACACTGGAGAAGGAGATCCTACGGTATTTTTGCACGCCATGGAGGAATAGTGGATAGACCAGTTAGAGAGACAAAATATGCTAGCATATACCCTGTGTCGGATAACAATACACTGGTGGGTGGTTCATAGGGATAATCTTGTAGGATGGAATGAAATCAGGATTGCTCTTTCTACTCGGTTTTCTAGGAGCAATGCACCTACTCAAATTTGCACTTATCATGGGAATCAACCTATTCAACACCACATTCAAAAGTAGTGTGAGAGACTTTGGACAACATGATAAGAAGCTTTACCACCTTCACTCTGGGTGCAAAATTTTTATTCCACTTTACAAGGTTATGCGCGTGCTTGGTATGTATATGCGGAACTCCATAGAGAGACTGGAAATTGGTAGGATTTGATTGTAGGAATGATCCATAATTTTGACTACTTCTCTACTAAACCTCCAGTAGAAGAGGCATTAAGGGTTATAAAGAGATTAACTATGGGAGACAATGCAAAGGTGGAAGAACTCATTCAGGAGTTATTTGATGGAAATGACTTAGGAGCACATTTTTCGAAGAAACAAAGACATATGCCACACTACTTAAGCATGCTTTCTTTGAGAAAGAAAAAGGAAATATGGTCTACTTAGTGGATGATGAGGAAGTAGAAAATCTGGATGTAGATCATTCACTAGGTAGGCATGAGGTTTTGGATAGTACAGATAAGACCACACGTGCCTATCATGAACCTATGAAAAAAAAGAAAGTGAATATTAGATCGGATGTTAAGCCTAAGGAGGCCATAATTGGGGATTATTGGTCTGAATCTGAAGTGGAAAAAATCATTGAGTTACTACGAGATTATCAGGACTTATTTCCTAGGGGATACCATGAACTAAAAGGTGTGCATGAATCATTAGGATAAATGAAGATAAATCTTAAGGAAGGTGCATGCCCGGTCAAGAAGAGACCCTACAGGATGAACCCCAACTTGTGTGAAAAGGTCAAGGAAGAAATTGACAAAATGTTGAAGTCTGGAATCATCAAGCCCCTGGACGAGTCAGAATGGGTTAGCCCAATGGTGATCAATATAAAGAAAGATGGTCGATTAGGATCTGTGTGGACTACATGGAGTTGAATGCTACATGTGTGACTGATCCTTTCCTATGCCATTCATAGAGGAAATATTAGAAGGTGTTGTAGGGCATGAGATCTATTCCTTTATAGATGGATTCTCTGGGTATCATCAGGTTAGGATTGCACATGAGGATCAGGAAAATACTATGTTTACCACTGAATGGGGAAGTTTTTCCTATACTGTGATGCCTTTTGGTCTGAAAAATGCACCTATTGTATTCTCACGCATAGTTGTCCAAGCGTTCAAGGATTTTATTCATAACTTCTTGCAAGTTTATTTAGATGACTAGACGGTGTATGGACTTGTTAAGGATCATTGTGATAATTTACGCTTAATTTTTGAAAGATGTCGACAATTAAGCATCTCTTTGAACATCAAGAAATGTGTCTTTGCTACACCATTTGGCACATTGTTAGGGCACATCATCTACAAGGAAGGTTTGTTGGTTGATCCAGCTAAGGTTGCAGTCATTATCAGCCTAGAAGAGCCTACCAGTCAAAGTGAGGTGCGTGGATTCTTAGGTCACACTGGGTATTATAGAAAATTTATTAAAGGGTATGCTAAGGTTGCTACACCCTTGGAGGAGTTACTAAAAGGAAAAGGGACATTCTATTGGGGGGAACCACAACAACGTGCATTCGAGACATTAAAGGAAAAACTTACTACAACGCCTATTTTGTGCTTTCCCTTGTGGGACCAACTGTTTCATGTACATGTGGATGCTTCGGCATGGCCATTTCCACATTGTTGGCTCACTGGAGAAGGTATTATAGATCATCCTATCTGTTTTGCTAGTAGAAATTTGACTCATGCGTAATGAATTATACAACTACAGAGCATGAAGCTTTGTCAATGATCTATGCACTACATAAATTCAGATAGTACCTACTAGCAACACCATTTGTATTCTATACTAATCACATGGCATTGAAGTATTTGGTAAACAAGCTCATTTTATAGGGGTGCATATGTCGATGGGTACTCTTATTCCAAGAATTTGATTTTACAGTTGTGGTAAAACCAGGGAAAAGTAATTTTGGACCTGGACCATTTATCCAGAATATAGTCAGGAGAAGATGCACAGGCAATTGAAGATAGCATGCCCGATGCACAGTTATACCAGTTACAACACACGCCATCAGAATTAGAGGATATATTTTTCTTTCTACGTATAGGTAGGGCAGAAGGAATGAAATCCTTAAAGAAGAAATAAATTTCCATTCACGTGGCACCGTTTATGTTGATTAGTGGCCACTGTACAAGTTAGATCGAGATGAAGTATTGTGCCAATGTCTACTAGAACATGAGCACAAAGATATCATGGAAGAGGCTCATGGTGGTATTACGAGGAGGAACTATGCGGTGACGCCACTTGCTGCACACAATATTCTACTCACTAGATTATGGTGGGAGACCATGTACAAGGATTTTAAGGCGTATTGCAAGGCATGTGATCACTGTCAATGCCTTGGAAAACTAGGACAAAGAGATGAAATGCCTTTAAGACCTGTTCCTAGTGCAGAACCATTTAAGAAATGGGATATAGATTTTTTGGGTCCTATTTCACCAGCCACGCGTAGGACTGGATCACACTATATCATCACTTGCATAGATTATCTGAAAAGGTGGGCATAAGCAACACCTACAAAGGATTGTACAACAACTACAATCAACATGTTTTTATGGGAAAATATTATTACAAGGTATGGATGCCCATTGATTTTGACCAATGATAGGGGCACACATTTTTTAAATGAGACAATTAGAATTCTATTGGATGAGTTCATGATTGCACACCATAAGACTACACCATATCATCCTCAGGAAAATGGGACTGTTGAGGCTTTCAACAAGATTTTGAGCCATACATTGACAAAAAAATTGATGTTGGAAGAAAAGATTGGGATGATAAAGTTTTTGTCATGCTTTGGGCGTATAGAACAACATACAAGTGGTTAAATAAGGCCACACCCTTTCAATTGGTGTTTGGTGCAGAAGCAGTTCTTCCTATAGAATTCATGTTACCTTCTTTTGCGTATTGTATGCGTTGGAGGTCTAGCTGATGAAAAAGCATTAGAAGAATGAATTGAAAAGTTGATTAAGTTGGATGAGCGATGAGAAATAGCACACTGGAGTTAGAAGCAAGAAAATGCAGGTAGAAAGCATGACATGACAGCACATCAGGGACAAAAAGCTTGAGATAGGACAGATGGTGCTTCTTTATGATTCTAAGTTTCGTGCCATCTAGGAAAACTTAAAGTACATTGGTTAGGACCGTATGTTATCACTCACATACTTGAAATAGGTGCTTTTCCAGTTAGAGGCGCTTGATGGAATACGGTTACCCAGTTATTTCAACGGGAGTAGGTTGAAGCCCTACTATAAATAAGTCTTCTTGGTGTTTGTAATAAGGTAGTGTTTCCATTTAGATTATGTTTTCAATTATGTATTTCATTCTTCGTTGTTATGCTTTGTCAATTTATTTGGTGTTTTGTGTAATAAGCACATTTTTGCGCTGGAAGCTAATTACCATTTGAAGAATTTTTATGCGCGAGAGAGGACAGCACATACTATTTTTCTGGGATGGCTACTGAAAAATGGGTACACATAAAGGAACAAACTGCTACAGGTGTTATTCAAGTTTGGAGAGTTGGTGGAAAGAAGATTGCTTCCAAATAAGGACCATAGATGGAGATAAACGAAGGAATAGTATAATGTGAGGTAAGTAATGTCCGTGGAGACTACCAAGAGAAGGTGCAGTGGAAAGGTACTCAAGCATATGGAAGCGCCATCAAGAGAAGTATGTAGGTAGGAAGGCGCACTAGAAGGTTATAGCTGAGGTGCGAAGATGTACCGTGTGGAAATTGTAAAAATGGTAAATTAATGAGAGGATTGTTGGTAGGTGAAGGAATAATAAATGCACCAAATTTTTGAAAATTTATATAAGGACGTGATGCAAGTTCATTTTTACCATTGTGATCACAAGAATTTGAACAAGCTAAGTGTGACTGAGCTGAGAAAAGAATATTGAGGTGTGAAGAGTGTGAAACTAGACGTGGAGAGCAAATTTGTGCGCAAAAGAAGCTTACGTCCCCATTAGTGAAGGGTTTGAGTGAAGCAGATGCGCTGAAAGAGAGCTAGGGCACATGGTTTTGAACTAGGGCACATAGACTCAAGCTAGGGTTTGGATTTGTTCACTACAAAAGATAGAAACTTGAGATTTGATGATGGCACCAAAGAAAGCACCTGCTGCAGGAGCCAAAGGAAAGAAGAAAGTGGAGGTAGAAGTTGAAATTTCTCCGAGAGTAGTTTCTTAAAGATGCAGTATCTAGAAGGCATGATAATTGGGAAAGAGTGGGATTCCCACATATATAGTTACAAGGTGAGTGATTACAACCACCGCACCTCTAATAATAAGAAATAATTAGACGTGTTGTTGAGTACAAAGACCAACAAGCGCACGATGGAGGATATGCCGGTATATGATGACGTCGGGAAATTTTTTTAAAACAAGTAGGAGTGTACCAGTTGTATGAGCTCCCATACTTTGGAAAATACAAACCTCTTTACCAGTGGCTAATGAGAAGATTCCATGAGGACTTCTTCTATTTTTTCGGAAGAAGGATAAGGATTATAGCAGCACTTGATGTCAATGCTAATAGGGTTAAAGGGGATAGGGATGGACCTTGACAGTGACCTAACTGATAAGGCAGAAATCATGGAAACACAAAAGGAATTGGGGTATACAAAAGGTCCATGTGGAATGGACATCGATAAACTAAAGAAGTACCTAGTGGTATAAGCAGTTGTGCATCTGGTGACCAAGTTGAATGATTAGGAGAGATGGTCACAGGTGAATACAATGTGGCTCCATGTCACAAGGAAGATGTCACAGGGGGTAGTCTATAACATAGCAAGCTACATTGTGGAGACCATCATCAAGGAAGTGCACACATGTGAAAGAATTAGTTTTGGCACTATCTTGTTGTCACTAGTATTTGTGGAGATTAGAGTGCCCGATGGGCCAAAAGACAAGATTTGGGAGTACCCCTTGGAGAAGAATTCCCTCATGGAGAGGTTCATGAAGTATTTATGTGAAGGTTCAATGAGTGGGCCATTCAAATAGAGGGTAGAGATGTGGTATGATAGGCTCCACGTGGCATTTGAAGAGGAGTGGTGCATTCCTAAGGAATTACCGTCAGTGGTGGGAAAGGCAAGTACAATTCGTGGTGTACCAGCACTTCTGCATCACACAATTTTCTATGAGGGATGGGACTTGGAGCCCATGGTGTAAATTGTCATATGCCTTCATAGTGCGCTACTTCCAGGCATCATTCCACCATTTCACTGATGTGCATTGACTGAATTTTAATGTGGATAAGGTAGATTGCGACTACCACACTTTAAGAAAAACATATATACATCCAAGTCAAACAACATATATTGAAAGGCTCATATCAGACATTATAAACATGAAGCCTATAAGCTTGGATGTTGGGGATAGTGGAGTTGCGCTTGTATACCTTCAACTTAAGCCTAAGTTAGAGGGTAACAAGTATGTATAAAATGAGTTCGTGCTCCCAAGGCCGTCGAAAGGTAAGCATATGGTGGAGAATGTGCCAGCCCCACAACCTGCATAAACCATAGTAGTGGATGAAGAGGAAGAAGTATGTGAAGATATTGGTGGCTTGGTACATAGAGGCAGGAGGAAACCTACAGATAAAATGGATACTGAGCATGCAAGTACCCCACCATAGGTACAAGAAGAAGAAGAAGAGGACTTGGAGGCAGTCAAGGAGAGCGTCATTTCAAGAGGGTGTTCAGAAGAATAAGAACACAAGGCATGGGAACTCCTCATTCTGTTAGGAGATCACCATGACTCTCTCCACATAAAGAGAAAACTAAGAGGAGGAGAAAGATAAAGCTGAATGAGGAGGCAGAGGAGTCTGCAGAGAGCGCGCCTGGAACTCCTGTACCACCAAAGGATGTGGAAGAACCCAAGGACGAAGAAATGAAGGATGAAGAAGGAGTAAAGGAGGTAGGATAAATAGAACAAGATAATTCTCAAGACATAGATGATCCAACTCCAAACCTTGGCGCTCAAGTTCCTAAGGGGCCAAGAACAAAGAGGGAAAGTGGGGAGTATGTTGCACCGATCATGGGATATGATGAGGACACAAGTAAAAAAATTCGCCCGATTCCAGAATACAATGGGCCTCAAGGACTTGTATGGATGGGAGTTGATGGACCCTGACATGGCAACCACGTGCACAAGGAAACAATTTTCATGGTCCATGCAAACACACATGGATGATCCTAATTTTGATGTATGTGAAGAGTCTTGTGTGTCAAGAAGAATGAGGAAGGCACCGCCAAAACAGCACATAACTATCAAGCCCACTATTATGTCTGATGAACAGGTGAGTAATGCCTTGGTGAAGGTATCCATAGAGGTAGCACGGTGGAATATAGATAAGGCTGCAACTATTAGAGCACTAAGAGAAGATATCAAAGCTAAAGATGCATAAATAACGTGTTTGAAAGGAGAAAAGGACCTAGAGCAAAAGAAGAATGGGGTTCTCATCACCATGGCAAAAGAGACAATTTCCTACAAGTAAGACCACACTTGGAGTCCAAGGTACCCAAAAATTTCCCTTCGGTTATGCATTATGTGTGTACCTTATTTGATTTGGTGCTTGAGGATGGACCCATTTGCATACCAATGTCAAAGGACCCTAAGCAAGAAGCATAGAGAGCAAGGGCTTCAGTGGTTAGAAATATTTCATCTTATGAAGCATTACTCCAAACTTGTAGGAGGAGCTGAAGAAAGCAGACCATGCATTGAATATATGTGCAGCTCCAGAGGCAGTAATAATAATCAAGACCATGGTAGAAGACAATGAAGTCCTAAAGGCCATGAAGGATGAGACTTTGGGGCGTGCGAGGATATTGGTGCTAGTAAAACAAAAGCGTGAGGCCCTTGCAGTGTCCCAAGAGCCCCATGGGACGAGACTTGATGAAATTGGAAATCTTATAGCGCAAAAGATGGATCTTCTAGAAGGAAGGGTGATTGTAATGTCTAACATTGTTATAGTATTACAGAATGAGAAGGAAGATATTGCGCAAGAGGAGTTAGATTCTATTACATCGGATATTCCAGAAAAGGCAAAAGCCACACTAAGTGATTAGCAAACTTTAGAGGCTGAAATCAAAGAAGAATATATGGAGTTAATCCTTCTAGTTGATACAGAGGACGTTGTAGGGTGAAAATTTCATTCTTTGTATAGTAATTCTTTAATTTATTTTCATTCCCATTCTTTATTCTTTAAAGTATCAAGAGGCAACCATTGTTGGGGTGGAAATGTAGTTTTGTGTGGGGTAATGTTGAGCAGACAAAGTATGATACTTAGCAGAAGGCACACAAAAGGTTCACATGTGGGAATAGGGCACGTTCAAAGGTGTGAAAGGATAGGGAAGGAAACAAATGTGAAAGACAAGGAAAAATTCAAGACTTAGCCATTTTTAGGATTACGAGGTATTTTTGGAGATAGCGTGTAGAGCACACAAACCGGATAAAGACTTGCGCGACACGTAATTTTTGGAAGAGCATCTACTAAGTGCTTTGCATGGGTTCGAGTTAATAATAGAATTACTACTACCAGTTAACTAGAAGATATATATTATTAGCACACTTACATGTGTGTCTATTATTGTAAAGGCGCATGGTTATTTTCAGCATGCAACCTATTTTGAGAACTATGTAAGCGGTGAAGGGCAAGTCCCCACCCTTATAAATATGTAGTGATTTGCACAATATGTGAGGAAACGATATGAGCTATTGTGAAGTTATGATGTCAGATCTGATGCGCGCATAAGTTTATGATACTGAATATTGTAATAAGATTCTGTGTATTTATTGTGTTTAATATAATGGAGTGTATTGATTGATTCAAAGTGTTAAACATGAATATAACTAGATCTTGCATGGTAGAATTCATATGGCTATTATTTAAATCCATTACTCCTTAGATCTAGATCTGGAATATGCTCTATAGAATGTTTATACTATTTATGGATATGAATGCATTAACCCTTCATCATGTTCTCATCCTACACAAGCAACTCTATGGAGGGGCACTGGTACCTTTGTGCGCTTCGGTGAGCGTTCGATCTAAGCTAAGTGATGTTGTAATGCATCTAGATTATTTTTGGTAAATTCTAGGCTGCATCGGTGTATGAAAGTGGATTCCCCTAGGAGTCATTGTGGGATTAGTGTGAGATCTGCACCAAGCATCCATGCTACATGTAATAAATATGTATAATTTACAATAATAACTAGAAATCAAGTGAACTCACATGTGTTTATGATAAAATTTAATGACATACAAGATATCTATCTAGCATGCATAATGAAGTGAACATGTAAAAGTAGAAGTAAGCAAGAGTAAATGCAAACAAGATATGTAGTATGTTATGGATGAGATGGAATGGAATACAATGTGAATGATAGGAGTTGTGTGCCCCTCAAGTGGATGTGTATTTATAAAATGAGGCTCATTTTTATATGCCCCCTCGGTAGTCAAGAATGAAACATAAACGAGAGCGTTTCACCGGGAAATGGTTTTAATTGTGTGTACTAAAAAATGTGATCATCATAGCTCAAAGTGTAGAGTGTGTGAGTTAATGAGTGATTGATTTAATGTGTGAGTGTGATGAGGTCCATTTGATACGTCAACCCTCAATAGTCAAATATAGACCTTGGAACTAGAGTGCATCATAGGGTAATGATCGTGTTGGTTGTGTAAGTGATATGTACATTGCATTGTGTTGTTTGTACATGAGAGAAAGATTTCATGAATAGGTCTCTTGTGTAAGATGTTGTGAATTTTTGTGAAAAGATTAATGTTGGAGTGTATAATGTTGTGTTTTGAAATGGGTGTATTGTGAACGTGTTATATTTGTAGTAGGTTGTGTCACATGTGAAAGTGTCGAGTAGGTAGTGTGTTGTGAATATGTATATTGTGTAAGATGTTTGTGTTGATTGCTTTGCAAGATAGATGTGTCGTGTGATGTAAAATGTGGGTGTCGTAAAAGTGTTGGGTGTGTGATATGTTGTAGATATGTCTAATGTGTTGTATATTGCATTGAACTGGTTTTGATGAGTAGGTGTGAGCACTACGTATTGTTGAGTGTGTTGACTATGTGTGATAAGAAGAGTAAACCACAAGTATGTTGATTTCATAATGACGACTATGTGTAAGAAGTATATGTGAGTATATGATGTGTAGTGTGTAGTGTGGAGTGTGGAGTGTGGGGTGTGGGGTGTGGGGTGTGGAGTGTGGAGTGTGGAGTGTGGAGTGTGGAGTGTGGAGTGTGGAGTGTGGAGTGTGGAGTGTGGAGTGTGTAGTGTGCAGTGTGCAGTGTGCAGTGTGGTTCGTGTATATAGGATTCCCTCAATAGTTGAGTGTGAACTAAAGCACAAGAGTGTGTCATCGAGAAAATGATGATGAAAATGTATCAATATATGTAATAATGCTTAGATAAGATTAGTACGAATCATCAAGTGCATGAGATGATATTGACATTGGATAGTAATGCAAGGGGGGAGAAATTATGATGCCCCCAAGTATGTAGGTGATGGAGATCTAGTCAAAGATGTCAATTGTGTCGATGTAAGGAGTAGTTTCCTTAATAAAATTGATGGGATCGTTGAGGTGGTAATGTCGGAGGAGCCTTGAGCGGTGGAAGTTAAAAGAGGTTAACTAGATTTTAGTGGTCTTGCATAGCAAGTGGTTTCTTATTTACCGTAGATGACTTGAGAGGCAAAGGAGTTACATTGATAGTAGAGTAGGTTGATTAATTGGACTTGGTAATATTGTAGATGACTTAGTAGGAGGAGGTGTTGGACTAAGATTTAATGGAGGTTACTTGGGCGGTGCTTTATTTTCTGTAGAAGAAATGTGAGAACTAATGGCAAGATGTTCATTAGACATAGACGAATCAGATTTAGGAACCCATTGGGATGTAATGATTGTAGATGGGCATGCAACAGAATGTTGTGCAATGAATGAGATAAAGTATTGACACTCAAGATGCTTGATTATTCATTGTAAATCATGGCAATCCTTGTCATTATGTCCATTGATTTAATGATAATTACAATATGGATGTCCTTTATATTTTTCTATTCGGTAAGGAGGGTAGCCTTTAGTAGACGGTGAAGTGAGCAATTGATGCCTAAGGAGCTCAGTAAGAATGTCATGTTTCTTAGTGTTGCGATTAAATGTGAGTGGTTCCGATAATGGTAAGAATTGAGGCTTACTAATATGAGCACATGTAAAATACATAGGATGAGGATGAGAAGAAGAACTAGCATGAGCCTGAGAAACGTCCTTAAGATATTAGATTTCATATTTTAGAAATGTAATCATGGATTTCATAGCTTGAAATTTGTCTTGAAATAAAGAATGTAAAGCTTGAATTGATTCCAACATGGATTGATTAGATGAAGGATCATGGATACTAGGTTCATCAGATAGATGATCTAAAATAACACTCACTTGATGCGTCGGTGTATCGCTAGGGAGATACATGGTGTCTAGGGATTTTTAGAATAACTTGGAAATTAGGATACATTTGAATTAAATCATACAAAGAAATTTGAGGAAAATTAGGAGCAATGATAGAGAAGATGATAAAATCCCTAAAAGCAAGGTGTGCTTGAGTGACGGGCTCACCAAAATGATTAAGAATTTTATGCCTAATCGATGTTATTGTAGTAGTAAAATAAATATGCAATTAAGTATAGAAATGATACTCAAGTAAACTAAGCAATAAATTTTAAAATATTATCTCGCAAGGAGGAGAAGAAGGTACTTAGTTGGTTCGTAATAAAATCTAGAGTGTACCGAAGTGCTGACCAGGTGAACAGAGCAATAGGAGTGTGGCACGAGACCCGAAAAAAATGTAGATCTAGAGAGATAGTCCGGACTCAGGGCCTTTGGAGAGGGACAGGGGTGCACTGTAGGAACCTTAGGCCTGTTTCGGGCACACAGGTCTACGGAAAAGATCACAAAAACTCCTATGGATGGTTGCAAGATGTTTTTTTAGTCACCTTTGGTCACCCTAAGGTCGTATCAAGATCGTCAAGATTGCTAGAAACATGCAATGAAATATGAAACTGTAAAACCCTCAAATAGACACCAAATCCTAAAAAGAAAGATGCAGAATGAGGGTCAAACTGTCATCAGTTGTCAAAATGGTGAACTTACAACTTAGTGTTGCACTACATCTCAAACCCAATGTAGTTCTATGTGTGTGTAAGTGGAATCGTGTCATATGTGGCTCTTGTGTGATTCACACTTGATAGCGAGAAAATAAGCTAGATGTAAAGAAATGTAATAGATGTGTGCATGGAATAGAATGAACTTCCCTCCTATGAAGTATATGTAGAATAACCAGCCCTTATGTCCCTTGTGATGGTGCTAGATGGATGTAATGAGCTCTTAGATGCTTGATAGATGCAACCTTAGGTGGTGATAACTAATGCTTAGTGCTTAGTCCTATATTATGATCACATAATTTTCTATTTATATGATTCTCTTGCTTGAATTTTTGAATTAACCCGAAAATTATGACTGCCAAAAAGATAAAATTCTCAAATGGCTAGAAAGGACCCAAAAAGTGTGAGTAAAGTACAAAGGTGTTAGGGTCTCCCGGAGGAGACAAGCGTGTTTGGCACTGGTGTCTTGGCTAGCCATTGGTGTCCATGATGATAAAATATGGAGTATAATAAGGTAGATTGAGCAAGTAAAGGTGCAATATTGAAAGGAACAATAGAAGACAAAGAAATGTGGCCAAAGACATGGGTTAATTATTACTTTTCTTACTAAGGAATCATATGAATAGTAGTATGTAATCAGTACTATATAATTACCCAAAGTGTGTTATTTTGTGTCTACATATAGAAGGAAATTGTAATCCATGCATCTATTCATTACCAATCAAGTATTTATATTCTTAATGGAGATATATTTCATTCTAGTTTCAACATTGTTCTATTGCCATCAAGGAATTTGTAACCTTAGTAGTGATACTAGAAAGACCCTTAAGAGATATTTGTTGATATTGATTTTTACTTTTTGAATTTGTTTTCAATTTTTGGATTTTGTACAAGATATTTAGTTTTCTCTATTGTTTAAATGGATTTATAACTACTAGTGGTATGGTGGATGGAGTGGAAGTGATTGTGGATATGACATTAGATAAGTGTCGATAGATAATGTCTAAAGGCCTTCACAAAAATATGTTAAGTGTGTAATTGTGTGTAAATATCTAGGAGGACATTTATTCTTGAATTCACTATGGAACAATAGTTCAAGCACGAGATAATTACAATAGAGATTATACTCTTACAAAACATGATAAAAATTTGACCAAGAGGTCAATGAAGCTATGAAACAAATTGTGATGTGGAATGTGATTGATTTGTAAGTGAAGCATGTAATAATGAACAAATAATTGGAATGAAATATGAATTAATGGAGTAGAAGTGGAGGAATAGCATCCATGTGTACTTCCTTTTTATTGTAGTTTTGAGATATAATGTCTTTTGAACTTTGAAATATGTTTAGTTATCTTCGGGTTTTATGTTTTTATTTGTGACAATGATGATAGAGAACAATTTTTAGAGAGTTAAGATGTGTTTCAAATCCATTCCACATGAAGAAAATTATAATATACTCAATGGGAAGAATGTTGATGCAAAGACAAGTGAGATTCCCCTAGTCCTTACGGGAGTTATTAAATAAGAGCTATGATATATAAAATAAGTTGATAAATGAGGTGGATAATTGGATTGGATTGTGTGATATTGATGAATAGTGAATCAATGGTGAAAAATAGAAGCCATAAGATGGTAGTGAGTGGAGTGGATGATGGATGAGATGAGTCGGAGAAGATAGGTGTTAAGTTGGGTGAATGTGCAAAATTTTTGGGTGGACGTGGACATGATAAAAAATCCTTGGTCGGAAACAAAGTGGAATGAAGTGTTGTGTTAGGCATGATCTTAGTTGGGTGAGGGGTGGAGAATAAATTGATGTTAAGAGGAAGCATTATAGAAAGTTATTTTATTTTATGAGGAAGAGGCATGATAATAATATGAAATCACATAATATTATGTTGTGTTGGGCAAGATCTTAGTTGGGTGAGGGTGGAGTATAAATTGATGTTAAGAGGAAGCATGATAGCAAGTTATTTTATTTTATGAGGAAGAGGCATGATAATAATATGAAATCACATAATATTATGATGTAAGTAGGAGATATCAAATGGAAGAGAGTGCGGAATAAATATGGGATAATGTGAAAGTGTGAGTGAACATGGAAGATAATTCGCAAGGAATATGTGTGAGAACAACTTTATGGGACTTGCACGAAGTGGATGCAAGAGGATTGTGAATGAAAATAATATGTGGTATATGATGGAATGGATGAGTAGAAAGCAATAAAGGTTCTTGAATGAGTGATGATAAGAGAAATAAGATGTGTGTGAAATTAGATGATGCGGTGCATGACACGAGTGGTTATAAAGCATGGGGTGGGAACATGATGTGGGCATGGGATATGTACAATTCAAAATATGTTGGTAAAAATAAAATAAATTGATGGAGTAGAGGACATGAAATTCACAATAGGAACACATAATTTCATAGATGAAAGAAAAGATGATAGAGGTGATAAACATGAGGAGGAGGAATCAAAGAAGATGATAAACAAGATGAAAACTATAAATTGGGGGTAAGAGGAGGAGACAAGATTAATAATGGAGAAGAAGTGTGAGATATATTGGTGTGTGAAGTGAGTGGAATGGTGTCATAACATGGAGTAAGAGGACATGAAGGGTTTAAAAAAATGACACCCTTGTTAATTAGGTCCTAAATAATGATGTCAAGTCAAGGACACAAGTCTATAGAATGGTTGTTAATGCGAAGATGGGCACACTAGTAGTGGGATGCGTACCAAAATGGGGGTGACATGGGTGGGAAGGTTATCGATGTTCCCTCTAAAATTTTTGGAGAATAGAATAAATTGATTCAATCAATGGAGTGAATTTTCAAGTAGGTTAGACAAAGTGGAAACAATGAACAATATGCAAAAAAAATACAAAGGTGTGGGTGGAGGAGATGAGGAAATGGGAGGAGGATATTGTCATATGAAATAATGAACATGTAATTTTGGTGGTGTTGGAGCATGTGGGAGGAGGAAATAAAACATGTGGCAACACAATAAGGTGCCCAAGATAGACATATTAGGGTCATTTATCCATGTACACAACCTTGTGCAAAGTGCATAATGGGTGGATTAGTGGGTGGAATGAGATGTGGGGGATTCAAATTTGTGAAAAAGGTAAATGAACTATGATTTTAGAATTGTAAAGGAGAGGAAATGAACAAGCACATGCCAACATGCAAAAAAGGTGATAATGGACTCATCATGAGATTGTTGAAGCATGTAAATATCAACCAACATTTATTTGTGTACAATGTGAATGGATAAATGAGTGAGGAATACACCAACAAGTTCTAAAAATGTGTGAATGCTATGTAAGGATACTTTTAATGGTGATTTTTCATTAATTCATGAATAATCAAGTTTTTGAAATTTACATTTGGTGATTCTGAGGACTAGTTACATAACAGGGGTCGCTTAAATTATCAATCTATAAGTTACTTTTCTAGGTTTTCTCACCAACCATTTACAATAATTCCACACTTATGAATTTATATAACAATTATCTTCAAGGATAAATTATACAATTCACCTTTTTATATATACCAAATACTATTTTGATGATAAACATCCAATTTTATTCAACCAAAGCATAGATATCAGATACTCACATTTTTTCACTCGGATAGAATCAATGCAAGGATGTTCTCATTTCTCTTTTAGTGACCAATTATATATTTCAATTGTCTAAGCTGCATTCCATAATTATTTGACTACATATTTATCGTTAGTCATTTTCCACCAATCACATGAATTTTATAACCATTTGTTGGGTATTCTACAACTCCGTACTATAATTTTTTCATACATCAATTATACTTGATTTTTATAGGTAATTTGGCCTATGATGATAATTGTGAGAGGGAAGGCCAATTAATGTTAGAGTAGGTATTTACCTTAGCTCATGTTCACCTAGGTACATTATTTACCTTTATTGTATTTATCCTCACCCACTTATGTGTGTGGATATTTCTTTTATTTATTTAGATATTAGGAGATAGTATCTAGTTGTTAGGTATAGTTCTTTCCTTGATCTATGGTATTGACTAGTTCTTTCCTTGATCTATGGTATTGACTAGATCCTTGATGTCTAGTTCTCTCCTAAATATATGGTCTTGACTAGTTCTTTGATGACTAGTTATTTCCTTGATTTATGGCTTGATCTACGACCTTGATTGGTTCTTAGATTGTTATTCCTTGCCTATTTAAGTAAGGCCCATTCTCAATGTATTGCATTGAGTTCCATAATAATATATGATATTGATGCTCATTTGTTTGCAAAGGTTTTATGTAAAGCTATTCTGGTGAATTGCTTTCATCTTATTGATCGTGGTGTTTGATTAGCATCTATGTTCTTGGCTTCAGTACGATATGGTTATGGTTCCTTTCAATTAAAAATAAAAAGATCATATTATATTATTTTAGTCAACCAAAACAGATGTCGACACAACTAGGATCCTCTCCAAATATAGGTACTAAACAATTGACATAATATTTATTTTTATTTATAATAAATTTGATTTTAAGTTTTAAGGATAATAGAAAACTCTTTTGCATGTGAAATCCCCCTTAAAAAGGTTATTCCTCATCAAAGAATTAATTAGAATAACATGTCACCACCTAAATATATTATGACAATGACATTCCACCACTTGAAGACATTCCTAAGGACATGTCTCCACTAGAGGTAATTCCGATGATGAGATGAAACTCCCAAAAGATATTTCTAGTTATTATCAAACACCAACAATCAACTTCAAATAAAAATCTACTCAAAACTATGTGTGGAGGAAGATAAGTAGATGGACAATTGTAAGGTATTTTAAGTTTCATTGGGTATAAAATATTCATTCATTAATAGAGAAAACAAATGGTCATGATACTCAAACAGAATGTACATGTACAACATGTATCCGGAAACTAGGAAATGGCCATGAAATTTAACTTAAGTTGGACATAATTGAGAAACATTATGGCAGAATGTATGTGTCATTAAATAAAAAGGATGGAAAAAACACATAAATAGAAAAATGCAAAATCATGGCTACATGTAAGAGATGCAGCCATGTATGAAAATTATTAAAAAATGTTTACAACACCTTGTTGAGAAAGGGGAACAATTACAACTAAATTTGGAAGATTTATTCACTCCAATCTGAGCCAAAAATATACAATTCTCTCTTGGATACCACATTCTAATAATGGGAAGACCAATTTCTACATTTTGGATTATAAGTTTTTAGCATAGTGAGTTTCATAACATTTCACATTCACATTCATAAAATAGGAGTGCTTGAAAATGGTGAAAAAATTAGCAATGATTGAGAAGGAGGATTTAAAAGAAAGATTAAAAACACATAATATATCTCATTGTCCATTGATGACATCACAATAGTTGATAAAACATCATGTGTTTTCAAGCATGTTTATAATTTTGAGAACCATTCAAGGCAACCTTATCTATTAGCTATTCATAAAATGGTAAAAATTACAATGTTGAAAACCTTTACAAATTGGTTATTTTTAATTTGATGGATATATCTAAGATGGATGAGTATGTAAAAGCTACAAAGTTGGTGTGTGTTGGATATAATGGTGCATCAGTAATGAAGGGTCATAGAAATGGTTTGTGTGTTCAACTACAAACAATAGGTACCCCATATATGATTCCAATTCATTGCATCAATCACAGAATTAATATTGCACATAAGTTTTCTAGCATATTTGAAAATGTCACAAAAGTGGAAGAGCTTATTTGTGACTTGCATGCTTATATGTCAAGTAGTCCAAAAATATTTTTAGAGTTTCAAAAATTTTCAATTGGAGTGACTAATGGTAAAAATATTCTAAAATATGTTGATACAAGATGAATTTCTATGTATGAGCCTGCATGCAAAATTTTTGAAGAATATCCATCATTAGTAGGTTTTATGTTTAAATACCATACGGAACTTGACAAGGAAAAATTATTTTGTACCTTCTAATTTTTTAAACATTATTGACATTATGCAATATTCTCCCATGTTGAAGGAAAACAATTCTTTAATGAAACATGCTCGAGAGATATCCATATATGTTGTTGACTTCATATGGTTAAGAAAATGGGTATGTCAATCTGTAAATATGTTATACATGTTGCAAGAAAGTTTTATTGATTGTCCTATGTGGACATATATTGCTTTGTAGACATTCATTGAATATTAAAAATCGAATTTCATTTCCTATTGTTATACATTTGGATTCTCTATTAAAAATAGTTTTGTTATGTGTACTTTATTAAAAATAGATTGTTTATTTCACATGGTCATTTATATATCAGAAAACACAAAAAAACACACCATAGTGACCATACAATTAAAGAAATGGTATTTATATTAATATAGATAGTCATGGAAACAATTTTGTTTACAAGACTTACAAAAAAATACTACAAAATCTTCAATCTCATTATTTCATCACAAAATCATGGACAAATTTATCTCATTCTATTTGAATAGTTTCTAATGGTGTTTCTATAACATAAAATTGTGTCCCCTCGCATTGTATCATCTTTTAAAATTCTTGATTTAATAAGATCTTTGGATGTAGAATTGATATTGGCAAGAATTTCACATTCTTTAATAGGTGCATTTCTATTGAAAGTAAATTAGGATTCGCATATGATTTCTTATTTAATGAAATTTTAGGATCATCTCGAGTTCTTCGGTGATTCTCTTTAGCGTATTGTTTTGTTTTTTTTAACACCACAATTTTTTCCTTCAATGTAATGGACGTATTTAAATTTTGTGTGCATTTTTAGATAAACATTAAGTATCATCGCCTTGTTTTTTATATTATCATAATTTGACCTGAAATTTAAAAATAAATATATATTTAGATAAAAAATACAATAACTTAAAATATATTTTCTATAAGGATTATAACTTACCACATATTTTATTTCTCTGCATTAGCAATTTCCATGAGGTTTTTGTCTCTAGCCCATTTGTTTTAGTAATATTGGGATTTAACTTTTGCATTCTCTATCTTGTTTTTTACATATCCAAAATGGTATCATTATAGGCACTTGAAAGCTGAAATTACACTAGATTCAACTTAATTCACTAAAATTTCAAGCTTTGTGGGTTCATTTTGCACTAGTGAATGTAAAGATTATTTATAGAAGTGGTGAAAATGAAAATTTATTTCCTTGAACAATGATTTTTCCAAAAATTCCCATATTTTGAAATTGTTGACATATTTGATAGTGACACCATTAAACAAGCCTAATTATTTTTTTGCTAATTGTAAACACCCATAATTTGTCTCGAGCAATTTAAATACTTAAATTGCACTAATTATACCCTTTCCCAAAATTGACGACATATCGTCAATATCGCACATTTTCTCTGCTATCGTCATTAATTAATTACATTACATTAGTTAATTAACTCTTATATCCAACAACGACGCCAATTAACAACCTTCCGTTAATCAACTCCCCTTTCTATCTCAATTAATTATTTATTTATAATTAATTAAGCTCCCCTTTCTATCTAGATTAATTAATTATTTCTAATTAATTAATACCCCTTTCTATCTAGATTAATTAATTATTTCTAATTAATTAAGTCCCCTTTCTATCTAGATTAATTAATTATTTCTAATTAATTAATACCCTTTCTATCTAAATTAATTAATTAATTCTCTCTTCTATTTAATCAATAAATCGTCATTTATTTGATTAAAATCCTCTCATAACATAAATCATACTAACTATTCCTTGAAAAATCTTCTATAAGCTTGCACACCTATTAATTAGTCACTTTGGTTAATTAATAAACCCCCTCAATCCCCATGAGTCACTAGAGAACAAACTAAACTCTCCTAAGGTTGACTTAACCCTTTCTAAACCTCCCTTATCCATAACTAACCCAACCTCTCTATTATCCCACATGTAAAGGGATGTAGAGATTCTTTTATCCATTGGGCTATATAAAGAGCCCTCCTCCTACCTTTCTTCTTATACCTTTCATGTTCATAGTTAATCTATAGACATTTTATCGTAGAGAATCTCTTACTTGAGCTAATAGCCTCATTCTTGCATTTCATTCATCCAAGATTTTGGGTCATATGGGGAGAATAAAAATGGTCTTGTAGTCATACTTTGATGAGATTCCATTCCCAAACCCTTGAAGATCAAACAATAAACTTTGATTGCCATGGATCTATCTAGGTTCATTTAGTGTTTTTGGTGATCTAAAGAGTAGAGATTTTAATGTTTATCATATTAGTTTGATTTCTATTTCAATTTTTAATGCATGATGTTGGTATTTAGTCTTGTTTAGCTCTTAACATGATGATCTTTGTGTAGTTAGTTCATGTTTTGAAACTATTAAGGTGTTAGTTTCAATTCCCTTTGCATAACTAAAAATTATTGCATACATATGACACGCCGGTGGGAGCTACTTCATTGTAGTCACATGAGTCTTCAAAGGAGGAAGACATCGTTGAGGTGAGTTGGAATAAAGGTCCTGCAAAGGAAGGGAGGACCGTGATTCAAGATTTGATCTAGGGGTATCCGAACAATAGTTGGGATCCGATTCTTCAGAAGAAGAGTAGGAATCCAAATGGTAGTTTGGATCTGAATCAGAAGAAGAAGAGTGGGGGAACTGAATAATAATTTGGATCAGAATCATCCAAACCATACCACCGACTATGAGTGAAGGTGGGGAACAGGGTACCCAGTGGGCCCTCTAGCACAAAGAACCAAACAAGGCTTAGTCATAATGGGAATATTTTGATTTGAATTGCTAAACCTAGGTTTCGTATTGTTGTAAATGTGAGAAAACACGTGATAGTCAGTCATTATTAGCATTGTTTAAGCACAAATTTCTAGACCTAGATAGTGTGATGGAACTCCTTCAAAGGGAAGGAAGTGACATGTCGATTCAAGGAAGCATGATGACATCCAACTAGACATTTTGTAAGTATGGAGATGCGTGCGTGATTTTTCGAAGAAGGTCTAAGGAAAATAGACATTGTGATGACACAATCTCGACGAGATCAAAAAGGATTGTCCTAGAAAATAATTTTTCTAGATGAATAATCACAAGGAACAATCATGCAAGTTTGAAACACAAAGCCAATCAACAAGGAAATACACCCTATGAAAATGCGTGTGCAAAGTGATAGTTCAATGCAAAGATGATCAACACAATGTCAATATTTACGTCAAGCTCGAAATGAACAAGGCATAAATATTAATAAAGGGTAGATGTGACTCCCAATCAAAGGATACCATGACAAGTTTAACAACAAACAAGGCCAAAATGTTAAATGATGAGGATTACAAATGTAAGCCACGTAACCACACCAATTGGACACGTTAATCAAGCTTCACAAAGAAGTGAGATATTAGTGCCAACATGGTATCGAAACGACACAAACAAAGTAAGTGATGCTCTTCAATATTTTGGACAATGTTTAAAGTAAAACCAAGTAAAGGTATACTGAGGATGTGTTAAAATGTGCACATTGTAATGCCACAATGCGGATACTTGGATCACATTTATGAAAAACACGACATAAGTATCTTAAGTGTGTCGAGACAATGTGAATAAAGTAACACATCAAAGGGAGCTAAAATGATGACTCAATCTGAACTATGATGATGATCGTGAAATCAAGATCAAGTGGCCATCAAAGATATAAGGACACATCCACACACTTTAGATGTTTAACAACTCAGCCGCAAACATGGATGAGCGTAAACAGACAAAAAAGTGGTGAACACTATCTATGACAACACTCCCAAAAGATGCCTTCTATTGCCCCAAATGGGCAACAAGAATGCAAAGGTGTAGATCAAAAGATGAAAAATAAACTAAGCACCACTTGGGCAGAGCTTCGCCTCATTTGAAGGCGAGAAAGAAGCTAAGATAATCAAACATTTTTAATTTCGTGGTGAAAGGCACTTAGAACCAATTTAAGTGGATTCTTTGCCTTGTTTGAAAAACAAGGTTCTGAATCCAAATAAGTTATCACTTCGTGATGGCCAAGACGCAATAAAGGACTAGCAAAGTGGGCCTCAAGACAAAATGGCCTCCCTAATAAGATCTCTCAACTAGGTGTTACAAAGTTGTCTTAAGCGAGCGTGATTTACCCAAAAAGTCACAATGACTAATTTGGGAGTATCTCGGCTTTACTTTACCCCCTTCAAGCACAATGGGAAATAAATGCATCCACGTGTACTCTCACTGGGGTCATCATACGACAACCGGTAACTCTAACTCACAAGGTGTACTAGTCAAGTGGGTAAGTGAGGCACTTCTTGTTTCATCCACAAAGTTCCATAGCGGTGGACTACTTTAGGGTTCCTGGAACCACCCCATTGTTGTAGCTTAAGGCGTTATGCCAAAGGGGTTATGTTCCATTTAAGTGGTTAGGGACGTACTGTACGTACCCAAAATTGTAGGGTACTGCACCATCAAAACAACGTAACACGTGCCCCAATGATGATACAAGTCTCCTCCCAAGGTGTTTGGGATCCGAGAAAATCTCCCCAAGTATGCGTTAACATCCCACATGCCCCGCTTAACCCCTACGTGCTTTATTTTTCTCATTTCCCCTCTTTTCTTTGCATTTTCTCTTGTTATTCTGAAATCGCCGCCCGATCAAGGTGGTCCTTCACGCGTTTTCAGAATTCTCTTTTAACGCGACTCACGTAAAATTTTCAACGTTTACCAGCTTTTTTCACCGCCTTTGGCTTGCATTAATGATTCTGGTTCCCTAGAATAGTGTTTTGGCATTGTTTATGGTTTAAGAGATCAATTTGGTTTTTACCTTTGGGTAAATGGAAATGCTATAAATAGTTGGCTTGTGCTCAAGCAAATGGCCCCTCAAATTTGCCTCTCAATTTCTCATTTCGATAGCTTAGTCTTCCATTTTGTCTAGGATTCATAGTTTTTGTTCATTACATGCTTAGTTAGTGTTATTTTGCTATTAGAAAGCCACATATCCATCTTGTGCAAGTGTTGTCATTACTTCATGCAATCCATTAAGGTAGAACAGTTTAATTTTCAGTAGGAAGCCATTAAAGTTGCAGGTTTTGCTTGTCAAACAGGATAGTTTCAGGTTCTAGACATTTTATGCTGCATGACTCGCAATAAATCCCGCTAGGAATTGCATAGGCCAAGCTCTGTACTCTTGCGCTATCCCTCTCCTACTCGCATTGTATTTAGTCTGTATCCTAAGTTGCCTTTGTTCCAATATCTACTTTTGTTGATGCTAGCATTACACGCTTTTCTGGATCCACGTGAGCACGAAGGAACAAGGAGATCACACTGAGGGGACAAAACCACACACACCATCGGATTCGCCACTATTCTGCAAAATCCAGGTTCAAGCTTTCAAAATTCTAGTTAAAACATATCAAATAAAGTAGTCAATCATTTCATTTCAGCTAGTTTCACTTTCGATATTGCCAGGGAAGCTGTGAGGATTGATAGTTTCTAAGAAACTATGATTCATTCCTCACTTCTGAGGTAGGATCGAGAGTCTTTCAAATAGAGTATATCGGTTATCGTGTTATTTAGAATAGATCTATAAACCGCAAACAAGTAGCTATACTCGGTTGCTTTGTTTGTTTTAATTTCATTATCGGACCCATACCTAGTTTTAGATGATGAACATTCAGTACATTATGCCAGGAATGAACAACGCTCTCAGAGTATGTACCCACCCATAGGGAGTTTACAAACGCAACCCGAGGTCTCTTTTCAAGAAAATACCTCCATGCCACTACATATAGGAAATTCCCTTAGGGAAACTTGGCAGGGCAGCAATCAGTTCATAGCGGGATATCACATGCCCATACAACATCAGGATATACAACAAATGCCACTAAGGCAAAATATCATGACTTCACCAAATGAGGTCATTTCAACTTTAGTAGAAAAAGTTAGGGGGTTAGAACTTGCTCAGGAAAATCACCATTCTCAATTCATGCAGGTAGGAAATTCTAATTCTCCACACCATCCTAGCCAAGTAGACCTCCTCACAGGAATAGGCACGTTGGGCATGCCTCCTCGGTATTCACAACAAATACCAACTAGAACCGCCATTTCTAACACCGTTCCGATACCTCCCGGTCTAGTACAAAATAATCCATTCCTGGACAATACCCCTTCATACTTAAACATGTACTCCAAATCACCACAAGGGGATATGTTCTCCTCTCCGACATGGTTGCTCAAACACAGGGGTTTCCTTATGCCCCTGCCAATGCATACACTACGCCATATCAACAACCCATTCCACCGCCGCTCCCTCAGCAAGCACCATCAATGGTCGAAACCTATGCGATAGGAACTTATTCAAAATATTTGAAAGAGCCCTTAGATTTCACCATACGAAGCATCATGCTTCCAAGACCTCTTCCCGATTTTCCCAAATACAAAGGTGAGGGAGATCCGAATGCACATATCAAGGCTTACGCCACAGCCATTCGAGAACTACTCCCTTGGGATGGGGTTGTTGCTAAAATATTCCCCAAAACTTTGGAAGGTATCACTCTCGATTGGTATTATAGAATACCTGAGGCTTCCATCCATTCGTTTAAACAACTCGTTTTCAGAGTTCATTAAGGCATTTGACATGAACAAACTATTAAGAACAGGAATCAGGGAATTCTTGCACATTAAGCAGGAACACAATGAATCTGTCGCTCATTTCATCCAGAGGTGGCGTACAGTTCTTTATTCTTCAGCCAGTGCTCCAAATATGGACCAAATGGAACTATGTGATTTATTCCTTCATTCTCTCAGCAGAGAAGTAAAGGAAGAAGTCCAAAAGTTCCCACTAAGGACTTACGATGAAGTACTTGAGAGTGGCTACTGCTCTAAGACGAATAGATCATAGTACGCGCAATTTAAAGATAAGCGGTCATAATCAACGTATGTGTAGCTCACATTTCATCATTATAATTACGCTAATTAATTAAGCAATTTAAATACTTAAATTACGTTAATTATCATCTTTTCGCAATAAATCAAACCTAACCTCAGCCACCTAAATTCCTTACTATAACTTACACATTATTAATTAATCACATTTGATTAATTAAAATAAATCCACATCACCTTCTAAAGTAATACCCTTTAATAAAGCCACCTCATGTCGCCACCTCATCATGACCTAGTCTTAACCCTAAACTAACCTAATTAAGACCTATAACTTGGTCCAATTCCACACCTATGACTAATTACTCCTCATCCTAAACACCTAAAAACCAACTTCATAATGACTTGCACCTAAAACCAAGCCCGCTACCAATCCCTCTAAGAAAAGGAGGGAAAGCCGGCTATTTTACCAAAATAGCCGCTTTGACCGACCGATACCGGTTCCTACTCGACCGCCATCGGTTGCATAACCGCCATCGGTTCCCCGTAAATGACCACTTCCAACCAAAAACAAAGGATCGGATTTTCATTTTTGATCGGGAGAAGGAGAAATCATCGAGAGAATCCAGATTTTGCTGGGCCGAAGCAGAGACAAGTGAAGAAACAAGAAGAGATTGCAGAGAAGGACATCAAGCCCAAGATTGCAACTGAATAACCAGAGCCCAGTAACACTCATCCGAGCATCAGAAAAGAAAACTGCATCCAACTTGGGTCCTGTCTTCATCATCACAGTCTTGAAAACTCGCATCTCGCATCATGGGGCAAGTAAGTAGTATGTTATATGTTTCTAAGCACCATTTTCTTGAGCCTGTTGATTAATAGTAATCATAAGTTTATTCCTAGATCTACTACCAACCACTACCGCACTTAACCTTCACCCACACACCCGATATTGCCCAAGGCCATTTTACCACACTCTGAGTCTTCCCTATCCTCCCATCATTCCCCTCAGCCATCCACCAATCCTAATAACCCCACAATCACCTTGCAACCAAATTCTATCCAGAAGCACTTAGATTGCTGACCCTACCGGTATCGTTTATCCTCTACCGGCAGCGGTTATCTAACCGTGGTCGGTTACTAATGACCGCCGCCATCGGCCACCGTGACTTATACCCCAAAACCTTTTGCTTGCCTATTTGCCACCTAACAACCCCAAATCCAGCCCGGTTTATCCCTATAACTCAACTTGAACGTATCAACGACCAGTAATCGAACAAACAAGTGACGCTTTATTATTGATAGTTTAGTTTCTATTGCTTTGTAACGAGATACCTAAATCGTGATTTTGCAATAGCTTTTATATTATCATTTGTGTTAAATCATATTAAAAGGGGAACCACCACCTTCAAAGGAAGTTTTTATATTTCCGGGCCTAAGGCAAATCCCTCATTTGTTGTCTAATTAAAATCTTGTGGTCTTGTATTCTTACTTGCAGGTAGTCCTTCCAAGACAAAAAGGAGTTCTTTGCAATGATCGATCTTTCTCTACGGTACGCGCACACCATCTCAACATTCAATGTATTCCTCCTAGCCCTAACCCTTATCTCTGTTTCTCAAAGGAATGATAGGATAGAAGCAAGTCTATTCTGGCAGGGCCAAACATTCCGTGCGAAACATTTTGGCACGACTACTGGGACCCATTTCGGGTTTCTGCTTTCTGCTTATTTTCATTTTAGGAAGCATACTTGTTGTTGTTGTTTTTGTTATATATTTAGTAAAGAATTTGTCTTGCTTTCCTAGTTTCGCATTAGTGAAAGTCATCTCATTTGCTTCATCGAATATCATTTTCGATTTGGGTTTAAAACACGTGCATTACATTCTTGTCATTGTTTTCAATTCTAGTGAACATAGACTAAGTAACATGTCGTACACGTGGGGGTGATTTCCATGGTATTGACAGGAAATTAATCTTACTTTCACTGCACAACACATACCGAATCACTTCACAATTAACACAACAGCTCAAAACATCCCCCCTTTTCCGCGGTATTCCTCCGCCCGATTGAGGTAACCTTTATAACCAAAACAAACTTGACATTTCCCCTAAGTCTTTTGTTTAGGATTGACATCATTCCGTGTCTAAAGGCATAAGCCCACAATAATTAAAATTAACCCTAGGGTTAGTCTCTCGGATTTGCGTGTGCATCTTGTTTGTTTTTCGCTCGCTTTTCTCGTTATACATCGTCTTCTCGTGATTACCTTAGAACAATTTGATAAATATATAGCATGTTAACAATCAAATCAGCAGCTTCTTATATTTTCTTATACCAGTATTATTACACCGACATCGTTAATCGACCGACGTCGCTATAGTAGTAACCGACATCGGTTATCGACCGATATCGTTATCGTCTTTTCCAGCTTCCCGACAAACCAAAGAACCTACCAATTTCACCAGTCTGAGTCTGTTTCTGTTCCTGACAGATTGAAACCCTACTGTGAACTCCTGTCCATGGTTGTTATCACTCGAAAGCAAGCCGCCGCCATGGTTTCACATGCTTGCTCTGTGCCTTTGCCTGAATCACCCCCTTCACATTCTGTGGGGAATCCTACGGACACCAGCGAGGTTCCTAAAATTCCTGTGGGAGATAAAGAATTTGCCAAATTTCTGGATGCTAATCCTAGTGCTGTACAATACTATTTGTCTCATGCCCTTGACCGTACACCGACGGTCAACTCCTTGTTGGCATGCCTATCAGTATAGCTGCTCATTTAGCCCCTTCTCCGCCTGATAACTCGCTTTGCCTTCCGCATCCTTAGTCCCGTCGCCTACCTCAGCAGCTTCAGGGGTCCATACGGCACAGATTGGCTTTCCTTTGGTTAATCTTGGGCCCAACATGTCATTACCGCCGACTGCTCCTACCTCGCTCTCTCTGCAGATCTGCTCTGCTCATGACTTGCTCTCTCGCCACCTATCCACACGAGCTTTCCTTCTCAAGCTCCGCCCACCTTTTCATTTCCACACACATATCCGTAGAATCTCTCAATTCAACTTATATAGGACATCCCTATTCGGTTGCCTCAACACGCTGCCCTCCATACCTTATCAACATTTAACCCCACCATTGTCTCAGCGGTGGCCCTTGGCCCAATTTGCCTCCATTTACCACAACCACACCATCATCTCATCCAACTACCGATTTAATTAAACAAATGATGGACAAAATGCAAACCGGAGGCTTTGTTTCAGAAGTCGTAGCGCTTGACATACGAGCAAGTTTGTCGAGAGCCTATCCACCCTTTAGCCCCCTTCATTCATATCCTCCTCAATGGGAATTACCAAAATTTACCCATTTTAAAAAGTAAGGAGGACCCTCAACAACACTTGCGATCATTTAGACATGCCTGCTATCTGATTGCTCACGACGACGCTTTACTACTCCGCACCTTTCCCATGTCCTTATCAGGACCCGCCTTGGAGTGGTACAGTGCTTTAACCCAACACTCAATCTTCTCTTTTAACCAGCTAGCCCAATCTTTCTTGGATCATTTCTCCATTAACATTGCCAAGAAAGTATCTATCACCGACCTCTATGCCATCCGACAATTTGAAGACGAATCTATCGCAGATTTCGTTGGACGATGGCGGGGCCTTATCAACCAACTTACGTATGCCTTGCCTCAAACCGAACTTATCGAACTGTTTACGCGGGCCTGCGCTAAGCACATCTCTCCTACCCTCCAAATTCAAACTTTCCGTACATTTGACGAGGCCTTTACTATGGCTCGAAAACTAGAGATTCGAGCCTTAGAGGAAGAGAAATTGCGGTTGCGCAACAAAAACCCCACTTTCCAAACCCAAGATTCCACCAACAAACCTAACACCACCAATCCTCACCCATCGACTGCTTCGAAATCAAAAGGGGCCATGCACGCGGTGATGGTCAAATCCCAACCACCGTCTAATACCCCGCCAAAAACCACCTATAAGTATAAAGCAGAACCCATCAACTACACTCCTGGGAGAAACATATGGTGTGATATTGAAAAATTGCTCAAAGCAGAGCCATTACCTTACCTCGTTAAACCTCATTCGGGTTTGATTCCACTCACGCCATACCTTCTTGGTACAAAGAAAATGACTTCAGAACTTCCACCGCGTGAAGGGACACAGCCATGAGAACTGCAAGATGTTGAAAAACATAGTGCAGAAATGGTTGATGCAGGGATATAGCCCTCGATAATCCTAACGCCCGCTAACCAAAATTTGAAAATATTCAACAAACCATTCCCTAAATCATTCTTCTAACAAGAATCTAAACCAAGATATCTTAGCCGAGGAGAGTGTTCATGAGATCCATGCAGTCTTCGATTCCCACCAAAGACCTCTATCGAACAAATTCTCAATCAAAGCCTCTTCACTAACGCAGAAACCGAACCCCTTCCTCGCCATCAAGACAAACTCAAATCCTTGCTGCCTTTACCCATCAAGGAATTAGCTGCCCAGCAGTTCCCTTCTCACAAATGAGCCTTCTTATACCACATCCTTGCAAGACTGTGAGCGGATGTTATCTAATTTATCTATTTCCCAAACGTCTCCTTCTACCATTCTTGTTGTACAAGAGGAAGGCTCGCCACTTCTTTTCTCATCCTTAGACGAGCAACCTCTTGAACCGACATCACCACATTCTTTAAACATGACAGATCCTCTCAAACACACTCTCCTACCTATTAGTCCTTCATCACCTAAATCTTTTCAGCAACCGGTTGATCTCTTAACGCCCATTGATACAAGGCCTCATATACCCTCAGATCACACCCACAAAGGGACCGGAATCACAACCCACCTTTCTTCCATACAAAAGTTCCTATTCACACGTGAGGACTATCATTCCACAAAAGATGACAGTCTATGGGAACGCTTGAGTACGCCATATTCTACTCAAATGCAAATGACCGATCCCGATGCCTCCACCATATACCCGAAGTGTTTATGTGCTTAAAATGCCCATGTCCTCATCTTCACCCCCTCATCTCTACCAAATACCTCGTCCACTTCTATTAACTTAGCCAAATCTTCCCCTACGCTTGGGACCTCACCCATACCTAGTCTAACACACCCACCTAAGCGGCTTGATTTATCTAAAAATAAAGCCATCCATCCCATTAGGAGACAGACTCAATCTCCTCAACCTATGCCTCTATCACAACTAAAACCATCATCGTCACACCTACCTTCCATATTGGGACCCCATCCTCTACCTTACATCAATATATCATACCTCCCGCGTTTTCTTTAAAGCGACCTACGCCTTTCGCACCCATACGTAAATCCAAGGGGTAAAGAACACCGTCACCCCGCGTATCCTATCCACCTATCAACCATAAACAAATTCCATCATCAAAAGATTTGTTTTTCGTCACTCCTATTTCTCCGTGGTTGTTTTCTCGATACCACATCATCTCGTGGCCTCATCATCCAACCAGCTAAACATAGCCTCTACGCCAAAGAAACCACGGTTAGTTAAAACCCATTACCAAAACTCCTCGCTAAACCACCCCCATACAAACCAACCACACCACCATCATCACCAGTAATCGACCTACCAATAGCCTCATTTTCCTCTGACTTTGACCCACTCAAAGGGTCTTACGCCAAAATCCTTGCTATGTTGGTGGAGAATGTGACCATTTCCCTACCCCCACTTAGACCTTATGATCCATCTAAACCTCGACCTATAGGTTACGATGAGTCTAAAATCTGCGCTACCACCGCACACCAGACATGACGTAGAGGGATGCAAAGTGTTGAAAGCCATACTTCGTCCATCACCTCTCTCAGATAGAAAAGTTAAGAAAGACAACTTACGAAGAGAGAGACCTTTAGCTTCAATTCCCTCTCCTATACCACCTGTCCCCGCCTCACCAAGATCTATCATTATTACAGCCCCACCTCTCGAAAACCATGACCTATCCCTACCATCTTCCTCCTCTCGTATTCACGAGATCAATATGATTAGTGTTGCTACTCGAGGGCAGAAAAACAATGGGAAAGCGAAAGAAAACACACCTGCGGCATCTCTTTCTCCGTCCACCATCCCGATTGCACCACCACCTAAAGTGGTTATTCATGACCCGCCTATCCCATCTCTAATGGCATTGCCCATCGAACTATGATCAAACAGCTTCACCAATCGCCCGTAAAAATGACATTGTATGATCTCATTCAGACTTCTGAATCTCATCGACAAGCTCTCGTTGAGATCCTTCAAGGGATAGAGGTTTTACCTAATGAAACCTTGCCTGTTACCTCTATTCTAACACCCAATCATGTTGCTTCGCTCACCAAACAATCTATCTCCCCAACCACTTCTCTCTCGCATAAAGCAAGCCGTCCGCGCGTTTCCAAGATGAAATTATCGACTTTGGTGCCAAGATCCCGACTCGCTCTTTTCATCTCGGCATACTTTTCGGGATATTCGGTACATCGTGTTATGATTGATGGGGGCGCTAGCCTAAACATCATCTCTTCAAAAGCCTTCCAACAAATGAATATCCCTTCTAGTTGCATGTGTGCCAACCCCATCATGTTGTGATCATTCAATGATGCTATTACTTCTACTTTAGGCACCGTGATCCTTAACATTCGTGTAGGACCACGTACTTTACCCGAACTCTTCTATGTCCTTGAGGGAGAGTTCCAATACAACATGTTGTTAGCCGCCTCGATCCGGCTATGGGATGCGTTCCCTCCACCTTACATAGATGCATAAAATTTGAGTACGAGGGGAAGTCCTACACCGTAAAAGCTGATCCTCCCCCCTTCAAAACTTGCAATATGTTGTATCGCCCTAATGATGTGCTTGTACTACCAAGACACCCATTCATCCAACCCACCATCCACTTCCGATGCACCTACACCTTCAACTAATGAAACCGCCACTATAAATATTACTTCCTTTCCCGCAGATAACATCCCAACCTCCGACCCCTTAGTAGATGTTTTTCAACGCCTTACGCTGGGGGAGTACCGCCTATATAACGTTAGTTCTTTCCATACCCCGCAGGAGTACGGATAGTTACATGCACATCCCACCTACGACTGCCACGCGTGGGGAGGTAATCTCTTACGGACCACCCCATTTCCGCACCAACCTAACGTATGGGGGTGTTGACGCATCCTCCATTACCCCTGAACCTCCTCTTGGTGTGGTTCCCTTCCAATCTGATTTTCAATACTTGACAAATCGTCGTTTCGCCCTCACCTTCTTGACTCGCTGTGCTTGGAAAGGCTTTGGTTTTGGTCTTTACGAACAAGGCCGACATACACTCATTCCCGTGACTACACGCAAACACAATGATCGCAGTGGTCTCGGTTTTCCTGAAACACCTACACAGGAGACACCTCGTGTCAGTTGTATCCTGGAAGAAGACGACGTCACCCCTACCAAACCATCATCACCCACTTTGCCATCATCACCCACAGAGTCGATAGACCCTGAATCTATCCCTCCTAACTTTTTTTTTTCATAAATGCTATCTTCATAGGTCCTCTCACTTATCAACGCGATAATGAGGATCCATCTTCTCTTCCCCTTTCAGTATCGCACATGATCAAGAGGATTCACCTTCGATTAATGTTGTTGAGTGCCGTGATGACGACTCCATCCTCACTTACTTCTGGGGGGGACGACTCCTATATTCAACGCGCCTTACCGTCTGAAACTCAAACCATGTTGAATGAGTCGACTATAGAAATCAACATCCACACAGAGGAGGATCCTCACATTGTGAAGATCGGACAATCCCTTAACACATCAGAACAAGCCGCCTTTACTACCTTTCTCCAGTACTCCGCAACCAAGCTTTCGCTTGTCCTACGCCGACATGCCAGAATTGATCCTACCATTGCTGTCCATAACATCACCCTAAACCCCGATTCCAAACCACCAAACAAAATCGAGAAAGATGCATCCACGCACGCCTCTTGGTCAAAGAAGAGCTTCAACGACTTCTTTTCTCGTTTCCTTCATCTTGCCTATGACTATCCTCAATGGATTTCTAACATCGCACTGCACTAAAGCGACGGGGACTTTGATATGCACGGATTTCCGAGACCTTAACCTCGCTTGCCCCAAGGATGACTTCCTCCCAAGTATTGATCAACTTGTTGATCTCATCATGGGCCATGAAATGCTTTCTCATGGATGGTTTTTCGGGATACAATCAAATTTTGTAGCCCCGCCGATCAACATAAAACCGCTTTCATAACTCCTCGGGAACCTTCGTTATCGTGTCATGCCATTTGGCCTTAAGAATGCCGGCTACTCTATCGCCGGCTATGACTTACATTTTTCATGACATTATGCACACTATCCTTGAGGATTATGTCGATGATCTTCTTGGCAAATCTAAACATCGCAGTGAACATCTCGATGTTTTAACCATTATTTTCGATCGCCTGTTGCAATATTCGGTCCGGCTTCAACCAAAGAAATGTGTCTTTGGTGTTCTTTCGGGAAAACTTCTTGGCTTTATCGTCTCTTTGCATGGCATTGAGGTCGATCCATCTAAAGTCAAAGCTATCCTAGAAATGCCCCCACCCAAAAACCTCAAACAATTGCGTAGTTTGCAGGGTAAACTTCAATCCATCGGCGATTTCATCTCCCAACTCTCGGATCGATGTCACCCTTTCCATCACCTTCTTAAAAAGAACATTGCCTTTCAATGGAGTGAAGAGTGTCACCAAGCCTTTGAAGCTCTCAAATCCTATCTCTTGCAGCCACCCGTGCTTATTCCACCTCAGGATGATCATCCTTTCTACCTTTACCTTTCTGCCACTGACCATGCTATAGGAGCTATGCTCGCACATCGGGACTCGGCACGTCGAGAACAAGCCGTTTATTATATAAGTCGTACTCTCGTGGATTACGAGACTAGGTATACACATGTAGAAAAATTGTGCCTAGCCCTATCATTCGTAGCCACCAAACTCCGACATTACCTCCTGAATCACAAAACTTTTGTCATCACCAACACGGACCCCATTCATTATATGTATGCCAAACCACATCTAAACCAACGCATCGCCCGATGGCTTATGCTCCTCGCCGACCTCGACCTTGAGTTTGTACATAAATGTAAGTCAATCAAAGGACAAACTATTGCGGACCAACTTGCATGGAGGCCCCTTTACCTCGGGGAACAATTCACCAATTTTAATTTCCCGACGAACTCATCGCCACTCTTTCACTCGTGGAAGAGTCGTATCAAATGACCTCTTCTTCGATGGATCTAAATGCCGCCACGGTGGAGGAGCCGGCGTTGTTCTCATCCTCTTGATGCTGAACCTATGCCTCTTTCATTCGGCTTGATTTCCCCGCACTAATAATACAAATGGAATACGAGGCCCTTGTTTTGGGTCTCTGTGTAGCGTTACACTTAGGTGTCAAATCTATTAATATTTTTGGCGACTCTCAATTGGTAGTCAATCAAGTTATGGGCATCTACCAATGTAAGAATGAGGAACTTCAAAAGTACAAACATTACGTGGATTCACTTTTGACCTCATTTACTCGTTATTCTATCCAAACCATTCCCCGCTCCACTAACAAATTTACGGATACTATGGCTTGCTTAGCCTCGCAAATTCCTGCCGCACCAACTGACTCTGACATATTCGTCTTGGTCCAACAACTTTTTGCCCCATCCTACTCAAAGCCCCGGTAGTTTGTATGATAAATACCGTGTCTACTAATTCGCAGGATACCCGGTACCACCAATTTCACATGACTACCTTACAACCTGTTCTCCCACCGACCTTTCTAACGGCAAACGTGCTTTTCTTAAAAGTGTTTCTCGTTATGTTGTCATGGGGGACTCTCTATAAACGTGGTTTTGATGGCATCCTCCTTCATTGTCTAACCGGGCGCGAGGTCACCTATACCATCCAACAAGTCCATGATGGCATTTGTGGTGGACATTTTAGTGGCTCTTGCCATGGCTAAATGAATCCTTCACCTAGGTTATTATTGGCCTACTTAATAACGATCGCTATGAATATGTTAAGCGTTGTGTTATGTGTCAACAACATGCCAACCTTCAACATACTCCTAGCCATCGCTGTGTCGCACGAGATCTTTGGCCTTTCTCACAATGGGGTTTAGACCTTATTGGTGAGATTCACCCACCTCTTCACAACGTCACCGATGGATAATCACAAGAACCGAATATTACACAAAATGGGTGGAGGCCATTCCACTCATTTCAATCAAAAAAAAAAAAATTGTCGAATTCATTAACCATCACATTATCTCGTCGTTTTGGTATTCCTCATCGCCTAATAACAAATAATGGTAAATCTTTTAAAAATAAGTTACAAGACCTTTGTGACAACTTTGGTATAAAACTTAGTTTCTCATCGCCTTACTATCCGCAGGCCAATGGTCAGGCTGAATCTTCTAATAAAACCCTAACCAAAATCCTCATGAAAGTTGTCAATGAGTCGGAAGAAACCGGCATGATCACATCCTTTCCCTTTGCCCTTTGGGCTTATCGTACTAGCATTCGTACTCTCCACTAATGCCACACCATTTTTTTGGTATATGGTACCGAGGTCGTCTTGCCTCTCAAGTACAAATACCCTCCTCGTAATATCTCTTCAGGATATTCTCACCAACGATGATTTCCGCCAAGAGCGTTAGCCCAATTAGAGCTTGACGAGCATCGCCTTACGGCTCTTGATCACCTTCAAATCTACCAAAACGCATCAAGCGTGCTTATGATAAATGGCTTCATGAGCGTACTTTTAAGGTTGGTGATCTTGTCCTCAAAGAGAATCAACATGTAACCAAACTAGAAAAGAGTAAACGTGGAAAATTTGCTCCTAATTGGATTGGGCCTTACATTATCACTCACACTTATGGATCAGGCACTTATCGTTTAGCTTCGCTTAATGGTAAACCTGAGCCTGAGCCCCTTAATGCCTTGCATCTTCGACCATTCTACTATTGAAATTAGTGTTATATCACTGCTTATCTACCTTACGCTCGTCCCTTGAGCTCATTTACCACCGCATACACTTTGTTTCTTACATCTCAAAATCCAATCAAGCTCACATGGTTTGATTATCACCTCCCCTTAAAAGATGCCTTCCCCTTTTTAGTCTAGTCCATGACTTCAAAGTATCAAAATGACACATTCTTAATTACACACTTATGGGATTTTCTTGAGTCAAACTTCTTAAAAAAAAACTAGATGCTTCATGCCCAACGGACATCTAGACTCTAACTTATACAATAGACTCGCTCCTCAAGGAAGCTATATGCCAAACTATTGCTCTTATTATAGATAGATCGCTTCCTCAAGGACAAGCTATACATAAGCACCGCATCTACTACTATAAATAGATCGCTCCTCAAGGACAGCTATATACATAATCAGCCTTTATCGAAGCTTCTCGCATTGATCACTTCGTGAAGACCTCAAGAACAACAAAATAATACATATCCCATGTAGACTTCCCCGCATCGATCGCCTATATCAAGAAAATAAAAATACAAGCAATACTTCAAAGCACTTTTGAGTCATGGACTTGTCTATTTTGGTTTGGTTTTCTTTTGTCAGATTAATCATCTTATAATAAACTCACCTACACCCTCGCCCACATCAACCACCTCACCTCACCATTTGTCAAAACAACAAAACTCAAGGGACGTGACGTATATCCGATATATTGTGATTATACCACTCTTTTCACCTATCGACTTCTCGCCTATGCAAGGTACCTAGGGATTCAAGCTCATCCTACATTAATATGTGGTTTGTTTAGCTCTTCTCAATTACGGGACACTCTTGCCTCTTTTGCTCGGCTCTAGGATTGTGTGTTGACCTTAATCAGGACACGATTCCCTACTACTTGGGTATGCTAACTTTCGCTTCACCCATACCTACACCAACAACATTACCCTACCAACATCAAATTTTACCAACATCAAAACCAACAAAAATTGCCTAACCACAACCAAATTGCTCGAATCCACATCTCTCCCTACTCCTAAGGGAGAACTACATCGGTCTGAGGCCCCTCCTTGCTTTGTGCAATGGGCTATGTAGGCAGCACTTAGGAGACATGGGGTCTCCCAAGGTTAGCTCGACCATCCCCTACCATACCCTCTCATGTGTTGTCAATATAAATATTTTTTGTGTATTTCTATTTGCCAACATTCATCTTTATCCTTTTTCAAAACAAACAAAAACAACATTCAACACACAACCATTCTTATTATTATCATCACTCAAAACCACATACATATTTAGTTTTATTTTAGATGTTAAACAAATACATCTTCTCTATCATCGACTCGCAGGTCAGCATCCTTATTTATTCTTATATTCCTATAAAATTCACTTAGACCCTTGCACCTCCTCCCGAATCAGGTGGTGATCGTGATCGTCGATGCCTCTCAGCTGGCCTCTCCATCCTCAAAGGTGCCACTGCCATTGGTTCCTCCCATTGATCCGCCAACATCTCCTGTAACATACGAATACGTCCTCTCGCGTGGAGGAATCTTGCCTCCAGTCTCTCCACTCGTAACTGTGAAGCCTCTAACATTCCCATTGTCTCATTCACCTGTGTTTGAAGTCATGAGCCAAATCCTGCAGACGATCTCTCTCTGCTGTAATCACAGCTATGTCAGGGCACTCACGTGCACCTCGCAGCTCTGCTACCCACCATACTCTATAGGCCTCCGTCGTTCCCGCATCCATAACCCTACGATCGGCTGCTATCTCTTCTGGCCCTTCTGGAGGTGTAGGCCGGGAGGTGAGAATGTTGCTCGGCGCCGATCCTCATGTATGGTCTATATGTCATAGGAATATCCTGAACGAACCCAAATTGTCGCCGCACGCGATCTAGAGGAATCCTCTCGTACTCGCCCGGCCTATGCCCTGCGATCCACCTCAATCGCTCTACACCCTCAACTCCTCGGGCCTATGTGCTTTGTCACCATATAGTTCTCATGACGGCCTCCAACAAATATCCGCAATCATCACCATTTCCCATACTGCCTATAATACTCGATGTCATCTATCACGGCCCGGGATCTCGCTTTCTTGCATCCGACCCATCGCCTCAATCCCAACCTTTGCACTCCTGTCTCTCCCGACTCAATGGGTCGGCCTATTGGACGTACACAAACAATATGCTCATAGGCCCAACAATGTAATAAGTACGAACAATCCAGTGTCATCCTGTGTTTTCGCTTGCATGCCCATAAACCCCTATATAACTCTGCCAGATAGGCGGGTGCCCATGCGAATGTCACGCTCATTTCTATCATTTCCCAAATAACACTCATCAATGCTTTGGGAAATCTTCCACCTTCCGCCCTCGGCAATGCATAATACCCCACCGCTATCATTAATAGCACGGCCAACCTTGTTTCCTCAGGATGTGTTGCATACATTGTACCATACGTAAATGATAAACCTCGCTGTGTCAAATCTCGTGCAGCGTCCCCAAATACTGCTGTTATCGCTGCTCGCCCCCGCAGGGCAACGCCTGATATATTGTTTTTCCTATCATTGGGAGTCTCAAAATACGAACACATCTTCCAACGTCACCGCATATCCCTCTTGGGAGATAGAAGGTATTCTTTTCTCGGATTCCATCTCTCAATCAACGCCGCAACATGGCATGGTTACCCGCGATTCTTGAATAATAGCGGATTCCACTTAACCCCAACCGATTTATCAATGCCCATTGGCCGGGACACGTGGTGTTACATCCGCTCGGATTCGTGACAACAACGTCCCACATGCACAAAGATCATTCATCCTTAACCTTGCTTCAACCCCGCATACATCAAAACGACACATAATTTTTCAAAAGAACAAAACTCTACTTTTTTTTCTCAAAATCTGAAACCCTTATACAAGAATCGATAATGTTATGCATAACCGATACGGTTTGCTAACCGATACGGTTAGCCCTTATAAACGATACTCGGCCATCACAAAATATACCTACCCTGCTTCAAACATACACCTTCGATACTTATGAAGCCCGTTTACTCCTATTTCTACCTAAAAACATACAGGCCCACCCTGTTTACCTGCCCCATAGCACTCATACCATCCCCAACCCTTGCCTATCACCTTTTTTTCTGATCTTTACCCACTTACACTTCTTTCATGCTATTTACAAACACATGCAAGAATCAAATTACAACCAAACAATTTACCTCTCCGGATGCAGCAGCTTGGGGCGGAACATGTCTTCCCCCTCGTCCTACCTGCTGGATGCTTCTCCTCGTTCAGCCATGTTCACCACCCTCTTCAAATATAACTTGTCTTTTCGCCTTCCAAAATCTCAAAAACCACGCTCACTTCACCTATCTCTTTCCTCCTTATCACTCAAATTCTTTCATGCAATTACCTGTAGCAGTTGTCAAACAGCGTCGCATTCGCATATTTAACGTGTTTCATGACTCTAAAAATAAGAATGCTAAAAATAAGAACTTAAGTTGCAACCCAGCAGTTCTATTTTTAGGAAAATCATTCTTGAATAACCGATATCGGTTACATGACCGATACCGGCCATATCGCTACCGACATCGGTTACATAACCGATATCGGTCACGCCCAACCTATTGTTTAAACCTAAGCCTTTTCTTCATTTTTTTGCAAATTTTTGTGGCGCCCGTCCCTTTTTCCTGCATGAACAACACCATTATCCATATTTTTCATTAAATCCACATCTCATTACAATTTCATCAATATCATCTATCTATATTACCAAAAACAAACAAGCCATCAACTAAGGATATCAAAAAACTATCAATCTATACACCATTTGGATCCAACTCATCAGATACAACCATTTAATATTCACACACCAGCGACCAAACATACAACATTTCATAATATAACATGTCAATTAAACTCATCATTTATATCTATATACATCCCATCAACAAAAGACATCAACATCATTAATATATAACACCATGTCAATCAAACTCATCATACATCACATATCACAAACCATCGACAAAACATTTAACGCATTTTACGCACAGCATGTGGGTCAAATCATCATATATATATATACAAAGTTTCAAATATACAATGTGCCCTGCATCGTGGCCTCTGATCTCATATATAATAACAAAGTCGGCACGCAGAGCCATAACGATATCAATAATCTCGACTGGCTCGCAGCCTAGTCTCTCATATCAAAAATATCGGTCATAGATGATCGACATCGGTTTTATTCACATTTCTACCCCCCAATTTCGCCCTTATTTACTATTTACCCTTTTTCACCCACATCGCTTATATCACCTTTGCTGCAAACATTCTAACCATTTTAGACCACGCCGCCGCACGACCCACGGCCTCCAGGCCCAACCTATTTGGCCCGACCCAAGGCCTCACCCTAACCTATTGGCCCGACCCAAGGCCTCACAACCAACCATTTGGCCCGACCCAAGGCCGCACCAACCTATTTGGCCCGACCCAAGGCCGCAACCCAACCATTTGGCCCGACCCAAGGCCGCACCAACCTATTTGGCCCGACCCAAGGCCGTACCCTAACCATCCGGCCCGACCCAAGGCCTCACCCTAACCATCTGGCCCAACCCAAGGCCTCACCCTAACCATTTGGCCCGACCCAAGGCCGCCACCAACCTATTTGGCCCGACCCAAGGCCATGACCTACCCATCCGGCCCGACCCAAGGCCATAACCCACCCATCCGCCGACCCAAGGCCTCACCCCTAACCATTTGGCCCGACCACCAAGGCCTAACCCAACCATTTGGCCCGCCCCAAGGCCGCAACCCAACAATTAGCCTCGACCCAAGGCCGTACCACTTAATACCTTACCCAACATCAACAACATACACTTTTATCCACCCATCATGTAATTTTTTTGTTCAATCGAGCTCACTTTTTCGTGTTTTAGCATGATTAGGGTCCTTGACTTGATCTGTCGACCAACTTTGCCTAGACCTAGACCGTGACGTTTATCTCAACCAAACCAACCATTTGGTACTGCCGAACATGCCTAAACGTTTCGTACCTTACCTATTATATACCCTGGAGCTACTTCCTATGCCTTGGATACTAGGATTATATCACCCTTGTTTGAATAAACTATCGACCTTTGCCTATGCATTGCTGGTTTGCTAGTCAAATCATGTACCCTCGGTCGCACTCATCGCATTTCAACGCAAGCGCCCGCTTCTTTGGACCTACCCCACCATCTCACCATCATCTCAACACCATTTACCCTTTATCAACCCTATCCCTGATTTCACGCTACCTCAATCTGTGATAGATTTGAGGGGGATTACCTATACCCTTAACAGGAGTAACCACTTCTTATTATTGTCCGTGCAGCTTTACAAAACAAACTACACGACAATAAGGGGCTAATGTAGACACCAAATTTGTGTCTTACGACCCCTTGTGACCCGCATCGCATTTCGCAACCTAACCTCACCACCTAAACCTTACACAATTATTTATTAATTACCTTATAATTAATAAATCCACATCACCATACCTGCCACCTCATGTCGCCACCTCATCATGACCTAGTCTTAACCCTAAACTAACCTAATTAAGACCTATAACTTGGTCCAATTCCACACCTATGACTAATTACTCCTCATCCGCACCTAAAACCAACTTCATAATGACTTGACCAAGCCCGCTACCAATCCTTCTAAGAAAAAGGAGGGAAAGCCGGCTATTTTACCAAAAATAGCCCGCTTTGACCTGACCGATACTGGTTCCTACTCGACCGCTGTCGGTTGCGTAACCGCCATCGGTTCCCGTAAATGACCACTTCCAACCAAAAACAAAGGATCGGATTTTCATTTTGATCGGGAGAAGGAGAAACCATCGAGAGAATCCAGATTTTGCTTGGCCAAGCAGAGACAAGTGAAGAAACAAGAAGAGATTGCAGAGAAGGACATCAAGCCCAAGACTGCAACTGAATAACCAGAGCCCAGTAACACTCATCCGAGCATCAGAAAAGAAAACTGCATCCAACTTGGGTCCTGTCTTCATCATCACAGTCCTGAAACTTGCATCTGCATCAGGGGCAAGTAAGTAGTATGTTATATGTTTCTAAGCACCATTTTCTTGAGCCTGTTGATTAATAGTAATCATAAGTTTATTCCTAGATCTACTACCAGCCACTACTGCACTTAACCTTCACCCACACACCCTGATATTGCCCAGAAGGCCATTTTACCACACTCTGAGTCTTCCCTATCCTCCCATCATTCCCTCACCATCCCCAATCTCTAATAACCCCACAATCACCTTGCAACCAATCTCTATCCTGAAGCACTTAGATTACTGCCCCTACCGGTATCGATTATCCTCTACCTAAATGGTTATCTAACCGCGGTCGGTTACCCAGTGACCACCGTCGGTCACTGTGACTTATACCCCAAAACCTTTTGCTTGCCTATTTGCCACCTAACAACCCCAAATCCAGCCTGGTTTATCCCTATAACTCAACCTGAACGTATCAACGACCAGTAACCGAACAAACAAAGTGGCGCTTTATTATTGATAGTTTAGTTTCTATTGCTTTGTAACGAGATACCTAAATCGTGATTTTGCAATAGCTTTCTATATTATCATTTGTGTTAAATCGTATTAAAAGGGGAACTGACCACCTTCGAAAGGAAGTTTTTATATTTCCTGGGCCTAAGGTAGATCCCTCATTTGTTGTCTAATTAAAATCTGGTGGTCTTGTATTCTTACTTGCAGGTAGTCCTTCCAAGACAAAAAGGAGTTCTTTGCAATCGATCCGATCTTTCTCTACGGTGACGCGCACACCATCTCAACATTCAATGTATTCCTCCTAGCCCTAACCTTTATCTCTGCTTCTCGAAGGAATGATAGGATAGAAGCAAGTCTATTCTGCAGAGCGAAATATTCCGTGCGAAACACCACCTACCTTTTTACTTACACCTAAACTCCTTAGAGAGAAAATACAAAGCATATAGCAAAGAGACTAAGAGCTTGCACCTTGCCCTTTTGAGAGTTCATCATCTTGAAGAGTTAAGCCTCTTTCTTAAAGTGCTTGGGTCATATGGGAGGTGTCAAAAGGGTCTTGTAGCCCAACTTTGATTAGCCCTCATTCTTAGGTTCTTGGAACATTAAAGACAACTATTTTGATAGTCATGGAGCTTACATAGGTCCATTCATTTATTTGTTGTTAGAGAATAGAGGAGTTTAGATATTTAGCATTGTTAGTTTCAAAGTTTGTATTTATGAATGCTAGCATCTAACCCTTGTTTAATTCTTATCATGATGGTGTTTATGCTTTGTTTTAGCTAAATTGTAGAACTATTTTAGGTGGTAGTTCTTGCTTCATTTGATTTAGCATTAAGAAAAGTATACATGCACACATTTGGCACGCTTGGTGGGACTTACTCCATTGTCCTTTGCACTTAATTTCAAGTTTTTGTAGTTAAGTTTTATTTTTGGTTACTAACCCTCTTTTACACATGTTGATCTAACTTGTTTTTAACTTGTTTTGTTGAGTTTGCATGTGTTGGGTATTCCTTGTAGGTATGAAGGAGGTGAAGTGCTGTCAAAATTGGAATTGATGGGAAAATTTCAAGATTTATCCATGTTTTCATTTTTAGAGCTTACTTTTTTAACATTCTACATGTTAGTTTTGTCAATTTCTTAAAAAATTTAAATTCTTGAGCATGTAGGTTAGTGTTTGATAGTGCTGAGTCTTCTATTTATATATTAATGTGGTGGGTTGCTGTCAAAATTTAATCTTGGTGAGAAAATTTCAAGATTTCATCATGTTTTCATTTTTAGAGCTTACTTTTTCAACATTTTACATGCTAGTTTTGTCAATTTCTTGAAAATTTTCAATTCTTGAGCATGTAGGTTAGTGTTTGATAGTGCTGAGTCTTCTATTTACATATTAATGTGGTGGGTTGCTGTCAAAATTTAATCTTGGTGAGAAAATTTCAAGATTTCATCATGTTTTCATTTTTAGAGCTTACTTTTTCATCATTCTACATGCTAGTTTTTTCAATTTCTTGAAAATCTTAAATTCTTGAGCATGTATGTTAATGTTTGATAGCGTTGAGTTTTCTATTCATATATTAATGTGATGGGTTATTGTCAAAATTGAATCTTGGTTGGAAAAATTTACCCATTTTGTAGATTAAGGGACGTTTTTGACATTTTTGAGTGCATGTCAAGTGCATACCCATGAGCATAAGAGCATATGCGTAACCCATCTTCCGAAGGCCATAAATTTTGCTCCCGAACTCGAAATGACTCCATTTTTTTGCGTTGGAAAGGTATTGAAGTTAAATATGAAATGAAAACATAAATTTAGGATTTATACTTATAGAAATTTTAGGTTTTTCTATTATTTTAAAACTGGTCATTTTCTAACATGTCTAATATTTTGATGAATGTTGTATTTCCATGCTTACTCGATTTAGAGAAAATAGTGTGTATGCTCTTCTCTTACACCTTTTGGTGATCTTGATAATCAAAAACAACTTTGATCTCTATCTTGTTAACATTGGGATTAAACTTGGAAACTTGATTATTCATTTTGCTTAAGGGAATGAACCTTTTACAAAGCATTTTTCAATGGTCCTTTGATTTGAAGTTTTCCATTTCTATATAGTTGGGATAAAGTTTGTGTATGATCTTATCTTGCACCTTAGGGTGATCTTGAGAATCAAAAACAACTTTAGTCTTCATTTTATAACATTTGGTAAATTGGAAACTTCATCTTTCACTTTTGGTTTAAGGGAATGAACCTTTTACAAAGTATTTTTCAATGGTCCTTTGATTTGAAGTTTTCCATTTCTATATAGTTGGGATAAAGTTTTTGTATGATCTTCTCTTGCACCTTAGGGTGATATTGAGAATCAAAAGCAGCTTAAGTCTTCATTTTATAACATTTGGTAAATTGGAAACTTCATCTTTCACTTTTGGTTTAAGGGAATGAACATTTATCAAGAATTTTGTATGGTTCATTGATTGAAAAGATTTTCTTTACTTTAAGTTGGATTGTTTGTTGTGTATGCTCTTCTCTTGCATCCTTGAATGATCTTGAGAATCAAAAGCAACTCTTAATCCTCTTTTAAATAATGTGATTTTCTTGGAGAACTACTAACGCTTGAGTGCAGGACCTAAAAACGCTTGTCAAAGAAAGGAGGAACCAAAACAAAATCAAAACTACTAATATAGTTGTTATACAAGTTGCCAAAAGGTGTTCAAGCAAACCACACCTAATTAAACAAGATAAAAATAACAACATATTCAAAACACTATATTGCAGGTTTCGGAAAAGGGTACGTCCCTCTCCGCTCAACTGGAACATAACCCCTTTGGCATAATGCCTTAAGCTACAACAATGGGGGTGGTTCCAAGAACCCCAAAGTAGTCCACGCAAGAGGGAACCTTGTGGATGAAACGGGAAGTGCTCCGCACTACCTACTTGACTAGTGATTCCTTTGTGAGATAGCGTTATAGGTTGTCCGTTGTGGCGACCCCAGTGATAGTACACGTAGACGCACTAGTTTCCTACTATTCTTGAAGGGGGTAAAGTAAAGCCGAGATACTCCCAAACTAGTCAGTGTGACTTTTTGGGTAAATCGCGCTCGCTCGTGGAAACTTTGTAACACCTAGGGCGAGAGAACCACCTAGGAGAATATACTTTGGCCAGGAGCCCACTTTGACCATTTTAAAATAGTGTTGAGTTGTGAACCTTCTTTTTGAGAAACGTGTGACATATTACTTTCACCTAGTTTTTACTTGCCTTAGGGCGAGGTGAAACTCTACAAGTGAGGCTAGCATTTTTCGTCATTTTTCTTGATTTATTTCCTTCATATTCTTTTGACACTTTTTTGATCAAAAGGGGTGTGATTACCTTTGTGTTTCCATTTGACTGTTTCTCTCACTTTTATGTCCGTTTATGCCCATCCATGTTTGCGGTTGGGTTAGTTAAACGTCTAAAGTGAGCGGAGGTGTTTTCACGTCATTTGGTAGCCATTGTTATCTTGATACCCACGTCAAGATTGACATTGTAGTTAGGCGTGGTTTATCACCGTAGACTTCCATAGAGGAGTTAGCTTGTTTGTCTCATATCATTACAATTTCGATATTTACGTCTTGTTTCTTGTAAACTCGACATAAATACCTATATTATATGGTTACGCTGCACACATTCTTAACTATTCCTAGCTATACTTTGAGCTTTTTAGTTTGGTTCTATTATTACCTCGATTTCAAAGAGTGCTAGGTGTTACCATTTGTGCATGTTATATCAATAACACCTCGATATCAATACTTCACTTTCCAGTAAAGTGGGTTAACATATCTTGGTGATATTGTTGTGTCATTCACGAATTGTAATTGGCACTTTTTGAGATATAGGTCTTAATTGAGTTTGAGCTCGCTCATCATATATCTTGATTGGGAGATCACATTGACTTCTTGTTTTTACTTACATTTTGTTCATTTCCTTGAACTTGGCATAAGTGAAAACATCTTGTTGATCATCTTTGCATCACATTTTCATATGGTGTATTTCCTTGTTGATTGGCTTTGTGTTTCACACTCGCATGATTGTTCCTTGTGATTATTCATTCAGAAAACTTATTTTCTAGGACAATCCCTTTTTATCTCATCGATATTACGTCATCACGATGTCTATTTTCCTTAGACCTTCTTCAGAAAATCATACACACATATCAATACTTATGAAATGTCTAGTTAGTTGTCCTTATGCTACCCAAATCGACATGTCACTTCCTTCCCTTTGAAGGAGTTTCATCACACTATCTAAATCTAGACATTTGTGCTTAAAACAACGCCAAAAATGACTGACTATCGCGCGGTTCCCCATACTTACAAAAATATGGAACCTAGGTTTAGCAATTCAAAACAAAAGATTCCCATTACAACTAAACCTCATTTGGTTCTTCGTGCTAGAGAGCCCATACGAGTAACTCGTTCCCCACCTTCATCTCATAGTTGGTGGTATGATTTGGACACGTTTGATCCAAATTATTATTCAAGTTCCCCCCACTCTTCTTCTAATTCTAATCCAAACATTTCCTCTTCTTTTGAGGATTCCAATCCAAATATTTCCTCTGACTCTTCTGAGGATTCAGATCCAAACTACTATTCGGATTCATCTAATTCGACTCCTAAGTCATCTAATGCGACTCCTAAGTCATGGTCCTCCCTTTCTTTGCAGGATCCTCTTCATCAATCATCTAATGTGACTCTTATGTCGCGGTCCTCCCTTTCTTCGTAGGACCCCTTTTATCAGTCACCCCAACAACGTCTTCTTCCTTTGAAGATACACGCGACTCTAAATCCCTCCAATCAGAAGTATAATACAATTCTTGAATCGCGGTCCTCTCTTTCTTCGCAGGACCCTTGTCATCATTCATCTAATGTGATGCTTGAATCACAGTCCTCCCTTTCTTCGTAGGACCCTTTTCATCATTCATCTAATGCGATGCTTGAATCGTGGTCCTCTCTTTCTTCATAGGACCCTTGTCATCATTCATCTAATGTGATGCTTGAATCACAGTCCTCCCTTTCTTCGCAGGACCCTTGTCATCATTCATCTAATGTGATGCTTGAATCACAGTCCTCCCTTTCTTCGCAGGACCCTTGTCATCATTCATCTAATGCAATGCTTGAATCACAGTCCTCCCCTTCTTTGCAAGACCTTCTTCATAAATCACCCCCACGGAATCTTCCTTCTGTGAAGATTCGTGTGACTCAAAGTCCTTTGAGACAAACATCTAAATCGACCCATGTGTCACAATCTACAGACTTTGGACTTAATCCTACTATTTTACATACGACATACCATTGTATAGGTAGGTCCACACCACCTTCTTCTACTCCTGAGACATCTAGCTACATATATTTTTTGTCCTCCACACCACCTTCTTCTACTCATGAGACATCTAGCTACACATATTCTTCATCCCCCACACCATCTTCTTCTATCAATAATCATCAAACATCTTCTAAGCCTTCCACACCAAGTGAACCTATTTCTTCCAATAAACCCCTAGGGATCGATCAATAACTCATACCGATTGATCTCTTTCAGAATGAAGAAACAATTAGGGCATTTATAGGGGCACATGAAGATATTCCTTTAGAAGATTACGAGAAAGGATTCTCTTTAGACTTCAATGCATCTGCATATTGTGAGGAAAAGGTTGATTCCTTTGATCAAGAAATGGAGGAAGAGCCTTAGATTATGCAACTTGATCCTCCTCTTATTCTTCCATCTTCACATTCTTCATTATGTGATGAAACTCCTTGGTCTTGCATAGATCCATGGCCTATCTTCTCATCACCCAATAACTCTTCGTCTATCATAATTCCTCAATCACAATCTCTGGTGGGGTCAACGCCAAGTAGCCCTTCATCTTCATCTAGGTGTGGGTCACCTTCTAGTAGCCCTCTCTCTTCTATTTGTGGGACATTTTCGAGTAGCCCACTATCTTCGATTATTGGGGCACATCTAACTAGCTCCTTATCTTCTATGTATGAATCACCCCGGGTAGTCCATCATCTTCTATTCTTGGGCCACATCCCGGTAGTCCATCATCTTACATCTATGGGTCACGTCCTAGTAGCCCTTCTTCTTCTATTCTTGGGCCACATCCTAGTATCCCTTCGTCTTCTATTTATGGGTCACGTCCTAGTAGCCCTTCTTCTTCTATTCTTGGGCCACATCCTAGTAGCCTTTCACCTTCTATCCGTGGCTCACCTCTTGGTAGCCCATCCTCTTCAATTCTTGGACCGTATCCTTTTCATCTATCACATATTTCTTCTATCAATGGTTGTGGCAAGCCCACTACCATTCCTATCATTCCTATCATCAATCATAAATTTTCGCATTCTTCTCCTTCTCGAGGTCAGAAAATTCAAGCGTCAACTTATAAGAAACCCAAACAGGTTCATTATCAAGCTCAGGTCAAAACTTCCAAGAGCTCAAAATCCCCAACAACTGGAACAATCTCAAAGTTGTAAATCAAGCGCGATTCAAGAACGCACATCAACATAACCATCAAGTATGGCGTAAAGTGCATAAACCTCTAGATAGGGAACTCAAGCTTCGCATACAAAATCCATGTTTCAGGATAAATCACAGTCCTTTGTTGAGTGTGAACTCACCATGATTATCGAGATTGGGGAAAACATGACTCTTGATACACAAACATGCTTATTCTCCCTTATCAAGGAAGTAGCAAACATCGTTGTTGGATCCTATCACACAGAGTGACTTTGTTAGTAACAATGGTTCAATATATATATATATATATATATATCAAAAATCTTAAAAATTAAAAATAAAATAAAAATCAAAGGTACAAAGATCAAACATTGCAATCGGGTGTTGCGTACACATGGATATTTCTTTCTTCCCTTCCTTGCTATTCTTCTGCAAGTCTTCCTACCATTTTCATCCCTTCGGTGATATTTTAGTTAGCTTATTTGCATGCATTTTGTGACATTTATCTCTATGGTATCTGTTTGCTCTTGGTCTTTTATCACCTTGGTAAATTAAAGAACGACTGACCTCATGGAGATCCTATCACATTCAAACATCTAATAAACTTGTTGCGAAGAAATTTTGGACATATTTGTTGACACTAGCCAATGTCGTCATCACAATCACTTCCACCTCCTTCCATCAAGCCATCAGTGGTTCTTAACCCCTTGTCAAACAAGAGAGCTGAAATAAGTTTTTGAAAGCAAAAGAATCAAACAAAACTCAAAAGCTAAAAGCTACAAATCAAAAGAAAATTAATATATAACTCTCTCTTGGGGTATTTCCAATAATCTCTATCGGGGCTATGGATGCCTGACTGGCAATAGAGAAATGTTGTGATTAGAATCAAATACATCTCCGTCGGGGCTATGGACGCTTGGCTGGTAGCGGAGCAATGTACGGCTATCCTTTCACCCTCCATTCACAAAATCACTTATCAAAATAAATCATTCCTACACATTGGCTAGGGTCTCTTCACTTGTTGTCTATTAAATCTTCACTTCAAGAGGTAATAAAATCCACATGCACACACTGGATCTCTATGAGTAAACAGGATTAGTATGTTACCAAGTGTCTTTTTTGGACCTTGTTCAGACTCTTACTCTAGTCCATATCTCGTCTCACGATTTATGCCTTTGGCTAATCACTTCTTCACCGCGAGGCTTCTAAGCTACATTCATATCATTCACATCATTCTTCTACTTCATTTAGAACATCCATGTGTATAAGATTACTTATTTTCCATGTTTGTGGAAACCTTTGTCCCCTTATTAAAAAAAAAACAATCATCTCCTTCCTTTTTATTATGTGCTTGTAGGCCAACTTACGTTGGGGGCATCCTTGCTTCTTCCCAGCACTTCATTGGTTTACATTCACCATCATGTTGAACCTATCCATAATGGCCTTGGATCCCACTTCTACCTGTGAAGAGTTTACCTTTGAATACTCCCACCTAATCGTTGGGGAATTTTTTTGCATCTTCACCTTTTTGGTACGCACGTGGCCTTATGCCCTTGTACATCCCATCTATCGTTGGGGCATCCACGCTTTCTCGTCTTCCTATACATAGTTTCATAAAACTTTTAAAATCAACCAAAACATTCAAATATGAGAAAAAATCATCAAAAAACATTCAAATATGTTTCAGAAAACTTCTAAAAATTGAAAATCATCCTACAAAACGTCACTCTTTGGTTCTCACTTGTTCATGTGTGCGACATGCGGATCATCTTTATCTACCTCCATCAGCAAAAGCTAGGCTGCTTACTTCGTCCATACTCTGGGGCACAACGAGTTGCTCTGGTACTGTTTGTAGTGCACATTGCTTTTCCATTAGACCCAAGTGTCCTCCATTATTCCCCTTGCATGTATCCTTGCTTGGGGCACCATCATCAACCCTTGTCGTTAATTTGCACAGGTCGTAACTAAAGCTCGATAATAAAAACATTATATTATGTTTCTCTGTTAGTTTAGCTTGTTTACTTTCTCGTATTGCATTACATTTTGTATGTTGCATGGAGTTAGGCATCTTTCACTTTCTCGTATTGCATTACATTTTGTATGTTGCATGGAGTTGGTGTTTTCAGCAATGGACAATCATTCGTAGTATGGCTTTTCATGTCGTTCTACCTTTGTCGTATGCTTATATTTTTCATAAGGACCGATGACGTAGCTCTTATGGCCATATGATGACACCGAAATTGTTCCAAACAAATAAGTGGCTAGAGGTTAAGCTCTTCTCTCCCCTCATCCATATTTCTTCTACACCACTTCCCTTTCACCCCTAATTCTCCCTCTCCTCTGGGGCATCCTGCCTCGTCCCCATTATTCTGCCTACTTCTCATCTTTTTCGATCATCGATTGGCTTCCTTCATCACCCCATCGACACTCGAGGGGGCATCTCTCCCTCCTACTAATTTTTCTTCTATCCCTTCAAAATCTCTTCCGTCTACTATCTTTGAAGTGGCATCACTTACGCCACCCCAAAGAGGGGCAAATGTAGACACCTATAATTACGCCCAAGCAATTTAAATACTTGAATTACGTTAATTATCATCTTTCTCGCAAATCAACGACGTATCGTCAAAAGCACTCATTTTCCCTCATATCATCATTAATTAATTACACTAAGCTAATTAATTAAGTTGCCTATCCAACAAATACCCTAATTAACGACCTTCCGTTAATAAATCACCCCTTCTACCTAGACTAATTAATTATTATTAATTAATTAGTTTTCCTTCCATTTAACCAATAAATTAATATTTAATTGATTTAATCCCCTTATAATAGCCTAAATCACACTAATATTCTTCTAATTGGCTTCTATAAGCTTACACATACCTATTAATTAATCACATTTGATTAATTAAAATACCCCCAACTCCCATGACTTGCTAAACATGTATTAAACCCTTCTAAAGTAATGTTACCTTTAATAAAGCAACCTTATCCATTCCTAATCATGTTTTACCTTTATCCCACATTCATGAGAATGTGTTGAATCCTTATCCTTTGGGCTATATAAAGAGCCCTCCACCTACCTTTTTACTTACACCTAAACTCCTTAGAGAGCAAATGCAAAGCATATAGCAAAGAGACTAAGAGCTTGCACCTTTCCCTTTTGAGAGTTCATCATCTTGAAGAGTTCATCATCTTGAAGAGTTAAGCCTCTTTCTTAAAGTGCTTGGGTCATATGGGAGGTGTCAAAAGGGTCTTGTAGCCCAACTTTGATTAGCCCCCATTCCTAGGTTCTTGGAACATCAAGGACAACTATTTTGATAGTCATGGAGCTTACATAGGTCCATTCATTTATTTGTTGTTAGAGAATAGAGGAGTTTAGATATTTAGCATTGTTAGTTTCAAAGTTTTTATTTATGAATGCTAGCATCGACCCTTGTTTAATTCTTATCATGATGGTGTTTATGCTTTGTTTTAGCTAAATTGTAGAACTATTTTAGGTGGAGTTCTTGCTTCATTTGATCTAGCATTAAGCAAAGTATACATGCACATAGTATGGAACAAAAGGGAGGTTAGTCACCTCCAACAGAATACTACAACTTATCCTACTACCATGAATGTCAATCTAGGACCTAAAATCCTCAATAAAAATCACGGAGTGACAACAAATGGAGTAACTGATCAGGATAAAAAGGTAAATATTGTGAATGCTCCACCACTAATGAACAACCAACGAAACAACAACTTTACCCCAACAGTCAATGCAGTGGATTTCAATCATCCACAACAACAACAACAATGGCGAAACCCTATACACGGTCCAAGCCAAAACTCAACTAGTTGTCAAAACCAGAATCAAAACCAAAAATAACAAGCGTAAAACTTTAATCCTAATAGGCAACGGTTTGATCAGAGTTTTGGGCCACAATATACACCAAGCCAACAAACTAGGAATTATAATCCTAACTCGTATTGTGGCTTCCACAAAATTTGGGGCCATGACACTAGAACATGTCGTGACTACAATAAATTCATGCAACATTTGCCAAAGGAACAAAGAAAACTTTCCATAGATATGTTCTTGGCAGATCCTACGTCACCGGCACCAAATACTTTTACAGGGGCAGTTTCCCCTCAAAATGCACCCCTTAAGATCTTCAATGATCCGCTCCCAAATCACAACAACAACAAGTTAAATCCGAATGGGACAAACAAGGGTGTAATGATAGGAAACAATGATCATGAAGCCTCAACTTCACTAAATCCATTAGTCGTGCCACAATTAGGAAGTCAGCCGTGACCCAAGATAGTCGGTTTAGTGGAGTTAGACATCGAACTACCCGTGGAAGTCAGAATAAGGACACGAGAGTATTCCTCTCAGCCAAGTCCAAGGTACCTACCAGAGACAGATAACATCTAACAAATATTGGTAAAACCCATGGGTGCCTATGATTTAATTAGTGATCTAACAAAAACCTTCTCGCACATTTCTTTTTTGGACTTACTAAAGAACTCTCTTGCCACATGGCTGCTCTTTTAGAGGCATTAGGTTTAGGTCATTTAATTAACATCACTCCACCTCCCGAAACATAGGTAAACCATATAGACTTTGATATCCACCCTCCGAGGCAGCCTGGACAGGATCTACCGAATTCATATTTGAAATAAACAAAATGCCAACAAATGCTAAGATTGCACGCCGAGGTGATCCACCTTACATTTGCAAGTATGGGTTTATAACAATTATGTGAAACGTGTGATGGTTGATGATGGGGCAGCAGTTAACATAGTCCCCTTCTCCTTCCTTCAAAATCTAGGGTATGGAGAAATGAATTGTTCCACGACTCAAAATACACTAAGAGGCTATGATAGCCTTAAAGCCACGTTGATTGGAACTATAATACTACCAGTCACCTTAGGACCCAAAACAATCCTGACTAAGTTTTATATTATAGATCGGGAAACCAACTATAATATGATCCTTGGCCGACCATGGATACATCGTATGAAGGCAATCCCTTCTACATTATTCCAAGAAGTAAGATTCTTGCATTTAGGAAAGGTGTTCGTAGCCAAAGGTGATCCAAAACCATTCGATATACACCTAGCTGACTTAAAGAAAAGACCAGGCATTCACTCGGAATTTGAACTCCCAACAAACCAACTTAATAAACCCACCGACACAAAACCGGAGGAAAAGTTGGTACCTACGACAGATCTTGAGACTATGAGCCTAGTCAAGATGATCCCAGCCCTCAAGGATGAGGCTAAGATTGTAGAAACAATATCATTAGGAACTACTGCAAAAATCGTTGAATTGCTAGAACAGGATCTACCAATGTTCCTACCATTTGATTCTGTAGGCATGGGATATACCCTAGGTGTTGGTTCTCTTCCAGCAGAGGATCTCTGCATGGTAGAAGTAGAATATGTTAACACAACAAATATCCCAATGCCCATATTCCCAGCTAAATATTGGACTCTCCATTTCGATGGAGCTAGATGTCATTATGGAGCTGGGGCAGGTGTAATCTTTACTTCTCCCGAGGGAAAAGTCCTACCATTTGCCTTTAAACTAAATTTCGAATGTACAAACAATGGCGCTGAGTACGAAGCCCTCCTCCTTGGCCTCATCTTAGCTAAGAGGATCGGTGTTAATAACATCAGGGTGTTAGGAGACTCACAATTAGTAGCAAACCAAGTCACTGAGGTGTACGAAACCAAAGCCGAGCACTTACAGCTCTACAAAATAGTTGTATTGAATTTAAGCAAGGAGTTTGACTTCATATCAATTGAAGCAATCCCGCGAGAACAAAATCTTCTCACCGATTCAATAGCAACCTCGGCGTCACGCTTCACTCCAAACAGTGAGTTGGAAGATACCCGTTTCATGGTATCCCTTCGTACCGAACCATTAGTGAAAAAATGTCAAACCCTCTTTTAACGAACAGAGATGAGAACAAATCTACTATCCTAGATCACATTGATAGTGATAGAGCCACTCGGATTACTTAAATGCCTATGCAAAGTGTTACATCTCACCCATCATGTAGATTTATCCTTAATCCCGCACTTATCTTCCTACTCGGAAATCCCATGTGAGCTTCCCCACAAAAAGACCTCAAAGCATATACACGGTTGAGAATGGAGACAATCTAGAACTACCACTGCCCTGCCGAGTTTGAATAAGGTAACGCTTCTTTAGTTGAAGAAACAATTGATATTAACATCGAATGGAGGATGAACAAGGATATTGAAATTAGGATCCTCATTAACTCCATCAAGTAGAAATACACACTCGAATCCTCAAATAACATCAAAGGCTTTCGACTTGATTTAATTATAAAGAAATGACAGGGGTTGCACCACACATCGTAGTACATAACCTCATCACTAAATCAGATGCAAAGCCGATTAAACAAAAATCAAGACCAATGAAACCTAAGGTAGCTCTCATGGTGAAAGAGGAGGTAATGAAACTCCTCCAAGTAGGATTCATCAAACCAGTCGATTACTCTCAGTGGGTATCTAATATCGTTCCTGTTCTAAAAAGAATGGGAAGATACGCATCTGCATAGACTTCCGAGACATTAACAAGGCATGTCCTAAGGATGACTTCCCGTTACCATCCATAGACATCATTGTTGACGCAACAATTGGATTTGAGCTTTTGTCTCTCATGGATGGATTCTTAGGATACAATCAAATCAGAATATCCGAACAAGATCAAGCTAAAACCACGTTTATAACTCCTTGGGGAACTTATTGCTATGTTGTTATGCCATTCGGTCTCAAGAACACTGGTGCTACATACCAGCGGGCTATGACATATATATTTCATGATCTTATTCATAAAATTGTGGAATCCTACGTAGATGACTTGTTGGCCAAGGCCAAGAAGCGTTGTGACCATCCAGAAGTGCTTCGTGTCATTCTTTCACGTCTAATAGAATACAGAGTCACGCTAAATCTAGAAAAATGTGTCTTTGGTGTAACAAGAGGGAAGCTCCTAGGTTACATTGTATCATCACGCGGGATCGATGTTGACCCAACCAAAATTAGGGTTGTTCTCGAAATGGTCCCACCTTTGGATGAATCTGGAATCAGGTCATTTCTCAGAAAGCTTGGTGCAATCCAGAGATTCATCCCGGACTTAAGTTTCGTCATTCATCCAATCAACAATCTACTAAAAAAGATTATAGTATTGATTGGACCGAAGACTGCAATGAAGCTTTCGACGCAGTTAAGTGTTTCTTGTTATCACCACCTACGTTAATGCCACCTAAGCCAGACCGCCCGTTAATTTTATATTCATGAGCTACCAATGTCTCGCTAGCCTATATGTTGGCTCAAGAAGACGATGACAAGAGAGAACGCGTAATCTATTTCATTAGCTGAACGTTGCTCGACTATGAAACGCGTTATACACAGGAAAAATGAGAATGCCTTGCCATAATTTTCTCGACCAAACGCTTAAGACATTATATGCTAAATCAAGAAATAAGGGTCATTATAAAGACAAACTATTTACAAACTTTCCTCACACAAGGGTCCTTGTCTAAAAAGGTTGGACACTTTATAACCTTAATGGGGGAGTTTTAATTAACATTTGTAAATCAAAAATCTATTAAAGGAAAAATCATCGTGGATTGGTTAGCTGATAACCCACTAAATGGAGGCAATCTAGTAGATCGGACTTTCCGATGAATGCGTATACTACATCGAAACCGGACCTCCTATCTTTGAGTGTCCTTGGTATACCGATATTATTAATTATATCTTGGACCATACATATCCGTAAGGTGTTACACCACAACAAAGAAGGTGGTTACGCTGCGTTATCATAGCTAAATACGTCATTATAGAGAGTAGGTGCTCTATCGTAAAGCATTCGATGGAATGCTTCTAAAATGTGTCGACACAGAAGAATCTAAGAAGATTCTCCACAAATCTCACGGTGGAATGTGTGGAGGCCACTTCGGTGGCCATGCCACTACTCGTAAAATACATCGATGGGCTCTTTCTCGGCCTACTCTAGAACACGACACAAGAGAGTTTGTACGAAGATGTCATAAGTGCAAGAATTCTCCCATGAGATCCACATGCCGACACAAGTTCTACAACCAATCTCTACTCCATGGCCCTTTTCTACGTGGGGCCTAGATTTTATAGGGTAATTCTCCCCCTCATCTACTAGAGATGGCCATAATTTCATAATCACGGCCACTTTGAATATTTTACCAAGTGGGTAGAGGCCATGCCGCTTTACTCATCAGATCGGGTTCTGTAATCGCCAAGTTCATTTTGAACCAAATCATTTACAGTACGGTGTCCCGTAAATCATTATCTCGAATAATTGGATCGCTTTTAAGAATGATGAAGTTCCGAATTGTGTAATAAATTTAAAATAAGCCATCATAAGGCCTCCTTGTATTACCCTCAAGCCAATGGACAAGTCAAGCTGGCGAAAAACAAAACATTAAAAGCCATTCTCCTTAAATCGTGAAAGAAAACAAATGAGGCGGCATTTGAAGTTATATCCGGCCTTGTGGGCCCACCGAACATCAATAAGAACACCAACAGAGCGACTCCTTTCTCGCTAGTATTCGGGGCGTAAGTAGTTCTCCGCTTGAGGTTGAAATACCCGATCGTATCTCATTACAAGGATTCTAGATGAAGACGCTTATAGAGAAGCACGTCTCTCCCAACTAGAAAGTCTAGATGAAGCTAGGTTAGATGCTAAATGTGCGGAAGTATATAAAAGAAGGTCATGAATAAGACATATATGAAGGTGATCTAGTTCTAAGGCTAGATAGTTGGATCGATAAAAAGACCGGCGAAGGAAGGAAGTTCCGGCCCAAATGGTTGGGCCCATACCGAGTCACGAAAGACTATGGAAATGGTGCATATCTCTTATGTACACTAGAAGGTGAGGAATTTGGTGAAATAGTCAATTCCCTACACCTTAAATGATTCTATGCATAAGCGGCCAACATTATTTGTATAATTATATCTACATTGCATCTTCATATAATTAGGTTCATTTTGTCCATTGTTTCGTACAATTTTGTGATCAAGGAATTTATTCTTAAAAGCAATTCATTACAAACTTCTGATGGTATTGACATAAACACTCTAATCATACTTCTCCATTTCCATGATATCATCAACTGTTTGAATCATTTCATCACATAAAGCTAGATATGACAAAGTCTTAATGGTAACCATACCAAGGTCTGCATGCTTGTTCTCACTTTTGGTTTCTTCTTAGGATAGGTGTCTTGCCTATGGTCTATTCTAGAAGCTTCATCGTGTCACATCTATCCCGTATGTATATCTCTTTGGAAGTAAGAGCATGTTGACATTTTTCTCAAATAAGCAAGTCAAATATAAATCAAACAGAAAATTTTAAATTTTACACATTTCCTTGCCCTACCAACCTTCGGTGATGAGCTTGCGTCTCTTACTAGTGACGTAAGGTTGGGAAAGGATGGAAATGCCCTTACTCACCTATGCCTTGTCCATGGTGATAAGCCCATACTTCTTACTAGTAGCATGGGGCAAGGTGTAGGGGGTCCTCTTGACAAATAAATGTTAAAGGTCATAAGCAAACAATTCAAATCTTGAAATCCTGAGTCAAAAACAAATGAATCAGATGTCCAAAATTCCAAGAGAGTTCAAAACCCTGGAACCCAGATTTTGTCTACCATGTGGCCATCTACGGATCTAAGTCTAGATAAACCACAAAGCAAGTTACATCCCAAACTATGGAGTCACTCGAGTAGAGTAGGCTTGTAGCATCCTAATTTGGTTCCACCAAAGCTTTGTCTATCTTTCATCACTATCATTTCAATACATTTCATAACTTGTGCCCTTTCTAGCTCTCGGTGATAAGCCCTCACATCTTACTAGTTGTGTGGAGTTAGGAGTGGGGCAAGTTTATCTGCTCATCATACCGGTTTATCATCACACTTTGTCAAAACAAATATGAAGTACCAAGAATTGCTTATAGAAACTAAAATTCAAAATCACATTGTGTCTACATTATCACATATCAGCATCACGAAATACAAAAAGAAAGTAAACATTTGTATCATTTGTTCTCCATTGCATACATTCTAAAAAGCATATAAACATAACATCATAGTTTACATGTGGAAACGGAAACAAAGTCATAATACCAAGAATCTGATCCGAAAAGAGTATATATATATAAATGGTCAAAATTCCTGTACAATGTCATCATGCGCTAAGCATGGTCAAAATGCTCAAAGAGCCCGGGAGATACAAAATACATCATAAAAATAGTCCAAGAGAGCCAAGTGGCTTCTCAACCCCTATGAGATCCCTCTGAGGGTGCACGCCACGCCTAGGACTCCGGCTATGCCGGCGCTCTGAGTGCACGGAGGGCTCACGATCCCGAGGGCAGCTGCGGTCTCGCCATGAGAATGACTCCTCATTAGGCGCTATGTTATCCTATACCCTGTCATCTCAGTACGGAGGGTAGATACCATCCTAGCCACATGCCAAATAGAGGTAAAGACGTCGGTATGTTTGCAGGCTGTGAAGGCTCCCCTGCATCCACAGACAACTCTACACGGGTCTTCTCCATAGGGATCATCAGGGTATCGGTGCATACCGACAAATCAGGTCTCGCCACTCATCGGTGGTCTTTGCAAACAAAGGAGAAAATAAATTAGAAATAATCAAGAGATAAAAATAGATGTAAACAAAGGGAGAGATAGCAATTAAGGCAATCCTAACTCAAAGCAAACATTAAAAAGAAGGAAGATAACTCACTCGAGATCAGGGCCTCCAAGATGGATCTCTAGGGTCAAGCACCTGCCACAGATGTCACCACTGACTGAGGTACTCCTCCCGTGGCTGGAGCAACGTAGCATCCCGCTATGGACTCATCCTCCCCACCAAGGCCCTGGGAGAGTGGCTCGCTCCAAACCGAGTCACCCTCTCCGCGCCTCGCTCCCCTCTCTCTTCTGTAAAATATCCTGAGTGTCATGCCACTCAGGATCGTTTCCTCCTCTCCACCTAACTCACTAGCCTCAGCCTCAATCTCCTCCTCTGTCTCTCCCCCTGTGAACTCCTCAGACTCAGAGTCTATGTCAATGGGGTCGTCGGCCTTTGTGGGTGGGACCGGCGGCAATCTGAAGTAAGGGTGCTTGAGGAGCACCGGCTCTCCCTCGAGCATGTACTACCCGCCTAGCCACAATAGGAACACCAGGAGTAACAATTGTCCAACCCTGGCCTCTAGGACCTCCCTAGCCTCTCGAACTGATCTATATACTGGCACCACCGGGGGAAGCATACCCATGTAAGGCAGGCCAAACTGCTGAGGAACTCGGCCAAAAGGATGTATCTCCACCCTCCCTACCCTGTCAACAAGCTGCCCTGTGGTGGAGCAGGAAATCAAAGTAAGGGCCTCCTCACCCCATAAACCTGCCATGGCCTAATACGGTGTGGCCTCCATGTCATCAGTGGTCAGGGAAGCAACTGGCTATTGAGGTGCTCTAAGCACCGACATGTCTCGTCCATCTAGCTGCCCCCATGACTCCGGGATCTGCCATCTCTACACCTCTGCCATAAGGGATGAAGCGCTCATAAACCCAACTCATAACCAGGGTCGGGTGGCTCAAAGATTGCCCCTGTAAATGGACCACCCTGTATAAATCATGGTAGGTAGTCCCAAGTATGTCGGCTCCCCAGGCGTAAATCCGGCCATGTCCCTCAATCTGTGCAATGATGGGGGACCAACAATATAATAGAGTGTCTCCTCCCTTGTCCCCAATCAATCTCAAGGCAAGGATCCCCATAATGGCCTGACGAATCAAGGGGATGGGCAGGCTAGGAATAGATCGGACCCTCACCCCCTTCTTCAAACCAGTGGAGATAACTGCATCTCCCATGTAAGAGGCCCACTGTGCTATCTAAGCCCGTGAACCTGTTGTCTCAAGGGTAAGTCGTCTCCCGATGATTAGGACCCCCAGGATATGGTAAACATACTCCAAAGTAATGGTCCACTCACCTCGGACCCTGGTAATCGAAAGGTGTTCGATCAGCATCCCAATATGAAAATAAGTCACAAAGTATGTGACTGGACGATGCAACATGTGGAACCCGTGATATACGCAGTATACCGGCCCTCTGAAGAGTGTCCACCTCATCCTGTGAAAGGGCATCTAATATCGATGTGAGCCGGCCACACACTCTCTCTCTCGACTCCATCGAATGTACTCCTCTGTCACCGCATACACCCAAAAACACACAAAACATAGCAAGTTAGTATCCAAATGACATTTGAAAAATCATGAAAACACATAAAAATGCTAAAAATGCAAAAATAATTTCAAACAAGTGTTCTTTTGGCATTCTGTGAAGAACCACCGCCCTGAGTAGGGCGGCGGTTTCGCAACCGCCGCCTTAAAGGCGGCGGTCCAGAATCTGCCGCCGCCAGTGGCGGCGGTCGTGTCCCAAAACCCACATGGGTTTTGTACCTAAAAAGGCCTAAAAACACAAAAAATGACAATTTTTAACTAAAACAAAGCCTACCCAGTAGGTGCCCCTAGATAGACCTATTAAAACTAACATTTTCAAAAATAACCCCCCCACGACAAATATTTTAGCATTTTAAAATTTTGGGGGTAAAAATGGTAAATTGAGAAAAACTAACCTGTGATCTCGCGGGTCGATGTTCTCGCTCGCGGAGGCATGATCACTATCTCGTCACAAACATTTTGACTCTACTCTCGTCAGAAACTGTCACCGTGGGTCCCAGAGCTCAAAATCAACCAAATCAACATGCGCAAATGAATAGGAAAATGGGCCCACTTTTTCATATATAGCAACTTGACTTGTTTTGAATCCCCTTTTCACAGGTTTGGAGCACCGACAGAGGTAAGTTCTTATCCCTGCACAAATGGTACGTCCTCATTTCATATTATTTTAGTATTTATTTTTTGATCTACTTTGTCTATCTGCACTTGAGTTCTCTTTTCATTTTGCAGGTGGTGGGAATTTCGGATGGCGTCATTTCGACACACGGACGTATCAGGTATAACTTCCAACTTCCCATTTCGGGACCGCCATACTCGGACCCACTGTTTTACACCTCTTCATGGCTAAAATGCTTCTCCGAGGGGCAATATGTACGTACCCAAAATTGTAGGGTATTGCACTGCCGTTGGAACAACGTAACACGTGCCCCAATGATGATACAAGTCTCCTCCCAAGGTGTTCGGGATCCGGAAAAGCTCCCCAAGTATGCGTTAACATCCCGCATGCCCCGCTTAACCCCTGTGTGCTTTGTTTTTCTCGTTTCCCCTCTTTTCTTTGCATTTTGCTCTTCAGTTACGAAACCGCCGCTGCAGGTGGTGGTCCTTCATGTGTTTTCCATAATGCTCTTTTAACGCGACTCACATAAAATTTTCAACGTTTACCAGCCTTTTTTCACCACCTTTGGCTTGCATTAATGATTTTGGTTCCCTAGAATAGTGTTTTGGCATTGTTTATGGTTTAAGAGATCAATTTGGTTTTTACCTTTGGGTAAATGGAAATGCTATAAATAGTTGGCTTGTGCTCAAGCAAATGGCCCCTCAAATTTGCCTCTCAATTTCTCATTTCGATAGCTTAGTCTTCCATTTTGTCTAGGATTCATAGTTTTTGTTCATTACATGCTTAGTTAGTGTTATTTTGCTATTAGAAAGCCACATATCCATCTTGTGCAAGTGTTGTCATTACTTCATGCAATCCATTAAGGTAGAACAGTTTTATCTTTCCAGTAGGAAGCCATTAAAGTTGCAGGTTTTTCTCGTCAAACAGGATAGTTTGTGTTATGGACGTTTTATCTTTGCATAACTCGCAATAAATCCCGCTTAGGAATTGCATAGTCCAAGCTCTATACTCTTGCGCTATCCCTCTCTACTCATCATTGTATTTATCGTATCCTAAGTTGCCTTTGTTCCAATATCTACTTTTGTTGATGCTAGCATTACATGCTTTTCTGGATCCACATGAGCACGAAGGAACAAGGAGATCACACTGAGGGGACAAAACCACACACACCATCGGATTCGCCACTATTCTACAAAATCCAAGTTCAAGCTTTCAAAATTCTAGTTAAAACATATCAAATAAAGTAGTGAATCATTTCATTTCAGCAAGTTTCACTTTCGATATTGCAAGGAAGGCTGTGAGGATTGATAGTTTCTAAGAAACTATGATTCATTCCTCACTTCTGAGGTAGGATCGAGAGTCTTTCAAATAGAGTAGATCAGTTATCAGGTTATTTAGAATAGATCTATAAACTGCACAGATAAGTAGCTATACTCGGTTGTTTTGTTTGTTTTAATTACATTATTAGTTTAGTTGTCAATTTTAGATACATTAGATAATTGTTTTTTAAATTATTTTCAGTAGTTTATCCATAAACTATCAGATTTAGGAATATACATAGACATATCTTTCACAGTTAAGTTATTCTGTCATTAGTTAGATTTGTATAATTTCCTTTTGTATGACAATCACGGGACCTAGGGAACCCAGAGAATATATATTCGAGCCAATCGTGCCTCAACCCAATCTAGTCATAGCAATAACCGACATAGATCAGAATCTTAGAATCCAAGTCTTCCGAACAACAATGATTTGCAACAGATCAGCTCACAGTTGAGCGGGTTAAACATAGAAGACGACCAAACGCATACGTTTTGGTCAAATCAGCCAAACTACATATTATCCTAGATAAATATCCGCATGACTGTAGAAGGGCTTGAAAGAGAGCAAACGTTGGTTGTGATCCTTTGGTCCCACAGCCAGACGCATGAGATACTCTCACAGACATAGATACTAGCTTAAGAATTCAGGTTGCACGAACACTTGTGAGATACTCTGAGAAGATCGCACAACTATTAATTCTGAATATAGAGGCTGAGAAAGCATATGACTATTAGATACTAGGGATTAGGGACTGATTCCGCACATGACCATAGCAGGTCCACAACAACCGCGAATCTACGATTGTGACCCAAAATCCACATTGCCCAACGAATCCACAGGTGAATCAGATATAGATGTTGGCTTACGCACTTTAGTATTCAGATCTACTCCACTTCCACCTATCATCATCAAACAATTATCCTTGTTAGACGTAGCAGCTAATATAGCTAAGGAGTTCTGGACTAGACCAGATAATCACCCGTAGAGTCCACTGTACCCATCATCCACCCTATGACCCTGTCTGGAGACATACACGAAACTATCCCAGGTCATTTTTTGTGTATCCCACAACCCATGTAACGAATCACACCAGATCTCGATATTGATTGGAGCCTTCGAGCGTCATCATCCTCGCGATCGATCTATCACACAGCCGATTCAAGTTAGGAGGGCCTTCTTTGCCTTAGATTCGCAGTTTCCACTAGTGTGCGTCAAAGACATAAGATTACCTAACTAGTTTGTTCGCATCCCACACATATCCCATCCCCACGGATATCTCGGTGTAGACACCAAATTTGTGTCTTATGACCCCTTGTGACCCGCATCTCATCTCGCAACTTAACCTCATCACCTAAACCTTACACAATTATTTATTAATTACCTTGTAATTGATAAATCCACATCACCTTACTCCGCCACCTCATCTTTCCACCTCATCATGACCTAGCCCTAACCCTAAACTAACCTAATTAAGACCTATGACTTGGTCAGACTCACATCCATAACTAATGCCTCCTTACTCGCACCCAAAACCGACCTTTTAGCCACTTGACCAAGCCCGCAACTAATCTCTCGGGAGAAAAGGGGGAAGGTGGGCTATTTTACTAAAAATAGCCTACTTTTTCCTTACCGATGTCGGTTCTACTTACCGACCGCTCGCCGGTTATGTAACCACCATCGGCTCCCCGTAAATGGGCTCCCGAACCAAAATCAAGCGTCGAATGATTTTTGAATCAACAGAGATCATTGGGAGCGAAAAAAGAGTCCGGATCTTCACTTGACCGAGAAGAGACGAGTGAAGAAACCAAGCGTTTGCAAAGAAAGGAGATCAACTTGCATCTTTGTCAAAACCAAGAAGTCACATCTTGCATGTCCTCTGTTATAACATTTCTTATGCTCTTTGAATCACAGTCCTCCTGAATCCGTTTCTGAATCCACTACCCAACGTGCCATTGCATCTAACTGTCATTCTTTTACCTCTCATCATCTCATTTCCTAATATCATCCATAAACCAGCCTTACAAACACCATAGCTACCAAGAAGGTCCTAGGCCCAACTGACGCATCGGTGCTACTGTAAACCAGATTTACCGGTTACTCCGACTATAACCTTAAACCACCTTCTCCTACCCGTTTCAACCAAGTAATCTAATTGATATTTTGCGAGTCATTTGTGTTAATTCATATTAGTAGGGAAACCGACCACCTTTGAAAGGAAGTTTTATATTTCTGGGCCCAAGGCGAGTTTCTCATTTATTATTTAATCAAATCTTGTGGTCTTGTGTTCTTATTTGCAGTAGTCCTTCCAAGACAAAAATGAGTTCTTCGCAATCAACTTGATCTTTCTCACACAGTGCACGTGCACACCATCTCGACATTTAATGGGTATTCCTCCTAGCCCTAACCCTATCTGTTTTAAAAGGAATGAAAGGATAGAAACAACTCTATTCCTAGAAGCCGAAACATTCCGAGTGAAACATTTTGGCACGCCCGGTGGGACCCATTTTGGGTTTCTTTCTTTCTTACTTGCTTTCATATAGGGAGCATACCTGCTGTTTTCTTCTTCTAAAGATATTCATAAGGTTTTGTATTATTTTGGTAAAAGAACTTGCTTTGTTTTTGCATCTTGCATTAGTGAAAGTCATCTCTTTTGCTTCATCGAATATCATTTTCGATTTGGGTTTAAAACACGTGCATTGCATCCTTGCTTGCTGTTTTCAATTCTAGTGAACATAGATTAAGTAATGTGTCGTACACGTGGGGTGATATCCACGGTATTGACAGGAAATTAATCTTACATTCACTGCACAACACATACCGAATCACTTCACAATTAACACAACAACTCAAACATCCCCTTTTTTTTTCCGCGGTATTCCTCCGCCCGATTGAGGTAACCTTATAAGCCAAAACAAACTTGACATTTCCCTAGGTCTTGTTGTTTAGGATTACGACAACATTCTACGCCTAAAGGCATAAGCCCACAATAATTAAAATTAACCCTAGGGTTAGTCTCTGGATTTGAGTGTCCATCTTGCTTGTTTTTAGTTTGTTTTCTTTGTCATATTTTGTCTTCGTGATCAATAATTTGACAAATATACTAAACATTGTTAAAAATCAAATTAACCTTTTATATCTTGTTAACCCCAGACTTCTTACACCGACATCGGTTGCACGACCGACGTTGGCTATAGTGTAACCGACATCGGATACTAGGACCGATATTTCATTGTCTTCTACAACCCCTAACAAACCAAAGAACTTACCAATTTCACCATTCTAAGGTTGTTTACATTAGGATAGATTGAAACCCTCTCGTGAACACTGTCCATGCTTGTTATCACTCAAAGCAAGCCGCCGCCATGGTTTCACATGCTTGCTCTGTTTCTTTGCTCGAATCACCCCCTTCACATTCTGGGAATCCTACGGATACCGGCGAGGTTCCTAAAATTCTGTGGGAGATAAGGACTTCGCCAAGTTTTGAATCTGGATGCTAATTCTAGCGTCTGACAATACTATTTGTCTCATACCCCTAACCGTACGCCCGATGGTCGGCTCCTTGTTGGTATGCCTATTAGTATAGCTGCTCATTTAGCTCCCACTCCGCCTAATAACACCGCCTTGCTCCGGCACCTTTAGCCCCATCTCCCAATCTGACAGCCCAGAGGTTCATACGACTGATTGGCTTTTCTTTGGCTAATCTTGGACCCCACATATCATTACCACCGATCGCCCTACCTCATCTCTCTTGCAGACTACTCCATTCATGACTTGCTCTCGCCACCTATCCACACGAGCTTTCCTTCTCAAGCTTCGCCTACCTTTTCATTCCATACACGTATCCAAGAACCTCAACACCTTATATGGGACATCCTATTCTGTCACCTCAACATATTCATCCTCCATACCTTATCAACACTTAACCCCACCATTGTCCGGTGGAGGCCCTTGGCCCAATTTGCCTCGTTTGCCTACAACCGCACCATCATCTCATCCAACCATGATTTCATCAAACAAATGATGGACAAAATGCAAAATCGGAGGCTTCGTGTCGGGAAGTCGTAGCGCCTTGACATACGAGCAAGTTTGTCGAGAGCCCATTCACCCTTTTGTTCCCCTTCACTCATATCCTCCTCAATGGGAACTACCGAAATTTACTCGTTTTAATAGTAAAGAGGATCCTCAACAAAGACTTGCGATCATTTAGACATGCTTGTTATTTGATCGCCCATGATGATGCCTGCTCTTACTCGCACATTTCCCATGTCCTTATCAGACCCGCCTTGAGTGGTACGATTGCTTTAACCCAGCACTCAATCTTCTCTTTTAACCAACTAGCCCAATCTTTCTTGGATCACTTCTCCATTAACATTGCTAAGAAAGTATCCATCACCGACCTTTATGCCATCCGACAATTCAAAGACGAATCTATCGCAGATTTCATTGGACGATGGCGTGGCCTTATCAACCAACTTACATATGCCTTGCCTCAGGCTGAACTTATCAAACTTTTCACACGGGCATGTGCTAAGCACATTTCTCCTACTCTTCAAATTCAAACTTTCCGCACATTTGATGAGGCCTTTACCATGGCTCTAAACTAAAAATTCGAGCCTTAGAAGAAGAAAAATTGCGGTCTGCAACAAAACCCAATTTCCGAACTCCCGATTCTACCAATAAACCAAATACCACCACTCCTCACGCGTCCACTTCTTCTAAATCAAAAGGAGTTGCCCACGCGGTGATGGTTAAATCTCAAACACCGTCTAATGCCCCACCAAAACCACCTATAAGTACAAAGCCGAGCCCATCAACTACACTCCTTAGGAGAAACATATGGTGTGATATTGGAAAATTGCTCAAAGCAGAGCCATTACATTACCTCCGTTAAACCTCATTTGGGTTTGATTCCACTCGCGCCATACCTTCCCGGTACAAAGAAAATGACTTCAGAACTTCCACCGCGTGAAGGGACACGGTCATGAGAACTCGCAAGATGTTGAAAAACATAGTGCAGAAATGGTCGACGCAGGGATATAACCTCGATAATCCTAATGCCTCGCCAACCGAAATTTGAAAATCTTTAACAAACCATTCCCGAATCACTCTTCCAACAAAGAACGTAAACCGGGATATCTTAGCCGAGGAGAGTGTTCATGAGATCCATGCACGATCTTTGATACCCACCTAAAGCCTCTATCGAGAAAATTTTGAATCAAGCCTCTTCACTAACACAGGAGCCCGAACCTCCTTTACCACCATCGAACCAAAGCGAAATCATTCCTTTACCCATAAAGGAGTTAACTGCCCAGACTTCTCTTCCCATCGATGAGTCTTCTTATACCACATCCCTACAAGATTGCGAACGGATGTTATCTAACCTATCTATTTCCCAGATTTCCCCTTCTACCCCTCTTGCTGCACAAGAGGAAGGTACGCCACTCCTTTTGACATCCTTAGATGAGGAATCTCTTGCACCGACATCACCAAATTCTTTAACCATGACGGATCCTCTCGAACATGCCCTCTTACCTATTAGTTCTTCATCGCCTAAATCTTTTCAATGACCGGTTGACCTCTTGACATCTATTGATACAGTGCCTCGTTTACCCCCTGTATCACACCCACAGTGGACCGGAATCACAACCCACCTTTCTTCCGTACAAAATTTACAATTCAAACCTGAAGACTGTCATTCTCCAGAAGATAGACGAATCTTATGGGAACGTTTGAGTACTCCCTATTCTACTCAAATGCAGATGACCGATCCCGATACCTCTACCATATACCCGAAGTGTTTACAGAAACTCAAAATGCCTATGTCCTCACTCTCACCCCCCGTATCTATACTCAATATCCCATCCACCTCTATCAACCTAACCAAATCTTCCCCTACACTTGGGACCTCGCCAATACCCAGTCTAACACACCCGCCTAAGCGACTAGATTTGTCCAAGAATAAAGCCGCCCCGCCACTTAGGAGATACACTCAACCCGTGCCTCTATCACAATCAAAACCATCATCGTCATACCTACCTTCCATATTGGGACCTCATCCTTCCACCTTGCACCAATATATCATACCTCCTGCGTTTTCTTCAAAATGATCTACGCCTTCTGCACCCATACAGGGATCAAAGGGTATATCAACATTATCACTCTGCGTATCCTGTCCACCTATCAACCCTAAACAAATTCCATCATCAAAAGATTTGTTTTCGGTCACTCCTATTTCCCCGTGGTTGTTTTCTGATACCACACCATCTGTGGCCTCATCATCCAATATAGCTTCTGCGCCAAAGAAACCACGTTTAGTGAAAAACACGTATCAACACCCCTCGGTTAAACCACCACCCATACGAACTAACCACGCCCAAACATTACCAAAACCCGCGCAATCAATACCCTCATCCTCTTCTGATTTTGACCCACTCAAAGGATCTTACGCCAAAATCCTTGCTATGTTAGTAGAGAATGCGACCATTTCCCTACCCCCACTTAGACCTTATGACCCGTCTAAACCTCGACCTATAGGTTATGATGAGTCTAAGATCTGCGCTTATCACCGCACACCAGGACATGATGTGGAGGGATGCAAAGCTTTAAAAACCATCCTTCGTCATCACCTCTCCCAGAGATAGAAAGGTTAAGAAAGACAACTTACAAAGGGGAGACCTTTAGTTTCCATTCCTCTCTATACCATCTCGTCCCCGCCTCACCAAGATGTCATTATTACAACCCCACCTCAAGACCATGATTTATCCCAATCATCTTCCTCATCTCAAAGTTTACAAGATTAATATGATTAGTGTTCTTGCTACTCGAGCGCGAAAAACAATGAAAAAAACGAAAGAAGGCACATCTGCGTCCCTCTCCTTCTCCGTCCAACATCCCGATTGCACCACCACCCAAAGTGGTTATTCGCTCAAACTTCGAATCTCATCGACAAGCTCTAGTTGAAATTCTTCTTCGGGATCGAGGTCTTACCTAATGAAACCCCGCCCGTTGCCTCCATTCTAACACCCAATCACGTTGCCTCTCTCACCAAACAACCCACCGCCCAACCACTTCGCCTCAAGCATTTCACAAGCTGCTGCGATCGGCTCAAGATGAAATTGTCGATTTTGGTACGTAAGATCTCGACCGCCTGTTCATCTCACTTACGCCCGGGACATTCGTACGTCATGTTATGATTGACAAGCTTAGCCTAAACATCATCTCTTCAAAAGCTTTTCAACAAATGAATATCCCTTCTAGCTACATGTGTGCCAACCCCATCATGTCATGCGGTCATTCAATGACGCTTATTACCTCTACCTTAGGCACCGTGATCCTCAACATTCGGGTAGGACCACGTACTTTACCCGAACTCTTCTATGTCCTCGAGGGAGAGTTCCAATATAATATATCTTTGGGTCGTCCTGGATCAGGGCCATGGGATGCGTTCCTCAACATTACATAGATGCATAAAATTTGAGTACGAGGGAAGTCCTACACCGTAAAAGTTGATCCTCCCCCTTTAAAACCTGTAATATGTTATACCGCCCAAATGATGTGCTAGTACCAATCAAGACACCCATACATTCAACCCAACCATCCTCTTCAAATGTACCTCAACCATCCACCTCAACCGCGCTACGCCTTCAATGATGAAACCACCGTCGCAAAACCACTTCCCTTCCCGCATGCCTAACATCCCAACCTCCGACCCCTTAGTAGATGTTTTTCAACGCCTTACGCTGGGGGAGTACCGCCTATATAACGTTAGTTCTTTCCCTACCCCAGAGTACGGACAATTACATGCACATCCCACCTACGACCGTCGCGTGGGGGAGGTAATCTCTTACGGACCACCCCATTGCCGCACCAACCTAACGTATGGGGGTGTTGACGCATCCTCCATTACCCCTGAACCTCCTCTTGGTGTGGTTCCTTCCAATCCGATTTTTAGTACGAAAATCATTCGCCGCTCTCCCTCACCTTGACTCATTGTGCTTGGAAAGGCTTTGGTTTTGGTCTTTATGAACAAGGCCGACATACGCTCATCCCCATCACCACACGCAAACACAATGATCGTAGTGGTCTCGGATTTCGGAAACACTTACATCGAAAGAACCTCGTGTGATTGCCTTGCCTTCTGGAAGAGAACGACGTTACCCCTAACAAACCATCATCACCCACTTTGCCATCGTCACCCACTGAGTCGATAGATCACGAATCTATCCCTCCTAACTTTTTTTTTTCATAAATGCTATCTTCTTAGGCCCTCTCACTTATCAACGCGATAATGAGGACCCCTCTTCTATCCCCCTTCTATATCCAGACATGATCGAAGAGGACTCGCCTTCAATTAACGTTGTTGAGTGCCAGGATGATGACTCCATCCTCACTTACCTTGGCGCGGATGACTCTTATATTCAACGAGCCTTACCATCTGAAACCCAAACCATGCTGAACGAATCTACAATAGAAATCAACATCCACACGGAGGAGGATCCTCACATTGTGAAGATCGGACAATCCCTTAACGCATCAGAACAAGTCGCCTTTACTACTTTCCTCCATGCTCACAACCAAGCTTTCGCTTGGTCCTACGCTGACATGCCAGGAATTGATCCTGACATTGCTGTCCATAACATTACACTGAAACCCGATTCCAAGCCAATTAAACAGAAATTGAGAAAAATGCATCCACGCATTGCCCTCTTGGTCAAAGAGGAGCTCCAACGACTCCTTTCTGTTTCCTTCATTCTTGCCTATTGACTATCCTCAATGGATTTCTAACATCGCACTGCTCACTAAAGCGACGGGGGACTTTGATATGCATGGATTTCGGGATCTTAACCTCGCTTGCCCTAAGGATGACTTCCCCCTACCTAGCATTGACCAACTTGTTGATCTCACTTGCAGCCATGAGATGCTCTCTCTCATGGATGGCTTTTCAGGATACAACCAAATTTTGGTTGCCCCTGCCGATCAACACAAAACTGCCTTCATAACTCCTTGGGGAACCTTCTGTTACCGTGTAATGCCATTCGGCCTTAAGAATGCTGGTGCCACCTATCAACGGGCTATGACCTACATTTTTCATCACATTATGCACACTATCCTTGAAGATTACGTCGACGATCTTCTTGGCAAGTCTAAACATAGCAGTGAACATCTCGATGTTTTAACCATTATTTTTGACCGCCTACTACAATATTCTATCTGTCTTCAACCAAAAAAATGTGTCTTTGGTGTCCCTTTTGGGAAAACTTCTTGGCTTTATCGTCTCTTTGCGTGGCATTGAGGTCGATCCATCTAAAGTCAAAGCTATCATAGAAATGCCCCCACCTACTAATCTCAAACAATTGCAGAGCTTTACAAGGTAAGTTACAATCTATCCGACGTTTCATCTCCCAACTCTCGGATCGATGTCAACCTTTCCATCACCTCCTTAAAAGGACATTGAATTTTAATGGAGTGAAGAGTGCCACCAAGCCTTTCAAGCTCTCAAAACTTATCTCTTGCAGCCCACCCGTGCTTATCCCACCTCAAGACGACCGCCCTTTCTACCTTTACCTTTCCGCCACTGACCACGCTGTAGGGGCCATGCTTGCACATCGTGACTCTGAAAATCGAGAACAAGCCGTTTATTATATAAGTCGTACTTTGGTGGATTATGAGACTAGGTATACACATGTAGAAAAGTTGTTCTAGCCCTATCATTCGTGGCTACCAAGCTCCGACACTACCTTCTCGAATCACAAAACTTTCGTCATCACCAACATGACCCCATCCATTACATGTATGCCAAACCTCATCTAAACCAACGCATCGCCCGATGGCTCATGCTCCTCGCCGACCTCGACCTTGAGTTCGTCCACCAGAAATCAATCAAAGGACAAACCATCGCAGACCAACTTGCGGAAGCCCCTTTACCTGGGGAACAATTTACCAATTTTACATTCCCGACGAACTCGGCGCCACACTCTTTCACTCAAGGAGGAGTCGTATCAATGACTCTCTTCTTCGATGGATCCAAATGCCAACACGGTGGAGGAGCCGGCGTTGTTCTTATTCCTCTCGACGCCGAGCCTATGCCTCTTTCCTTCCGACTCGATTTCCACTAATAATACACACGTGCGGAATACGAGGCCCTTGTTCAGGTCTCAGTGCGCCGCACTTAGGTATTAAATCTATCAATATTTTGCGACTCTCGATTGGTAGTCAATCAAGTTATGGGCATCTACCAATGCAAAAATGAGGAACTTCAAAATACAAATACTACGTGGACTCACTTCTAGCCTTATTTACTCACTATTCTATCCAAACCATTCCCGCTCCATTAACAAATTTGCGGATACTATGGCTTGCTTAGCCTCGCAAATTCCAGCTTCCTCAATCGACTCGAATTATTCGTCATGGTCCAACAACTCTTTGCCCCATCTTATTCAAATTTTAGGTTGTTTCAGACGATAAATACTGTGTCTGCTTAACTCGCAGGATACTTGGTATCACCAATTCCATGACTACCTTACAACCTCTGTTCTCCCTTCTGACCTTACTAGTACTGGTAAACGTGCTTTTCTTAAACGCGTTTCTCGTTATGTAGTTATGGGGGGACTCCTTTATAAACGTGGCTTTGATGGCATCCTCCTTCGATGTCTCACCGGTGCGGAGATCACCCATACCATCCAACAAGTCCATGACGGTATTTGTGGTGGACATTTTAGTGGCCTTGCCGTGGCCAAACGAATCCTTCACCTTGGTTATTATTGGCCTACTCTCAATAACGACTGCTACGAATATGTTAAGCGTTGTGTTATGTGTCAACAACATGCCAACCTTCAACATACTTCTAGCCACCCACTGTGTCGCCGAGATCTTCGCCCTTCTCACAATGGGGTTTAGACCTTATTGGTGAGATTCACCCGCCCTCTTCACAACGTCACCGATGGATTATCACAAAGAACCGAATATTACACAAAATGGGTGGAGGCTATTCCACTCATTTCAACTAAAAAATAAAAAATTGTAGAGTTCATTAACCACCACATTATCTGTCGTTTTGGTGTTCCTCATCACCTGATTACAGATAATGGAAAATCTTTCAAAAATAGGTTGTTGCAAGACCTTTGTGACAACTTTGGTATCAAACTCACTTCTCATCACCCTACTATCCACAAACAAATGGACAAGCCGAATCCTCTAATAAAACCCTAACCAAAATCCTCATGAAAGTTGTCAATGAGTCGGACGAAATTGGCACGATCACATCCCCTTTGCCCTTTGGGCTTATCGTCAAAGCATCCGTACTCTACTAATGCCACACCTTTTCTTTGGTATATGGTGCACCGAGGTGTTTTGCCTCTCGAAATACAAATACCCTCCTTAGAATATCTCTTCAGATATTCTCACCAACGATGATTTCCGCCAAGAGCGGTTAGCCCAAGTGGAGCTCCTTGACGAACGTTATCTTTGACTCTTGATCACCTTCAAATCTATCAAAACGCATCAAGCGTGCTTATGATAAGCGACTCCATGAGCGTACCTTTAAGGTTGGTGATCTTGTCCTCAAAGAGAATCAACAGTGACCAAACTAGAAAAGAGCAAATGTGGAAAATTTGCTCCCATTGGATTGGGCCTTACATAATCACTCACACCTATGGATAAGGCACTTATCGTTTAGCTTCGCTTAATGGTAAGCTTCGAGCTTTGAACCCCTTAATGCCTTGCATCTTCGACCATTCTCCGTTGAATTTAGTGTTATATCACTTCTTATCTACTCGCCGCTCGTCCCGAGCTCACATACCACCACATGCACTTCGTTTCCTACACCTCATAATAAAAATCAAGCTCACATAGTTTGATTCTCACCTCACCTAAACGATGCCTTCCCCTTTTTAGTCTAGTCCATGACTTCAAAGTATTAAAATAAGCCGTATTCTTATGGGATTTTCTTGAGTCAAACTTCCTACCAAACTAGATGCTTCATGCCAAAAGAACATCTAGCTATCTAAATTATATATAGACTGCTCCTCGAAGGACAGGTTATATGCCAAATTATTTCTTTATTCTATATAGATCGCTTCTCCCGAAGGACAAACTATGCACTAAAATCATATCTGCTACTATAAATAGACTGCTCCCTCGAAGGATAGCTATACACAGTCAGCCTTTATCAGAAGCTTCTCGCATTGATCAGCTTCGTGAAGACCTCAAGAATAGCACAATCAATATCCCTTGTAGACTTCCCGCATCGATCAGTCTATATTCAGTAAAATAAAGGCCTCATTCAAAAGAACTTTTTGGGTCATGGACTTGTCTATTTAGGGTAGGTTCTCTTTCGTCAGAACACTCACTTTGTAATAAATTCTCTGTACCTCAGCTATATCATCCACCTCACCTCACCATTTGTTTCAACTCAAGGGACGTAACGTTCACCCGATATATTGTGATCATACAACTCTTTTCACCTATGGACTTCTCGTCTATGCACGGTACCTAGGGCTTCAAGCTCGTTCTATGTTTGGTGGTTTGTTTAGCTCTTTTCACCTACGGAGCACTCTTTCCGCTTTGCCTCGCATCTAGGATTGTGTGTTGATCTTAATCAGGACATGGTTCCCTACCACTTGGGTAGGCTAACTTTCGCTTCCCTTATACCTTTTACAACATCACCAATTCATTTCCGACACCAACAACCTTACCTTACCAATATTAATATCAATATTCTTACCAATCAACCAATTGCCTAAACCGTACCAAATTGCCTGAATTCGCCTCTCCCTGATCCTAAGGGAGAACTACATCGGTCTGAGGCCCCTCCTTGCTTTGTGCAAAGGGCTATGAGGGCAAAGACTTCGGAGACATGGGGTCTCCCAAGGTTAGCTCGACCATCCCCTACCATAACCTATCATGTGTGGTAAATATAAATATTTTTGGTGTATTTCTATTTAATCACATTCCTCTTTATCCTTTTTTCAAAACAAAACGAAAACATTCTTATTATTATAACTCAAATCAACATACATATCTTGTTTTATTTAGATGTTAAACAAATACATCTTCTCTATCATCAACACGCAGTCGGTCAAGACTCTTATTTATTCTTATACCTTGCTAACATTTATTTAGACCTCACGCCTCATCCCGAACTAGGCGATGATCGTGATCGTCGACCCTCTCGCTGTGCCTCTCTGTCCTCCTCAATGGTACCACGGCTTATTGTATTGCACGCCCACCGATCTGCCAATCTCTCTGTAACATATGAATACACCCTCTTCGCATGGAGGACTCCAGCCTCTAGTCTCTCCGCCCGTGACTCCGCAACCACTAACAACCCTCTTGTCTCATTCACTGCGTTTGAGTCGCTTTGAACCAAACGCAGACGATCCTCTCTGCTGTAATCACCGCTATGTCAGGACGATCACGTACACCTCGCAGTTCTGCTACCCACCATAATCTATAGGCCTCTGTCGTTCCTGCATCCATTACCCTGCGATCGGCTGCTACCTCTTCAGCCCTTCGGAGGTGTTGGGTGGGGGGAGGTGAGAATACTGCCTCTGCATCGATCCTCATATAGGGTCTATAAGCCTGGGGTATATCCTGCACAAATCCAAATTGTCGCCGCACGCGATCTAGAGGAATCCTCTCATACTCACCTGGCCTGTGCCCTGCGATCCACCTCAATCGCTCTACACCCCTCAACTCCTCAGCTATATTCTCTGTTACCATATAGTTCCCGTAAGGCCGCCAACAGATATCCGCAATCGTCACCCTCTCCCATACCTACCTATAATACTCAATGTCACCCGTCACAGCCTGGGATCTTGCCTCTTGTTCTGTTTGGACCCATCGTCTGAATCCCAACCTCTGTACTCCGGTCTCTCCTGACTGGATGGGTCGGCCTATTGGTCGCACACAAACAATGTGCTCATAGGCCCAACAGTGTAATAAGTATGAACAATCCAGTGTCGTTCTGTGATTTCGCCTACAAGCCCATAAACCCCTATATAGCTCCGCCAAATATGCAGGTGCCCATGCAAACGTCACGTTCCTTTCTATCATCTCCCAAATAACACACATCAATGCCTTTGGAAATCTTCCCCCTTCTACCTCGGTAATGCATAATACCCTACCGCTATCATTAATATTACTGCTAACCTTGTCTCCTCAGGATGTGCTGCATACATTATCCCATACGTAAATGACAAACCTCGCTGTGTTAAATCTCGTGCGTATGGACCAAATACTGATGTTATCGCTCCCGTGCGTGCGCGCTTAGGTAATGCCTCGATATATCGTGGTTTTCGTAATTGGGAGTCTCAAAATACGGAACGCATCTTCCAATGTTGTCATTTCTCCGCTGCAGATAGAAAGTATTTGTCTCGTGATTCCATCTCTCAATCAACGCATGTAACATAGCATGGTTACGTGCGATTCGTGAATAATAGCGGATTCCACTTAACCCCAAACGATTTATCAATGTCCATTCAGCTGGCGTTACATCCGCTCGGATTCGTGACAACAGCGCTGGTACACTATCATTCATCCTCAACCCTGCCTCTGCCTGCATACATCCAAATAACAAATAACCATTCAATTCTTCAAATCCCCGTTTTTTTCTCAAATTCTGGAAACTCCTACGTAAACCCAGGTATCGTTATAAACTAACTTAAGACCGGTTGGGTAACCGATACCGGTTATCCCTAACCGATATCGGTCCCTGTTACTTTCATACACCTTGCCTAAACAACCACCTACGACAATAAATTGCTCGTTTATTCCTCTCTGTATACACAGACATACCCAAAACCCTTGATTCCCTACCACGTAACACTCACCTCATTTATAACCCTTGTTATCATCTTTTCTTTCTCATATCTACCCACTTACTCTCCCTCAGCTTATTCCCAAAACATGCGCAGTAGTCAAATTACAAACAAAACGTTACCTCTTGGGTCAAGGTGCAGAGCTTGAGGTGGCCCTTGTCTTCCTCTTGTCCCGCCGGATGTTTCTCCTCGTCCCGCCATTATCACCACCTTTTTCAAACTCGCCTTTCGTCTTCGAATCTCGATCACAATCACTTTCCCTGCTCTCTTTACTCCTAATCACTCAAATCTCTCATGCAATTACATGTCTCACTCCAAAAAGCGTCGCGTTCGCGTATTTAACTTCGCATGGCTCTCAAAATTAGAACTTAAGTGCACACCCTAGCTTTTTTATTTTTAGAAAAGCTCATACCTAAATAACCAGATCGGTTACGTAACCGATATCGGTCTACTATCTACCGACGCGTCTGTTATCTAACCGAGATATCGGTTATACACCGCCTTTTGAAACATGGTTCTTTTCTTCGTTTTTTACCTAATTTTTGTCGTGCCCGCCTCTTTTCCGCATCTCATCACCATTATCCATATTTGTCCATCCACCACACATATCATTACAATTTCATTAACATCATCTATTTTACAAAAACAAACAAGTCATCAACTAAGGATACCAAAACAAAACAAAAACTATCTATCTATACATCATTTGGATCCAACTCATGGATACATATATAACAATGTCATAAAACTAGCCCAAAACATGCAACATTTCATCATATAACACATCATCCATATATCAAAATGTCAATTAAACTCATCATACATTCTATATACCACAAACCATTGATTTAAATACTTAAAAACATTTTCAACACCGCATATGGATCAAAACATCATCTATATATATATATATATATATATATATATACAAGTTTTCAAATATACACCATGCCCTACATCGGGGGCCTCTGTGATCTCATAATCAACAAAGCTGCACGCAGCCGCATAACCTATCAATAATCTCGACTCGGCTCGCAGGCCGGTCTCCTCATATCAAAATATACTCACTCGCAGCCAAAGCCGGGTACAATCTGACAACCCGCATTTCGGCTCGCAGCGGGTATACAATAAATGAATGAATGAATAAATGAGTAATATGTAGGCACACAGCCTCTATAAACATAACCGGTTCACAGACCGGTGCCCATATCCAATATACAAATACAAAAACAATGCAGGGATCCTCGCCTCTCCCACCGCCCTCGGCACCTCTCCTCGCTTGGTCCCCTGTGGCGCCTCTCGCCTCGCCAGTAATGAGACACGCGCGCTGTGTGGCTGCACCTCCTCGCGATCTCTCGACTACACGAGGTCTCCGCCGGTGTGCCGCATATGGTTTGATACTCCGGCTCCGACTATCAAGAACATCCTGATAGTACGGCCTCCCTCTCACCTCCATGTATCTATCCCTGTGCCACCGCTTGACTGGGGTGGTCCCAGGACTCCTACCGCAGTGCACTTCGTGCTCGTGGTGCCTGTGGCTCATGCTGGCTGCTGGTATTTCTTGTGCACGTGCACTCGTACACTGCACTGTGGCCGTTTGCCGTGGTGGCCGCCGTCGTGCTCGTACGAGCTCGGGCTAGTTGCCTGTAAGACCCTATTTGTGCTCGTGCAGCAGCAGCAAGCCGCCTCGTAAGAGCTGCACTCTGACCCCTCGAGCCGATCTCTCTCTGCCGCCACACCGCTAAGTCTGGGCTGCAAGGCGGGTGCTACTCGCCCTCTCTAACTCAAACCCCACCACACCATGTATGCTCTGTACAACCAAAGATCATCTATGTGTCATCTGGCCGGCCTCTCAAAGAACCCAACTGGATCCAAGGGCACGTGGTGCGAGCGGTGGGGCCTCTACATCATCCCTCCCGTGACCGAGGGAAGGGAGGTGGCTCGCCCTGCCGCAGCCATCATCGCGCGTGCCCTCTCTAGGGGTATCCTCTCGTACTCTCCGGCCTCCGTCCTGCTATCCAAAAAGTGTACCGGATCCAGCCAGAATCGTACTCGGCCTCCTCAAGTGTAGATGATGACCTCGTAAGGTCTCCATACGATATCTACCTGCTCGTGCCCTCTAACAAATGCCTGTAGTAGGCAACGTCTCTCCCCGCAAGCACTGCTCGTGGCTGCCCCACGACTCCCAACCACCTCTGAAAGCCGTATCTGTATATAACCTGTGGCCCTGGCTGCTGGGGCAGCCCTACTGGTCTGATGCATATGATGTGCTCATATGCCCAACAGTGAAGTAAAAATGTCGAACAGATACCGAATCGCCTCATCCGGCGATAACCCTGAGCTTCAGAGTAAGCCGCACTGTGATACACTGGTGCCACGCATGCAAGTATGCTCCTCAATCATCTCAAGCAACACCCCCATTAACGCCTCGTGGAAAGCGGCCTCCTCTCGAGTCCGGGAGGGCGGCGTGTGATCCCAATCATCATCACGCAGATAAACCAGCCGTGTCTCGTGTCGATGCGCACGGTACATGTCACCATACCTAATGCTCGCGCTGTGATAGGTAAGCAGCGTAGGCCGCATCTCCAAAACTCGTAATATGCTGTCCATGGCAGCTTCGACCTACGGAAGATCGCTCTCCTCGATAGGTAGTCGAAGGATGCGATACACATCCTCCAATGTGATAGTCATCTCCCCAGTCGGGAGATGGAACACATTGGTCGCCGGATCCCATCTCTCGATGAGGGCGACCATCAGCCGTGATCTCTCTCTATCGCTCTGCGTGCCTGGACTCCACCGAGTCCCACCTCGCGCATGATCGCCCGGTGAGTGCGGACACATGTGGTCTCATCCGCACCAACAACGGGGGCATCCTATCCCGCATCATCAACTGCTGACGTGCCTGCAAAACCAACCCACATCCTTAGACCTACTTTTTATCACAACATCTACTTTATCCTCTAAACCCCTTTATCCCCCGACCACACCCCGACTCTCTACCACCCCACCCAAAACCCAAACTCACCCCACCTACAAAACCAAACTCACCCCACCCAAAACCCAAACCCACTCCACCTAAAAACCAAACCCACCCCACCCAAACCCCGCCCGACCCAAAGCCCAAAATCTACCCAAATCCAAACCCACCCAACCCCAAAACAAAACAAACCCAACCCAACCCACCCCAACCAAACCCCACCCCAACCAACACCCCACCCCACCCAACCCAAAACACAAAACACAAAACACCCAACCCAACCCAACCCACACTCACCCAAAACCCAACCCAACCCATACCCATATAAACCCAAACCGACGCGGCCGACATACGACCGACGCGGCCCAGGTCTAACACACTCGTCCACACAATTATGCGACCAATGTCTGCCTGCTAAGAATCGACATCGGGTGAATTGGGAGCCGAACCCCGCTGCGGCCCCGCCCATATTTTTGCATTTTTATACTTATCTACCCACCCAAACACCATATAAAACCTACCCACCCAAACCCGACTTGCCCTATTTTACCCATCTATCCTCTTCGCTTTTTCAAATTACGTCAATTTATTCATTATTTCCTAAAACATGTAAATTCCTACCCAAACCCCAATTTTGCTTTAACACCATTCAAATGCACACAATAAAGAGTTCCGAATATACCGAACGACGACACGTCTGCCGTGTGGGTGGGATGGGTGGTGGTGGTCCAGCTGGTCCAGCCCCTCCTGCTCCTCCTGCTTGTGCCATAGCTCCAATTCTGATCTGCTGGGTCCCCGGCCAATCAACTGCTGCCTCCTCCTCACATGGGCCCGCAAACAACTCACTCCTCCAGCAAAATAGCTCCACCTCACTCAATAAACCTCCAATCTCAACTCTCCACGTCAGACAAGTCAATTTGGTTTTCAAAATAACAAAGTGACAATGACAAGCCGTATTTTTCTTTTTATAGGTTTTTCGCCCTTAACCGATATCGGTTTATGTTGCCCTAATGAACCTAAGATTTCGGTCCCTTAACCGATATCGGTCATGTAGAATCGACATCGGTTTTTCTTCCAACTTTCCCCCAATTTTTTGCCCTTATTTACCATTTGCCCCTTTTTAACCACATATCGCCTATATCCACCTTTGCTGAACACCATTTGTTTACAAACTGCCCGACCAAGGCCTCGCCCTAACAAACCGGCCCGACCCAAGGCTCGCCCTACCCTACGGCCCGACCCAAGGCCTCGCCCTACTCCTACGGCCCGACCCAAGGCCTCGCCTAACAAACCGGCCCGACCCAAGGCCTCGCCTCTACCCTACTGGCCCGACCCAAGGCCTCGCCTAACAAACGGCCCGCCAAGGCCTCGCCCTAACAAATCGGGCCCGACTCAAGGCCTCGCCTACCCATTTGGCCCGACCCAAGGCCTCAACCTACCCATTTGGCCCGACCCAAGGCCTCGCCACCCATTGGCCCATTCTAAGGCCTCAACCTACCCATTTGGGTCCGACCCAAGGCCTCGCCTACCCATTTCGCCCGACCCAAGGCCTCGCCCTACCCATTTGGCCCGACCCAAGGCCTCAACCTACCCATTTGGCCCGACCCAAGGCCTCACCCTACCCATCCGACCCGACCCAAAGCCGCCACCCAACAACTTGGCCCGACCCAAGGCCTCACCCTAACCATCCGGCCCGACCCAAGGCATAACCTAACAACTTGGCCCGACCCACGGCCGTATCACTTCAACACCATACCCACAATCAATGTTTTATTTTATCCATCCATCCTGTACCTTTTGTTCAATCGAGCTCACCTGTTCGTGTTTTAGCATGATTAGGGTCCTTGACTTGATCTGTCGACCAACTTTGCCTGACTCCAGACCGTGACGTTTATCTCAACCAAACCAACCATTTGCACCGCCGAACACGCCTAAACGCCTGTACCTTACCCGTTATATACCCCGGAGCTACTTCCATGCCTTGATACCAGGATTATATCACCCTTGTTTGGATAAACTATCGACCTTTGCCTATATATTCATTGCCGGGTTTGCTCGCCAAATCATGTACCCTAGTCGCCCTATCGTGCATTTTACCACGCGCCTCCGCTTCCTCGACCTACCCCACCATCTTACCATCCCCTCTACCCCATTTACCCTTTATCAACCCTATCCCCGATTTCCCGCTCACTCACTCAATCATGATAGATTTGAGGGGGATTACCTATACCCTTAACAGGGGAAACCACTTCATATTATTGTCCGTGCAGCTTTACAAAACAAGCTACACGACAATAAGGGGCTAATGTAGACACCAAATTTGTGTCTTACGACCCCTTGTGACCCGCATCTCATCTCGCAACTTAACCTCATCACCTAAACCTTACACAATTATTTATTAATTACCTTGTAATTGATAAATCCACATCACCTTACTCCGCCACCTCATCTTTCCACCTCATCATGACTCTAGCCCTAACCCTAAACTAACCTAATTAAGACCTATGACTTGGTCTACAGACTCACATCCATAACTAATGCCTCCTTACTCGCACCCAAAACCGACCTTCACCACTGACCAAGCCCGCAACTGATCTCTCGGGAGAAAAGCAGGGAAGGTGGGCTATTTTACTAAAAATAGCCTACTTTTTCCTTATCGATGCCGGTTCCTACTCGACCGCCGTCGGTTACGTGAACCGACAAACATCGGCTCCTCAGTAAATGGGCTCCCCGAACCAAAATCAAGGGTCGAATGATTTTTGAATCAACAGAGATCATTGGGAGCGAAAAACAGAGTCCAGATCTTCACTTGACCGAGCAGAGACGAGTGAAGAAACCAGAAGCGTTTGCAGCAAAGGAGATCAACTTGCATCTTTGTCAAAACCAGTAAGTCACATCTTGCATGTCCTCTGTTATAACATTTCTTATGCTCTTTGAATCACAGTCCTCCTAAATCCGTTTCTGAATCCACTACCCAACGTGCCATTGCATCTAACTGTCATTCTTTTACCTCTCATCATCTCATTTCCTAATATCATCCATAAACCAAGCCTTTACAAACACCATAGCTACAAGAAGGTCCTAGGCCCAACCGACATCGCTACTGAGAAACCAGATATCGGTTCCCGACTATAACTTAAACCAACCTTCTCCTACCCGCGTTTCAACCAAGTAATCTAATTGATATTTTGCAGTCATTTGTGTTAATTCATATTAGTAGGGAAACTGACCACCTTCGAAAGGAAGTTTTATATTTCCTGGGCCCAAGGCAGTTTCCTCATTTATTGTTTAATCAAATCTTGTGGTCTTGTGTTCTTATTTCACAGTAGTCCTTCGAGACAAAAAGGAGTTCTTCGCAGTCAACTTGATCTTTCTCCACGGTACGCGCACACCATCTCGACATTTAACAGGTATTCCTCCTAGCCCTAACCCTATCTGTTTCTAAAAGGAATGAAAGGATAGAAACAACTCTATTCCTAGAAGCCGAAACATTCTAGAAAGCGAAACACTCGGCATGACCTTAGGAGGTCATGTGCGAGGAAGAGTTACTGCAGATTCCCACGCTCGTCTTGTCACTTTTCCATCGTACATACACTTTTCCAAAACTCGTACTATAGTGTTTTGAATATGGTGTGTTTTTTATCTTGCTTAACTTAATGTGGTTTTAAGTGGAACACCATTTGGCAACCTGCAAGAAACATGTGTATTAGAAGGTTTGTGTTTTGTCTTTGACACCTTTCTTCGACAAGCGATAGGTCCTGTAGACAACAAGTTGTTAGTAATTTTTCATTCGTAGGTTGATGTCAAGAAAGAGAGTTTTTCACTTTGCTTTTGATTCCTAAGATCGCCAAAAAGGTGCGAAGGAAGAGCATACGCAACGTGAAAAATCCTATTGAAATCACATGAAAGTTTTACTTCATCCTTTATAAAACAAGTGTTTTTTGAACAATTTATATGATTTTTGTATAAGTGTTTTTGATCTCCAAGATCGCTTTGAAGACGCGAGGAGAGAGCATACACACTTCTACAAAGCTAATTTTAAGCTAAGAACAAAACACTAACTATGCAAACTGAAAAGTTTAAGAAAAAACATTGTTTTTTGAATTATTAGTTCTAAGAACTCGCAGATTGCATCAGAAGAAAAGATTTTGTAGATGTAAAAATTTCCAATTTTAATACAGACACCTGTGCGCCTATACTGACACCAACGCTTCCAAACCGATAGATACGTGCCCTACTTAACGAGTACGCCTGTAGTTAAAAATTAATAAAACCTAATGCAGTAAAACACATATGCTCGCAACATGACAGAGATGCGCCCATATTGACATGGACGCTGTGTTCGACGACGTACGCGCCAACCATGAAACAAGAATTTGTAAATTTTTTTACATGGTCAGACCATTTACACATGCGTGGCCAGAAAGGCGGATATGTGTCCCAGATTACGGAGATGCATGCATGTCTCGTAGAGAGAAAATGTGCAAATAATGAAGTCCTCCTGACAGGTACACACCGATCGACGGCACGCTGGGGTTTCAATGTGTATGCGCCTTGTTTTACACCTACGCACACCCTATGCAAAACCTGCAAAAAACACGGATTTTCAAAATTTCAAGATCAAACATGTTAGTTGTTAGTCAAAGTGCCCTATTTCTATATCAAACCCACAAAATACATGCAAATGAAGATCATTTATCTAGGGTTAGAAACAAAAAAGAGGAAATAACAAGTGATTTGACCCAAAAACTTGAAAATGAACTTTTGAAAAACCTAAAAGACCTCCATTAATGGAGGATGGACATAAATCTCCCATCGGGCGTGCCAAATGTGTACAATGAAATATTTTTGCAAAGAGCTATAGATATGGGGCAAGACCCCAAAGCTTTGTGCAAAGTCCCTCAATGGACCATATGATAACAAATGAGCAAGGAATCCTATTTGCATGTATTAAAACTTGAAATAAATAAGAAATCTAACAAATAGCATTAACCTCTATTCTTGAAAGCTTAACAAAATATGCCTACTAAAGACTTAAGCAATCGGCTTTGTTGTTTACTCCACGAGGGTGAATGAATCTCACTAAATGGCTATATGGCCAAGTTTAGCTATTTCATTACTAACCTAACATGGGTGCAAGATGAAGGAGTTTTAATGGTGGATGACCCAAGATCAAATGCCTTATTAGCTTGACTAATGCAAATGAGCTCTTAAGCTTTCTTAAGCTTATTTTGGCTTTAGCTTATGTAAAGTTGTGTCTTTGAATGGGTAGGCTTAGCCTTGTATTTATAGTTTTCCACTGGGAGAGATGGAATTTGGGTGCATGCGGGACTAAAGTCTAAAAAGCACTTTAGGATTAGATTAGGATAAACATGCTTTAGGATTAGTTAAGCTTGGTTTAGGCTAGTTAAACTTGATTAGCAAGTGATTAGAGACTCATTGAGAGTTGGGAGGGGTCGGATAACCAATTGTGGTGATAGATAGCCTAGCTATGGCCAATAGAAGTGGTCTAGAGAGAACTAGGAGGTTTTAAATGGCCGAAAGGAGGAATGTTTTAGCTAATAAGAGACATATTAGCCAAATAAGTGATTATAGGAGGAATACGACCGAGAAGGTGTCTTTGTAAATGGGCATCCGAGAGTGGAATGAAGAAGGGTTGATTAACGAAATGTCGTCCAATCGGTTGAATTTGATGAAATGCTAAGTGTAAGCATGTTTAGGTGTGTCTACAATATGGTAGTCACCGGTTATCAACTTTCATAATGTGCCTTTGGCGAAGGTGCCATGGGTGTATGCCTTCAATATTTCCAGATGAGAGATTTGTATTGTGTAAGACATCTTTTGTAGACAATCTAGAAAAGTGTTTTTATGGATAGAAGCGAAACTCAGATTCTCATTGCAACTATGACCGATAATCTTTCTAAGAAATTATGGATGCTATCCCAAAGGAAATGCTCCAAAAGATTGGGGTTCGGTCTTTTTACCCCCAGTGGAAAGATTGAAAATCATTTTTGAGCACACCATTTCAGAATTACTCGCCCAACAAGGGATATGAGCTTTTGTTTCCCAAGCTTCATATGGTGGACAAGCTCAATTTTAGTTGGTTCGTGCATTCCTCTGTGTACTGTTGACAACATAGATTTACCATTGTTTGATATGTAAACCCAAGCTTGCTCATGCATTTAGGTTTCTCATAGCCTCGATGCCCCTTTTGTGGATGAATTGAAACCCTTATGCACACTGCTGCCGGTTCTATCAAAAAGCACAAACCATTCAAACTTGGATTCATGAATTCTTCTAGCCCTTTCAACCAAAGCTTTTCCACTAGAACCTATCCTATTATGGGATTGGTTGGGCACCCTATGGCCATTACCCAAGTTGGCATGCTTTCGAGTGTAACTTCTTTATTTCATTTGGAAAGAGAGAAATTGGTTGCATTTACTCATGATGTGGTTGATTATAATCTTCCAACATTTAATAAAGTGATGATTGCTTCTAATATATTTTTGCATAATCAAATGCAAGCACAAAAGGTGGTGCTAGAGGTTGCTCACCTTTAGACCCTTATGGATCACTAGTGGCAATGCCCGTCAGATGTTGTTTGGGTTTTCACGCCATCTTCTTCTCATGGCCACTCTTCGAGAGGTAGGGGCACCATTGCAATAGATCTTGTTGTCGTTACGGTAGCCACCGTAGGTGGGGTTCTTTGCCCTAGTGTCACTCACCTCCACAACCTCAATATGGGGGTGGGGTTCATCGCCACCACGACGTAATAGATGGGCTTCACCACTTGTGGTGGACAAGGTCCTCGGTTGGTCCTAGCCATTTCTCCACCCCGAGGCAAAGTGATAAAGATAGTGAAGATGTTATTAAAGCCATTGAAAACATAGCCACTCACTGGGAGCCCATTCTTGAAAGGCCGAATCTTCCGGATAGTGGGTGGGACAACCTTGACGGTAGAGACCTCCCTCCTTTTGCTCTCTTCATGACTACTACCTAAATAATTATGTATTTTTAGTTTACTTATTGATTTTGTAACCAGTTCATATACCTTCGGACTAGTGTCATTTTGTGTACAGATCCCATACCTTGAAGACTCGTTTAGATTCTCATGGCATGCTATCATACTTCTTTTATAAATAGTTGTACTTAAAAAAAAAAGGTAATATACCCCAAAACCTCCGCCATGGCCATTCAAAAAATAGTTGTCATAGCCCTTAATTCCTTTAATTTCGTAATGGTCCTATAACGATAACATTAAATCGTGAAAAATTACAAAATTACAGATATAATGGATAAAATCCTATGACAGCACCAGAAGAAGAAGAGCAGACAAGAAAATGGCTTCATGCCTCACCCTCTCCTCTTGCTCAATTTCATCAGCACGCCTGCCCTCTTCCAAATTGAATAATCCCACCTCTGCATTTCCTTCTCTCAAATTGTCAACCACTCTTCCAGGAAATGTGCTATTTTCAGGTACACTTTTTCCTTTTTCATTCTTTTGCTTCAATTTGCACTATCTTCTGTGTATTTGGCAGATCAAATACTGCGTGCACATGTTGTGCTGTTTCAAGTTAATTCATGCACACTGTTTTGACAATATGAACAGAGAACATCGTTACAGACATCTGAATTCATACCCATTACATAAAATTCATATTATCTGGTCATATCTTTTAAGTGGCTCTGTGTTTTGGCAGGTTATTAACAAAAATATACGTAGTGGTGGGTTGCCTGATTTATTTAAACATTTTCATTGATTTTATCTTAAACAATGTCTGTGTATGCAAGAGGTTGTGCTTGTTTTGTTGCGGTGGGAGTTTGCCATCAAAGAAGTCATCATGGTTTTTGTTTGCAAGTAATTTTTTAATGGGAGGTTTATTTGGGTGGGTTGGAGGGAAATGCATTTATGGGCGCAGATGGTGGTTCATGAAAGTGCACATTTTGTTTCAACTTTTCTTGTCCATTGCCAGTTAGGGGTTTATGAATGTTGGGAGAATTATTCATCAAGGTTTCTTTTCGCACTAAATACTTTATCCACTAAAAGTTTAGGAAAGAATCGCATTCTTGAGGATAGATGGCGGCTCATGATAAGTTATTTTATCTTCGATAGAGTTCAGCTAGCAATGGGGGTTTATGAATCCGTGGGGATTTTTTCATTGGGGCTCGTTTCTGCAATAAGCATTTTCTGCTAGGCAAGTTTTAAAAAAATCTCATTCAAGTGGATTTTGTTGCGACCTTTATTTTTTTATAAAGAAATTAGTCGGGGGGGCTTATGAATTTGTGGGGTATTGTCCTTCAGGCGTTTCAGTCAGGCCTCTTACCATGCCCCCAGAAGGCCAGTTATCGTCGTTGTTACTGCTGCAATCAAGGAATATGACTCTGCTGCAAAAAGACACCGTCAATCAGAGAAGAGGCGGCTTTACCACAAATCCCACAAGTCGGAGATGAGGACCCGCATGAAAAAGGTATTTGCTTGCTTTTGCACAACTTTGTGTGTTTCTGCTTTCATCAGAGAATAAAACCACTAGAAGTAATATGGGTTGAACTTGAAAGACTATCTGTACGTGTATTAGGATGCCTGAATTCCAAACTCGTATGCAGATAAATTCTCTACCAGGGGGTATGTACTGATTGTCAAAGACCAGCCAATCCTTATGAATGGTAAAAGGTCCATGGGCTCAACTCTGGGTTCTGCGTACCCGGCAAGAGGGTTTGCCTTAGTATCTTCCACCTTTGAACAACCAAGCTTCCCCAATTGGGTACATTTGACATGGCTTCAGTGACTAAATAATGGTGGAAGTGAAGGTCATGTGATTCCAAGAGAAATGATCTCATCCATAGATGTATTAATGAGGATTGAAATCCAGCCTAGCCATTAAAATCTGCCTGTGCTTTATATGGGTTTGGAAATTTCGATTTTGAAACCTTCTGGCATTAGGATTTACATAATTTGTGGCAAAGTCGCAGAACCTTATGAGACTCGAGGTTGCTTTCATATACATCCAGCTATGGTGACTCCATGTCAGAGGCAATGCAGTGTTATAGTCATTATATACAAATCATGATAACACCATTAGAGTTGAAGTTACTGTCAAATAATAATAGAACATACTCCAACACTGCAGCGTGTCCTTTTGATCTGATTAAAAAAAATATGATACTGCTAACAAAAGAAATTACAAAATTTGACCAGAGAGATCAGATAATCAGTCCTCCTAATCCCACAGTATTTCTCACATTGCCATCTTCCACATGGACTCTTAAAACCTTTCCTATACATATACAGGCTGGCTAGCCATTAACCTAAACAAACCAAAGGATATCATTACATCTACTGCCTGCCAAAAATATAAAAATATTCCAACCTGTAGCTAAAAATAGAACGTCTAGACATAATACGCATACACAACTTTTATCTACATTTAGCCCAACAAATTAGTAGGCAGAAAGCAACATGGTGACATAGCAAGAGCCCATGGTAGCACTTAGCTGCAAAGAATGTAAGAAGGAGGCTTGCTGAAACTGCAGACAGGCCGTTGCACCTTTCAGCATCTTCGGAGAAAATGCATTCACTTCCCATGTCTTTGGTGTGCAGAGGATGCCTTCATCAATATTCTAAATGGGCACATACACCTTGGCAACACGAGCATTGAATTTGGCTTTCAAATTTGCAGTACCTGTAATCCACTCATACTGCATCGCCTAAAAATTAAACACATTTGTAATCAGGCGGCCATTTGTCTTCGTTAAGTTGCCTGGGATCAAGCCCTGCCTCTTTCAAGTGGTATCAACTCAGCTCTGAATAAAACCCACGTGTTCCTCAACTGAATCAAGCTTAGGACTCTAAATTCTAACCATAGTTATAACCCTAATACCCTTTTTTACCGAAGGAAACAATGAGAGACCTGTTTGCTGATCTAACTCGACCTGGAACTAAACTCAGATCAGCATTAAACATAAAAAGTGTACTTATAGAATTAAGTAGTGATGGTCCCCACTGAATTCGATGAACAGGTTGAGCTTCTTTGTCCAAACTGATCTGGAGGTCCTCCCTTCCTGCATCTCCAATGTTGGTTGTCAAAAGCTCCTGAATGCTCAACTTATTACTTATTTCCATGCCTTCGTTTACTGTGCAGCCAACACGTATTTTTACAAATATAAACACATGTTTGAAGCTTATACAGTGAAAGGAGTTACCGAGGACGGGTTGTGTTCTGGCATTCTTTTTAAAGGAAGATGCTTATAGTTTTCCTCCTAGTTGCATCAAAAATCATCCTCAAACCTCCCTCCCCAGTAATGTTATTGATCCCTTTCAATTTAGATTTTCTTAGACCTCTGTAGAAGGCTTCTATTTTTGCACAGTCAGTAGTTAAATTTACCGATATGCACACATACTTGAAGCTTATACTGCAAAAGGAGTTACTGAGCACGTAATTTACCCTGGCATTCCTTTTGAAAGGCAGTTGCTTATAGTTTTCCTCCTAGTTGCATCAAGAATCATCTTATAACTCTCTCCACGTTAATGCTATGGATCCCTTTCAATTTAGCTGTTCTACTTCTTAGACCTCAGTAGAGGGCTTATATTTATGTCCTTTATTTGCTGTGGCACCCGAGTCAACTGCTTAGGCAAATCGTAACTCACCTTTAATTTTTCTACCATAGTAGCCATGCTCATTAAAGATAAAATATGAAATGCTCAAAAAAATGTGAATAATGTTTGACCAAAAATATCTGGAAAAATAAAAGAAAAATGGCATATATAATTCTTTTCAACCAAATATCCCAAAGCATGTAGAACTTCCTTCCTAGAGATTTTTGATGTAGTGAGGTAAGAGAAAGTGTGTCAACCCCGACCCTCCTCTCGAAAAAACCAAGGATTTTATGTACACGACCATAAAAAAACGAAATAATGTGAGATATTTTCAATTTGGAGGTTTTTACTAGTATGTTTTCTACCAACACCTCCTAGTCCACCTTTTCTTCCATGATCTTTATTGTCAAAATTTAGTTTAAGGGTTCCATGTTTAGAGAGTCCCAGGGAGGTTTTGCTGTTGTTTCTTCTGAAAGGTGCTGCCCAATTTCTATTTCCTTTTCTTCTGCCCGACACTTATCAGTTCTTTCATGGAGAGAGGAATTCTGCTCCATGGTCGATCCACCTTTCTGGTTTTTCCTTAAGTGCCCTTGCATTCCTTTCCAACCAGATGAACCAAGGTACTAAGATCATCCCTACATTCTGATAAAGGAGGATCCAAGGGGAATCGAAAATCTTGCATCAACCATAAATATGGGTAGTGTGTCGGGATAGCTTGGTCAATGTTTTACCATGGATTTGGGCCATGTCAATATCAAACTCATTTGGTCGAGTCAATCGACTATTAGTAGGATTCAAGAAGTGGCTGCAACTGCTGGTGACCTGAAAATGTAGGTTGTGGTGTAGAGGCACATATGTCAAGGGAATACCTTCAAAGTAGAATGTGATTGCAAATTGTATTCTCCTCGAAAAGTTATTGACTTTACAAAAACAGCACTGGATTTTGAGTTCGGGCCCTTGGAAGTTTCAGGACTCTGCATGGTGATGAAACTGCCGTGATGGTTTGGCAACCTTAAGTAGTGGTTTTGAAACTGCTGAGGCTGTTATGCAACTGCTGTGCTGCATTTTGGTGGTGGGTTTGCCCGTATCAGTTGTAAAAGCAAAGTAAGGGCCTAGAATAATTGGTGTCCTCATCTTGGGCATCACAAGAGTCTTTGGGATTTGAAGTTTCATCTCCATAAGGTATTAAGAAGACAATTTTGGATGGGAGAAGGAAGTTTTCAATCGGATTGTCTCTCAAGACAGCAGTAGGAGAGATGACAAGAAATCTTAGGGAGTGCTTGTGGGAGAGCAGAGAGTAATGAGGAATTTTACCAGCCCATTAAGGAATTGTATTGTAATGTTTCCTTCTTCATATTTATAGAGAGTATGTGTGTTAATTATGTAATTCAAATCAGAACATGGATTAACTGTTATCTTTAGTGTGAATTCTGAATACATGGTGTGTGAATGTCCGTTGCTGAGGGAGTTGAGCAAGAGCTTCAGGGACAGGGCTGTTCTTCTTTGGACACCCTAACCCTGACCTGCATCACAGGGTATTAGACATAGTTACCTAAGTCTCGGGGATGGGGAGATGGAGGGACGGGGTTTCCGGGACGGGAAAAAATTCCCAAATTTTGGGGATGGCAAGGGGACGGCTATTAAAATAATATATAAAATATTAATATTTAAATATTTTAACTTTATTCAATGAAATTTAGGGATTTAAACTCTATTCAGGTACTTTCAAGATTATAGTTTAATGTTCTTTGTAAAAATAACAACTTTTTAAAAGTAAAAACATCAAAAGTTTTTTGGAAGATTTTTAAAAATAGGGGACGTCCCCTCTAAGTCCCCAAGTCCCCGAAATGTTCGGGACCAAAATCTAGGGGACGCGTTCTTGCGTAACACTGGTATTAGAGCAGGAGTATCCGATGGGTGTGTTGATAAAGTGGGAAGACATCTTCCAGCAAAGAGTGTCGGGAAGGTGTTGCAGCTGAATGTCCTTTATTAGGAGAAAAGTGGGTAGAGGGAAAGAGAAAGAGAGGGGAGTGTTCCCAATCATGCATAGGTGGGTAGCTAATTGAAGGTACATTCTCCATTAAGAGAGTAGTGGGTAGAGGGTGCAAAGAGTAGTTCTCCATCTTGTATAGGTGGGTAGAGAACACAATCTTGTTTGAGAGGTCTAGAGAGAAGCTAGTGAATGAGCGAGAAAAGTATGCAAGAGATGAGTGAGAAATGTGCAGCCCAAGTGGCTGAGTTGAAGATTGTATTGAGGGAAATGCAAGCCCAAGTGGAAGTTGAGGCAAAGAGGAAGAGGAAGGGTGGTTCTATACTACCCATGTCAGAAATTGAAGAGCTGCAGAGTTAGAGACCATGCAAGCCATTATCAACATCCTAAAAGGGGATATTGCTATTGCCAAGGAGCTAAAGGAAGATGAGGAGATTGCAAATGATTTGGTAGTGTTGGATACAAACAAGAAGATTTTGACAAAGGAGGAAAGAAGTAAATTCATAGAAAGGGAAGCAATGGAGATTGAGGAGATGTTTCTACAAGCATTAGAGACACATGAAGAAAGACAGATGGTAGAGGACCAGCAAGTGGAAGAAATCATAAAATTGCCGCGAGTGATCAAGAGGGGCTGGAAGGGGCGACGTTTCAAAGTGAGGTGGATACACTTTTTGATGACATCTTGAAGGCTGAAATCAGAAAAAGGATGTTGTTGCAGCAGAGGTAGTGGAGTTGTTTGACATTGGAAAGAAGCCAGTAGGAGAGAGGGACAAGGAGACTATCTTAGAGCTAGCAGTGGCAGTTATGGTAGTAGTTGTCAAGTTCTTTGAAAAGAAAAGAAAGCAATGAAGGAAGGAGTAGAGAGCAGGGTGTAATCTTGGAAGATAGGAGTATGTGAGGATGGCGTAGAAGACATTTGGTGGTGGTGGATGGGTAGAGGTGGGAAAAAGCCCACAAGAGAATGGAAAAAGGAAAGTGAGTTGATTGGAGGAGGTGGACAGACTATGCCTAAGCAATGGGTAAGGAAAGAGAGGGATACTCAGAGACAGTCAGAGGAGGACAGTTTGTGGTTCAGCAAGTGGCTGGAAAAGGAGGTAGATTACAATTGAAAACCATTGCAAGTACTTAACAATGTGGGAAGGAACATCGTGGCCATGCCAACTGGTGAAAAAGTGGCTCTACCACTCACCCTAAATTTGTAAGCATGAGCTCACAATTTTCTAAGCTTGGGTGTATGATGCAGGAGCATCTAAGCTGTATTGACAATCTTGCATCAACCAAAAATATGGGTGGTGTGTATGGGTAGCTTTGTCAACATTCTCTCAATGTTTTATCATGGATTTAGATCATGTTTAACATCAAACTTATTTGGTTGAGTCAATTGAGCATCGCGACTGTTGGTGACCTGGAAATGATAGGTTCTGGTGTAGAGGCAAATATGTCATGGAGGAATAACTTCGAAATCGAATGTGATTGCATTTTTGGATTCTCCTTAAAAATTTATGCACTTTCAAAAAAACGGCACTGGATTTTGAGTCAGTATGCAAATGTTATGGCTTGGAAAGTTTTAGGACTTTGCACGATGAGGAAACCACTGGGGCAATTTTTTAACCTTAAGCGGCGGTTATGAAACTGTTGGGTGGTTTCATAACTGCCGGTCTGCACAAAAGGGCGGTTATGCAACTGTCGCTATGCATTAAGCAATAAAGTTACCTGTGTTAGTTGTAAAAGCAAAGTAACAACCCAAAACGATTGGTTTTCTTATCTTGGGCATTACAAGAGAATCTCCAGATGGGTATAAAGAAGGCATTTTCGGATGGGAGAAGGGCATTAAGTGGCGGTTTTGCCTGTGTCAGTTAGAAAAGCAAAGTAACAATCCAATATGAGTGGTTTTCTCATCTTGAGCATTACAAGAGTTATTGGGATTGAAAGAGAATCTTCATAAGGTACGAAAAAAGCATTTTTGGATGGGAGAAGGCAGATTCAGTGGGATTGTCTCTCAAGACAGTAGTAGGAGAGATGACAAGAAATCTTTGGGAGTACTTGTGAGAGGGCAGAGAGCGGTGAGGAATTGTAGTAGCCCATCAAGGGACTGCATTTTAATATTTCCTCCATGTTTTTAGTGAGTGTGTGATTTCGGTCATTTGAAATCAGAACTGGAGTAAAGTGTAATCTTTGGTGTGAATTCTACGTACACGGTGTGTGACTGTTTCCATTGTTGAGAGAGTTGAGCAAGGGCTGCAGGGACAAAGGCTGTCCTTCATTGACCCCCTGACACTGATCTTGACCCCCTGACACTGATCTGCCTCACATTCATCTTCTAACATGCTCCTTTTTCGGAGTTGGATTCATGTCTGCACAAATGCATTCTTTCAGGAATCCTGGCAAGACCCAACCTATATCCCTAAATCTGCTAAAGCATATTTCCATATCTCCTGCAAGAAGTCATGATGGTCCATGGGATGTTCTGTATCCTGAGAGTGTCTACACACAGTATGCCGTGAGAGGGTCCAGGAATCCCCTTTTATTAGATTTTCTTGAGTGAGAAAGTGATTATGTATGCCCCATATAATACATACAAACATTGATGCTAGCAACGTTTAAAATCTTTAATGATTATATTGTAATATAAAAGGCAGTACCCAATTAAGACTACTGAGCATATCAGATGCATATCTTAAATCAAAATTGACTTTTAACAATAGAATAAGAAACAGAGTGTGTTAGCCACACTTATTGGTCTTGGCATGATAAATGCTATGTAGCCAGGAAACGCCTAAGGGGCCCACGTTTCTGCCTGGAAACGTTTCGGAAACGCGAAACGGGTACGAAACGTGTTCGAAACGTTTCCAATTTTTTTAATTAAAAAAAAAAAAAAAAAAAACGTCAACTTATCTAGATTATTATCATGTATATGTGAATCATTGAAATTGTAACTATGTTGAATGATGAGTTATGACTCTTTAGAAGTTCAAATTTCAATGAATACAAAATATTTTGAGTGCTTTATCAATTATCTCTTATGGTCTACAAATTTACAATTATAAAATGAGTATTATGCATATATATATATATATATATATATATTTATTTTTTTAATAATATATTGTACGGACGTTTCCGTCGACGTTTCGTATCCAAGGTTTTTTGAAAATTGCCGTTTCGCGTTTCGTACCCGTTTCCGTTTCCGTTTCCTGGCAACATAGGATAAATGCAGAACATATAATGGTGCCAGTTTTCAAAATTGCCAGCCATGGCACCAATGCTAAAACCAGAACCTTGGAAACGTTTATGGCTTTTTTCTTTTTTTTTTTTTTCAAAATTAAAAACTGTGATTATGGAGCTAAATTGCATACGATGTCCCCTCAGCACTGAAAAAGCAGGGACATCCCAGAGATATCCCTGGAATTTTAAAGATGTCCCTGTACAAGTGGGTTCAAAAGGGAACTTTGGGGGACATTTCCACCTGTGCCTCCATTCCGGAGGTGCATTGGGTGCCCTGGTTGGAAGAAAAATATGGGGGACATGTCCCCGCATAACATGAGTTGGGAGCAGTATATCCTGATTTACCAATGGTATGTGACTACCTCTAAGATATCACAGCCATTTAGCATTGTTGACTATGGCGCTCTCTTTAAAGTGGTATGGGTTGAATCCACTAATAACAACTCCGTTTATTCTTTTCTAAAATAAAACTAGTAGACTATATCCCTTGTTTATGCTTAGGATATACACCCCTTTGCCTGATTTCAGGTTGCATCCTTTTAGTATATTGACTCCTTTATTTGGTAAAAGTGTTTCCGTTTTATTCATAGTCACTAGGAGATGAGCACAGGTACGAGGAGATGGGGATGGGTATGTCATTTTTCACAAAAATAGGAAACGGTTATTCGGTGTGTATATATACTCCGAATAACCGTCTCCTACTTTTGTGTAAAACGACATACCCGTACACACACACAGCCTAATATAGTCTAAGAAAATCTTTAATAACTTCTAAAAGTAGAGATATTAAATGTTGACAAAAGACAAGCATAATTATATTGGTATTTATCTTTAATATCTCATCATATCTAGGGTCAAGAGTACAAAATATTAAAAAAAAGGAAAAAAACCACTGAAGTGCAAGTCTTTGAAATGAGTATTGACGAGTACCCAATACTAATTTCCGAGATGAGTACCAATCTCCGAGACACCTCTGGTGGTAGGAGATGAGTCTTCATGCAACACTGGTGTTATTTAGAAGGGAAAGGGATTCATTGGCATCATTCAGTTTGCAGATGTATAGAATATCATTCCATAAGTGAATGTATTAGATTGACAGCTCTTAGTGTTTATTTAACCACACTATAGAAGATTGTATAAGAACATGTAAGGCCCTTTCTTCCTCCATAACAGCACCGACTTAAGATACTAAATATTTACTAATTATAATGAGCTGGTAAATGAAGAATAACAGGGTATTTGAGTTTTTGGTTGCTAGCAAGTAGATGAAAGCATAGTTGAGAGCAGTATATCCTGATGTACATATACTATGTTGATGAGTTCAAGGATATCGCTGCCATTTAGCATTGTTGATTGTGATGTTATCTTCCAGGTTGTATGGCGTTATTATCTTTGCACAAAAATGAATGCACTAATAACATTTCCATTTAGGCTTTTCAATTTTCTGAAATATAGCTAGTAGACCATATCCTTAATTAGGCTTAGCATATGAACCTAATGGCCTGAATTACGGTTGTACTTTCTAGAACAGTTACTCCTTTACGTGCTAAAAGTACTTTTGTTTTATTTACAAGTCAAAGGACTTCATTGACATCATTCAGTTTGCAGATCTATAGGATATTATTTAATTAGTGACTGCATTAAATTGATGGCTCTCGGTCTTTATTTATTTAGCCTTAGTATAGGCTATCCTATAGCAAACAAAAGCCCTGTTTTTTCTCCATGGCTATTGATTTCAGCTACCAAACATTCTACTCTAAAGAGCTTCCATTTTCATAAACAACACAACCTTACACCGAGGAGATGGGTACGGGTACAATGAGATGGGTACGGGTACATCATTTCATGGAAAAATAGGAGACAGCTACTCGGAATACAGGCACACGCACGCACACACACACACACATATTAGATTTTAGAGAAAACAATATTATACAGCCTAACAAAAACATTATAACTTTTTAAAGTAAAGTTATTAGATATTGGCAAAAGACAATAGTAATTATAGTAATATTTATCTTTGATATCTCATCATATTTATGGTCAAGAGTGCAAAATATTTTAAAAGAAAGAACAGTGAAACGCAAGTCTCTAAGATGAGTACGATTCATCGAGACATGTTTATGGTGGTTGGAGACGAGTCTATGTACAACACTGCCTTAACTCATTTTCAATTTCTAGATCATATTACTTGCAGAAATAGTAATTTCTTCATAATCTATCATGTTATCAGCTTGCTACTTTTCATGGTATGGGATCTTCCCCAATTTTATGATTTAAAGTAGGGCATAAAAGCTCTATAATTTTTTTGTGCATTTGTAGGAAAAAGCTAAGTTACCGAAATGCCAGCCCTAGGGTACCCGGTATGGGTACGGCCCGGATACGTGCTGGAAATGGCCAGGGTACCGCTGGACAGGTCTCAGTATGTCCCCGGCCATACCCTGGCCGTTTCTTGTCCTTAAATGGCATTTTAATTTTTATTTTCTGCATTATGAACATAAAGTGCGGGTCAGTAAAGCAGATTTGCAGGTTTAAAATGTCAAGGACGTTCCACCTAGTATAAAATCTTCTTATTCAATCTCAGAGTATCACATATGAAGACACAGATTGAGATCAAAGAACCAGATACAATGTTCTTTTTTTGCTTAAAGCTATGTCAGTATGCAGTCATCAATCGAGGGTAAATCCCATGTTGAATAATATTTTAAGATGTTTATTGAAGTGAAAGAACTGAATTCCTTCATATAAATGATAGCAATGCTTGTTTCTATATCCCACCACAAATCTGATTTTCAGTTTTGTGTGAAATATTTGTAGAGCTTTGCACAGATTTAACATTGAATATAATAATCTTCACACACTATATTATGAAATATATTATTTCATACGGGACAATACATTTATATAGGAAAAGTCTTTCCTATAACTGTGGAGCTCATATCTCCACCACAATCTCCTCATATCCCTATAATAGCTCACAAACCTATTTACGTAATATTGTTTATAACAATATTAAGTTTAACCAATAATAATCTATGTGTATTATATTGTTTGTTATAACAAAATATACATATGACTAACAAACTAACCAACAATATTACTACCTTACCATAAGTACATAATATTTACCATACGGTAAATATCAAACCATACACATGTGAGCACTATAAATAGAATATTCATAATATTCCTCCCTTAGTGCGAACATGGGAGAAAAATAATCGCAATTCTTTTTGCAGCTTGCCGCCTTTTTGCGTTCTCATGATTTGGATGGTTTTTCAGGACAACTAACAACCTTCAAGGATGGTTTTACTGGACAACCACCAACCAACAAGGATGGTTTTTCAGGACAATCAACAACCTCAACAAGGATGGTTTTCCAAGGAAAATCAATGACCTACACATACATATGGTTTTACAGACAACCAACAACCCAATTATCATGATGCTACTTTTCCTTGTGCTTTCATCTTTCCACTGTATTTACACATTAGGGGAGTACATCTGTTCACATAGGAACACTGAAAATGAAACACACTGCACACAACTGAAAAACACGAACTCTGAAATACACCACAACGGAAAGCAAAACACACACCAAAAAATGCCACCACTGCTGCTATGGAGCCTCGTGCTTGGTGACTATTGAGATGTCGCTGATTGACCTCCTTCCTTCGTTGCCTCCATCCTCCCGTTCCTTGCCGCTAACTCGCTTAGATTTGACCATGAAGCTCAATTTTACAATTCCCACTCTTGATTTGGACTTGGACGTTGGATTCCACCGGTGGTGCGTCTGGCTAAAAGTAAGGCAATTTTTTTTATTTTTTGGACTTTTTACAATAACACTTTTTTTTTTTTTTTTTGACGACTTAGTACTACTAACATCACAATACGACTTTTGACAATACTTTTACAATAATACTTTTACTTTGAAGACATACATATCTTGTTGATATCAAAAACTAAATTACAAACCACAACATATAGTGATGACGACTAAAAGATAACTCTATTTGACTAGACAAATAATAAGCAATTTAAGATTACTTTTTAATACATCATAATACTAACTGATTTGGACTTTAAAGATCTAAATACAATTTAAATTACCATTGACAATATACAATAAACTAGATATGACATTTAAAAAGACTAAACATTAACAGACAACAATAATAATTCTATCACTATTGGCTTGAGGAGCTCGATTGGTGACAAAACTTGGTGTATGGTGTGGTGAGTGATGGAGAGGGAGGAATTTTGTTTGATGAGCCGTGCATGTGATCTCTACCAGTGGACTTTTGTCTCTTTCTTCTCGAGGTTTTCCCCTCCAATAGCACGATTTGTGGACAGGTATGTGGGCTTTCATGCATTGAACGTAGCATTCACTGCCTTCCTGCACAAATTTCCTTGGCTCCTCACAGCGCACACTTGTATATGCCACCTGTAAGAGCCTATATTTCAAATAAACGATGACCTTGTATCCACATTAGATTGGTGATACGTACGTGGCAGAAAAGAAGACGTGGGTAGAAAAACATGTGCAGATGATCAAAGATATATGAAGCAATATCTTCTTCCTTTCGCTGCTCTCTCCACTTCAACACTACAGACCATATATACAATATTCAGAAGACTGCAAGCTTGAAACCGTCGCTAAAGTGAACACGTCACATAGCAGGAGCTGTGTATTGCCATAGGAGTAAGAAGCAAGTTGATCTTCTAAGTTTTCTTGCAGTTGGGAAGATCAACGCAAGGCAATCAAGTTGGTCATGTCGAGGGAGACGTTATAGAAAATCTAATGCAAAAACCCAATGCACAGTCAATTTCATCGAGGATCCAATGCAATGCAGGTTGAGGCAGGCCCAAGTTTTACAAAGCGGTTTCAAGGGGAAAACTGTGATCTTGAGATCAGATTGTGGTAATGCACAATGAGACACCGATGAGTTCTTGAACTCCTGAGATGCACATAGAACAAAGGAAATTCTTCTCATGAGAATACACCAAAGCCGAGTTGTGCTAGTGAAATGCTGATGCAGGTAAAGAGTAAACTCAATGCACAGAATGTCATTCAACCACTGTACATAGTCAATTTTCTGATTGGACAAAGGACATACATGCTGTTCCATCCGCCTTTGTTTTCCGTGGTACTTTCTGAAGATTCAAAACAACAGATCTCCCACAACACAGCTAATATATATTCACCAGAGACCTTACCATTATAACTACAACCATCCACAGGAACAAAGTGCAGTGCAACTTTCCCTCACAGACCCATAGTCGCTCTAATACCAAATGAAATATTTGGTATAGCTTTGCACAAATTTAACATTGAATATTATAATCTTCACACTATATGATTTCATACGGGACAATACATTATATAGGAAAAGTCTTTCTTATAATTGTGGAGCTCATATCTCCACCACAATCTCCTCATATCCCTATAATAGCTCACAAACCTATTCACGTAATATTGTTCTATGTGTATTATATTGTTTGTCATAACAATATACATACAACTAACAAACTAACCAACAATATTACTACCTTACCATAAGTACATAATATTTACCATACGGTAAATATCAAACCATAAACATGTGAGCACTATAAATAGAATATCCATAACATTGTGCTGCAATAAAAACTAGAAAGTAAAATCAGTAGATCTTGATATACATGCATCTTCTGTTTTAATCTAAGACACAAGGTTCGAGTTCACGGTTCAAGTTTGCCAAGGGTTAAAGTTTGAGAAGAAAAACGTCTTTAAGTTTGAACAAAAACAATTTCTATCATTTTTTATTTTTTGAAAAAAGTGCATAAATAAACCAGAGGGACAGAGTGGAGAAAGCTTTTTGGCCGTTACTTTCAGTCGGTATATGTATATACACACATTTGTAAAATAATGCAAAAGCACATCAAAAACTTCCATGCAAAAATAATGGATAAAGTTCGATTTCATGTTTGACAAGAATAAAGTTCGGCAAAATTCAAACTTATTCGATAAAATTCGGAGAACCTTTAACATAGGTTTTAATGGTCATGTGAAGGTTCAGACTTTGCTACATTTTTATGTAATAATAAAATTTATTATTTATTATCACATTTGCCACTTTGTGACATTTCATTGAATCATTTGGTCTTCAGTTGGCATTTTATAGATTATCAGTAGTGTTTTGTGGTTATTTTGTTTTTCATATACATAATATGTGGTTGATTCCTATTTTTTAGGCTGGGATTTATATATTTTTTGTATGGTCATATCCGGGGCCATTTTTTTTCTGCCATATCCACATATTGGATACTTTGCATCCGTACCCGTATCCAAAACGTATTAGCAACTTAAGGAAAAAGCTGTCACATGACTCTTTAGTTACAACAAGTGTAGGTTTGATAGGTTTTTCTCAGAACATTACTATATTGTATATAGACACATTTGTCACCCTTAAATAACTAGAATTTTACTTATATACAATACTGACATAAAGGGTACACATGGAATGGAAACTGGAATCTGTTTTATTATGTTCTGTATGAGATGAACATGATCATCGTATATGATATTCAATGACCAATCCCCATGATATATGGAAATCAATTCATAAAGGTTGCAGGGACAGGTACAGCTGTTGGTGGTAACTGTCTACAAGTAACTAAGATGGCATTATCATTATAACCTATGTTGCCAGGAAATGGGTATGAGTATGGGTCCGAAATGCGGAAATGCCGATTTTCAAAAAACCTTGGCTACAAGATGTTATGGAAACGTCCATACAATATATATATATATATATAGTACTCATTATCAAAATTTTAGCATTTAGAATATTTTGTATTCATTGAAGTTCAAAAGATTCATCATTCAACATGGTTACAATTTCAATGTTTCATATATACATGATTATAATCTAGATTCTAGAATATATCATCTAAACTCCTTGATGCTCTTAGCTCTTAGTAACACCTCCTAAACTCTTCCTTCAAGCTGCTCCTTGATGTCTCTTTGCTCTTCACAATGCTAAATGTTAGTTTAATAAAAACTGAATTCAACAAGAGAAAAAAATGAGTGTGATTTAGAATGGACCAAAGATGTCATTATATAGCTTTTAGGAAGTGTCTTTAGGAAGGTAGGGTGGGTAGATTAGGTTTAGAAGCAATAAATGCTAAAAAATAGGTTTTTTTTTGTTTTTGGCTTTTAAAGTACGGAAACGCCATGGAAATGCCTTTTAAAGTACGTAAAACGCCCGAAACGCTGGGCACGCCCGAAATGTCCCTGGCATTTCCATGGTGTTTCCGTACCAGAAAAGTTTCTAGGCAGGTCTAACTTTAAAACAAATATGCGCCTTGTAAGAGTAGCACATTGCTGTACTTATTTATAGTGTGTGATAGAATCATTATAGCTCAATTTTGTGTACAAGTACAAAATATATTGATGTTCGCAACTAGCTTCCAAAGAGAATTGGCACTCATTGGTTTCTCCACATTCAATCTCTGACAGTGCCATTTGAACTGTGTTCTTTATTATTGCAAGGGCAATGCCATTATTATTATTGGCTTTGCAATGCTCATAAATCTAGGCAGCAGCATAAGATCTTCACTGGAATAATGCCCAGCTTGAGAAGTTTGTATAATCTTTAAAACATGTGTCTAAAAACTCTGCCATAACATTTGCAATATATCTCATTCTAGTAACATTTATTTTTAGTTGAGAGCAACTGCCAATTTGTTTCTTACATCCTTCATGCAGCCAGTGACTTTATTTCTTCCTTCTGTTAAATCAGTTTCCTCTCCTCGAGTGAGGGGTCTGAAGAACTATATAGTTGGGACTTCTATGATATGAGAGAGGTTCAGCATGAGATGGCATTAACATTATAACTTAAAAACAAATATGCGCCTTGTAAGAGTAGCACATTGCTGTACTTATTTATAGTGTGTGATTGAATCATTATAGCTCAATTTTGTGTACAAGTACAAAATATATTGATGTTCGCAACTAGCTTCCAAAGAGAATTGGCACTTATTGGTTTCTCCACATTCAATCTCTGACAGTGCCATTTGAACTGTGTTCTTTATTATTGCAAGGGCAATGCCATTATTATTATTGGCTTTGCAATGCTCATAAATCTAGGCAGCAGCATAAGATCTTCACTGGAATAATGCCCAGCTTGAGAAGTTTGTATAATCTTTAAAACATGTGTCTAAAAACTCTACCATAACATTTGCAATATATCTCATTCTAGTAACATTTATTTTTTAGTTGAGAGCAACTGCCAATTTGTTTCTTACATCCTTCATGCAGCCAGTGACTTTATTTCTTCCTTCTGTTAAGTCAGTTTCCTCTCCTCGAATGAGGGGTTGAAGGACTATATAGTTGGGATTTCTATAATATGAGAGAGGTTCACCATCGCTGATTGCTCTCCTGACTGTGACGGTCATGCAGCCAGTTGGTTAGTGCCGGTAAGTGTCTACTAGATATATTTATTTCGGTTGCCCAGTTCAGTTGTGTCAAGTCAATGCGGCAGGGTGGTCTTGGTGGAGTTTTGCTCAGAAAGTATAGCGGCTTGACCAGTAACAACCCTATGGGTCTGACCCCGAAGTGGCAGATAATCGGTTGATTCTCTAAAGGTGGGAACAATATATATTCTAGTGGCCTGTAGAACTCCCTGTACAGATTGATTGAACTATAGCCCATGTAATATGGGCATATGTGAATGACCTGTAGGGCGTTAGTCCCATTTTAGGTACTATCTACTGGATAGGGCATCTTGTACCAAGGCAGGCATTACCAGGACATTTATCACAGCAAAATTCCTACAGCAGGAGATATATAGGTAGGGTAAAATGATGTGGCCTGCGGTATGCCTGCCTAGCTATAGTGGCTGACCTAGAGGGGGCCAATTATTTTCTCAGAGCAAGTTGCATCGTCATTTAGCAGAGGTACTATGTATAGCTCATACAATATCAATAGCTTGTAGGAGAGATGAAGGTTGTGGCTTGGGGAGGAGTCTATGCCAGAGATACAGGAATGCTGGGAGGTCCAGGATCCATGCTATCGGGAATTGCAATCTATGGATTGGATCTTGTGCCCAGACGAATTGGATCCCATTAGTAATGTGGACTAACACACTTTTCCCACTGACCTGTATTTATATTAGCAAAGATTGTAAATTCCCTAACCGTCCAGTTTTTTCCCCTTGTATTCAATATTTGAATTATTTTTAAGAACTCCTGATAATTACACTTGGACTAAGTCTGTAAACATCATTTTTCTTTGGTATCAACCTAGCAAATCATTCATTTGATTTTAAATATTGAAAAACATGTTGAAGCTGTGTTGGTAGTTTGTTTTCATTATATGCGATTAGTTGCATAAAAGTTAATCATATGTTCATATGTTAGAATGGGTGTGAAAGAATATCATATATATTTTGCTATATATATAGCTTGTATTACATATACAAATAAATTGAAAATTCCCGAACCTTCTGATTTTTCTCCCTTGTGTTTGATATTTGAATTTTTTTAATAAGCCCCTGATATTATCCTTGGACTAAGTCTGCAAATTAGCATTTTCTTTTTATCCACCTAGCAAATCATTCATTTGGTATAAAATATTGAAAAACATTTTAAAGCTGTGATGGGAGTTTGTTTTCATTATACCCGATTAGTTGCTATAGAGTTAATCATATGTTAGAATGGTATGAAAGAATATCATATATTTTGCTTACATATGAGCTTGTATTACATATGCAAATAAAATTACAGGATACATGACAAGGCAGAACACTTACATAGATAAACAGAAAAATTACAAGACGATGGTAGATACCATATTATCAGAACTTGGTGTGTCAACAGTAAAGAGCTGAAAATGTGGCATTGTTAGATGGGATTTACATTAATAAAGGGAAAAAGTAGTAAACAGAAAACATGAGAATTTACTAGAGCAGATAACTGTAGGAAAAATTTGTCTCCTTAGGCCATTTATGGAGTATAAATGATGCATATAAAAAATTGAAATAGCAAATTGATAGTTAGGAAATCCAAGGCAATCGATAACTTAAAACAGTCTCTTAACTGAATTCATTAGGATCATTTCACTTATTATTTTGAACCAGTGATGACTTGTAATCACATATATATATATATATATAGAATGGTAGCTCCAGTATTTGACTTTTTGCATTTCCAGGTTCTGATGTACTCTTATCAATAGTCTCTTCTAGCTTTTTGTTATGTTTGCACGGTGCTTTCCTTTTACAGCAGTTTCTACCCCTTAACTGAATCAGGGACGGAAGAAGGATGGCAGAATTGTAGTTCGAATCCTGTCAGATTCGTTTATCTTATTTTATAAGTTAAATAAGTGAAATGACTTAAATTTGTAAGATGATAATAGCTGTTTGATCTAGCAGTTTGTCGTTGATTTGCAGGTTTTAGTAGCTCTAGAGAAACTCAGAAAATCAAAAACAGCTAGTCCTGAGGATATCTTGCCAATTGAAAAGATGATAGGAGAAGCATATTCAGCTATTGATAAAGCTGTCAAAGTTGGCTCCTTACACAGAAATACAGGAGCGCACAGAAAGTCCCGACTTGCCAGAAGAAAGAAAGCAATAGAAATTTTTCATGGTTGGTATAAACCAGAGCTTGCTGTATAAGAAATGAAAACCATAAGAGGCATGGAATGTGAACATTCACTCTGTTGACTTCAGTGGCCGTTACTTTATTTGACCACCACAGGTTTCTTTTGTTCATACTTGGGAGTCACATTGTATGTTATACCACCCTTATTTTATGTTGGTTGCTTGAACTTTGCGTTTTCATCTGAGATGATGATAACTCTTAATGTAGCATGAACTTTATATTGGGAGTTGTTATTGCTGCCACACATTATGCACATTTATTTGTGTCTTGATTGTGGATTGGAGGTATAACCACTGTTTGGATAAACTGCATGCAAAGATGACATAAAACGACTTGATAAATTGCAGTTATAAACTGGCATTGAATATCTTTATGCAGAAAATTTGGGTAATCATATCAAAGTCTGATTGTGTTGCAGAATGGATCCCTCAAAAAATAACAAATGCATTCTTGATTGATAATGGGAAAATTAGACGGTTCTCTGATTTGTATGAAAGTTGCTTTGAGTCAATTTTGTTGTTAGAATCTCATATACAATCACATGATCTGTGAGAAATAATGCACCCGGAGTTTGTGTAGTGCTTTGGGGCTTTTCACTTGTAACCGTTTTACTTGAATTTGGTTATTGTTTATGAATTCCGGAAGATCTAGTGATGGTGTAAATATATTGGTATTGATTTTTCCTCGTAAAATGGAGAATTTAGAAAGTTTTAACCAGGTGTTTGTGGGGCTAATTTTTAAATGATATCAAGGATGCAGTAGTATCTGTTGGTGTTTTTTGGGGTTTTGTGCAAGCATCTGCTTTGTGCTTGAATCTACTTTTTATATCTTGATCATTATTTTTGTTTTGGTGATATTAGCATAGGTTCATGTTCTAAGGAAATTAAACACAATCGGTTTTTTTGTTGAATTATTGTTTAGAATAGTTTTTGAAGAATTTCATGATCTCGTAAATATATTGAATATTGCACTTAAAAGCCAGTATATTTCTTGAATAGTATCATTATTTTAGTTTTGATGATATTAGCATAAGTTCATGTTCTAAGGAAATCAAACACGACAGGTTTTTTTGTTGAATTATTGTTTAGAATAATATTTTGAAGAATTTCATGATCTCGTAAATATATTGAATATTGCACTTAAAAGCCAGTATATTTCTTGAATAGTATTCATGAAATTTCCCTAGCTTTATCTAACTTTGTATATGATAAAGGTAATTATGTTATCAAAAAAATTTAAATAAGTTGGCAATACAATGAAAACTAGCCAACTATATACACCGAAAAAAGGACCATGGGACCTTTGAATTCCATGTTTTTAGAGTGTTTGGTGTACTTTTCGATTATGTGTCCAAATTAGGCATTATTAGAGGCATTGTGATCATTATTTATCCCTTTCCTTTTTCTTCTCAATTCCCCTCTCCTCTCTCTTCCTTTTATCACTTTGGTTGCATGGATTTTTGACAAATTTTGACATGATTGTGGAGTGCATGTTCTTGGTAAATCTTTGGTTCTTGGTTGGCTAAAGGTGAACATTTGGTCGTGGTCTCATCTTTTTCGCTTTTTGAAAATATTTGTGGCTGCTTGCACACCAATGCAATTTGATGCAAATTTGATTTTGAATTGTCTAATGCATAATCACTCAAGTTCATTTAATAATCTAGGTATCACTAACTTTTTGCAATAAAAACATTCAATTATTAAATAAAAAACGTAGCAGACATCTGAAAGAAATCAAGCAATCCTCCCAAGCACAAAATGTAGCACTGAAGTTCATGTTTAAAGACATTGCATTGCATTGGTTTTTTTAATTGAAAAATTATTTTATTTATTGATGTGTTGTTTTTGATATTGCACAACGTTTTAGGGTTTGACAAATATCGGGGTAGCTCAATTATTCCTTGGTGTAATGTAGTTCTCAAAACATATTTTATTTTCCTTATGGTTCTAGATTTGACAACCTGATTATGATAAAGCGGAAAAAATATATCTCTATGATTAAAGCAAAGTTTTAGAAAATTGATCAAAGTTTGTGAAAGACACAAACATGCTCATCCTGTCATTAAAGAGAATTTTAATTATGAGTTCTTTTGTTCAGAATGTGTAGTGCATGCTTGAGACATCAAGCACTTTTTAGACACCACATTTGGGACAAAGTGGTTTGAAGTGAGTTTTTTTGGTGCTCAATTATTCCTTGTTGTAATGTAGTTCTCAAAACATATTTTGTTTTCCTTATGGTTTTAGATTTGATACCCGATTATGATTAAGAGGAAAAACATAGATCTCTCTATGATCAAAGCAAAGTTTTAGAAAATTAATCAAAGTTTGTGGAAGACACAAACATGCTAATCTAGTCATTAAAAATAATTTGAATTATGAGTTGTTTTGTTCAAAATGTCTATTGCACGCTTGAGACGATGCACTTTTAGATACCACATTTTGGACAATGGTTTGTTGTGAGTTTTTGGGGTTCCCATCTTCTCTAAAAACCTCGATTTGCATGTTTAGAGTTCGATTGATATCCTCCAATCACTCTTAGAGACAAGTCCAAATGCTCTTATTTTTGTTATTGCTTTAGTCTAAAATACAATTCATTAGATGTGATTATTTTTTAATGCCTATTTAGACTAATTGCACGTGTTAAGGATATTTGTTTGTATGTTTAATGCGAATCTAATTATTTCTAATGCATTTTGGTGAATCGGTGTTCTCTTACACCCTCTAAGGGTAGATCTTGATACAAATTGTAATATTTGATTTCCTTGAGGGATGGTAATTATATTATTATGTAGCATAGGGTTAGATCTTGTTTTGTATAGCATTAAGTTTTGTAAATATCTTAATTTTTTATGATTCACATGATTGCATCCTCCTAAATCCTATTACCTTAGGTTTCATATAGTTTAAATTCAAATACTAGGTCATTGTAAATATTTGAAATTCCAATTTTAAACCCTAGTGTCTTTTTGTTGTACTTTTAAAACCTAACTATTGATTGTGGAAGATGCTAAATGATTTGTTTGCTCCATATTTGAATTGTCTTATCATATGCATTGAGATCTGAAATTTCTAAGGCTAATTTTAAATTTTTATATTTCCTTGATTTACTTTTTATAAATCTTGATAAAAATAATGGGTTTTAGACATGCATCTAATGTTGTTTCAAAAATTTGTATTTTTCGTTATAAATAATCTCTAATGAATAATGCATATGATTGTGAAAATGACTATGGTTATGTAGCAGTAACTACAAGAACAATATAAGGATGAAAGTATCAATAAATTTATAAAATATGCAACCCTACTAAAATATCTATAATTATAAACGTATTAAAAGAAGTTGTTTGTCAAAATATATCAATCATGAAGTCATTTCAACAATTGCCCCTCAACCAAATCATGCTTCTATTGCTTCTTATCAAAATATTATGCTTCCAAATCATAACCATGTTGACATTGCTTTTCAAATTCTTCCAATATCTCAACAAACACTTAATCGTACTACATTCGGTTGTTTCACATGTTAACCTTTCTCTTGCACAAATTTCTTCCATTCAACTTTATTGTACGCACCTTCTATTGCTTGACTTGCAAAATCAAATAAAAACGTTATTTGAAGGGTCTCAAAACTGTTAGGACATATTGATCCAAAATTTTGGACATTACTTTTTTGTTTTGTTTTGTTTTGTTTTGGATTGCATTTGCAAGTATGGCGCTGGGTTCAACATCTTTTGAAAATGGTGTTGAAACACAATGGAAAGCATTGTATCCTTATATTTAATCAAAAGAGACATCTACAATTTAATCATGTCCATGGATCCCTCCAACAAATATCTCCAGCAAAATCATTTTAAAATGACGGGCATGCAAATAAATTATTTCTTTCCTTTTGAAAATTAAAAGAAAAAGGTTTAACACAAGTGGTTACAAGAATGTTGTGAAGTGTAAATTTGACTTCTATGTAAAGTCGAGTTGGTTCAAGGTTATGTTTTCCTAAGTCCATTTATCTTTTTGTTCAAAGCAAAAATGCCATTTAATTCCTTTGTTTAGATTGGTATATGAGTTGGTTGATATTGTTTGTGCGAAAAACATAATTTTCTTATTCCATTAGTTGTATTCAAACTCCGAAATTCTTAAAATGTTATTTTCTTAAAACTAGTCAACTCCAATAATTATAAAAATTAGGGACACCAATACCTTCTATTGCCTTTTTCAACATAACTTTTTTGTTGGGACTTCTTTTCTCTATAAACCATTTTTAGAAACTAAGATTACAACTCAATTATATCAAGTACAAACAAGGTGGGTTTTGTGATTTCTTGTCAAAAGTTTAATCCCTCCAAAATTGTCATGTTTTTGAATTTGCATTTAGAGGGGATTGGTCGAGTCGATCATGGAGAAAAACTTTAAATTGCCATAACTTTTGCATACAAGTAACCAATTTCATCATATCAAGCATTAGTTTTTTTATGCAAAACAAATTATGAGTTCATTTGCGTAGTCATTTTGTAGTTATGACATTTGTAGACATGATTTCTGATTTTGGAGAAATAAGGAAATTTGTGCTTGAATGTGAAAATTATTTTTTTGTAATTCAGAGATATAAGGATTGTATGCATTTTTCTAAACATTTTCGGTGGTCTCAGACTCATTGTCATTTTTTCATTATTAACTTGGATTTTGAGCATTTTTAGTTGAGTCTAACTCAAAAAGTGTTGTGTGTTTTCATTGCATCTACAACATGGGATCCTACAATCTACATTGAAGGCGTGTTTTCATTACATATTTATGTTAAAGATCTTCATGAGGTAGACACATTTTTTGAGTGTTGGCGACAATTTTAACCTACTTTCATGCAATTTTGTCACAAATACTCTCTTTTGTGAGGAAAGATAAACCAATTACAAGTTGTGGTAGATATTTAGACCAAATAAGTTATAAAGAATGTGAATTAAAAGGTCAACGAAACTCCTAGTTTTCTACCTAAAACTATTCACAAATCAACCAAACCTATCATCAATCATATATTTGAGTTTAAATATGTTGTCAATATTGTACACGTTGGGAAACAATAAAAGAAAACAAACATCATGTTGGTCTAGGTTATGAAGGTGATATAGATTTTTATATACCGGATTATTCAAAACCTATCGATTTGTGTCTGGAGGTATTATAAACAAGAGTCATTTTGAGTCGGTTGGTGTTAGGTCTTCCGAGTTCTCCTCGGTACTAAATCTTGTGAAGTTCAAATATGTTATCATTGTGGACGTCAAGGTTATACCTATAGTATTTATTTAGACCTACACCCTTGTTTATTATATGGTTAACATACACATTCTATCAAATACAATTATCTTTGAATTCCTCTAGCATATTCTATGAGGCATGTGTATTTTAGTTGTTGATAATAACGTCTTGGTTGAATCTGAATTACAAGATATATTTATCCAAAGTCTATTGCCTCCTTTACAAGAATGTGTGCTCTTTGATTCTTTTCATTATTTTGATCATTTATGTCATACTCTTAAAGAATGTGAAACTAAGTTACTTTCTATGGGAAAGCTTAAGTATGTTGATAATACTTCCAATCAATCTACAAACAAATTCCAACATAAATCCACCTTTAAGAGAAAGCCTAATGAGCCTAAGCCTACTGTTAATGTTGTATCTCAACCAAAAAGCTCCAAATACAACCTACATGACGCACTTTTACTAGATTTCCATATCCACCTTGTGTGTTGTTGCCTCAACTCATTGAAAGAAATTTGATTTCTCTTCCATCTCCTCTTGAGCTAGATCTTAATTGTCCTAATGGCAATTTTTTTGATGAAAATGCACATTGTGATTATCATAGATGTAATGGCCATTCCATTGATAGATGTTTTAAGCTTAGACATTTGATCCAGGACTTGATTGAAAATAATGAAGTCGCACTACTTGATCCCTATTTCTAAATCCTATAATGACAATGACAAGCTTAAGATTTTCAATGGTCCATTGCCCAAACATTAAAAACAACTCTTAAATCTTCTTCCAATCATGTTTACCATGCAATTCCACCTCCATCCTCTTGGGTTTCTTGTTGGTACTATTGATATTCCCCATCTATTATTATCTTTATTGATGCATATTTTCATGCTTCTTTTTCATCACATAGATTATACATTGATGCTTTTGTTGGTACTCATGTTGTTAACAATGTTATGGTGCATCCTACTTTCAAACGTAATGCATGTTCATTATCTTTCTTGCAAGCTATTGGCTTTCCATTATCCCATATGACACTTAGATCACCTACTTCTCATGGGCATGTGGTTCTCCCAATCTCTATGGACCTCTTATTATCTTTATGCCTTTCTCTATTGGATTCAAGGTTACACATTGTGACATGGTCTTAGGACTTCCTTGGCTTAAGGCTGCCAAAGTCATCCCATCCATAGTTCATTTATGTCTTAAGTTCATACATGAGCATCACGTTGTCACTATTTGAGGCATCCCACCACACACCTTTTATCTTTGACACCTACACTCATCACATCTTCAGTTGCTACTACCACTAGCGCACCTACTTCTACACCTAGTGATGATGGTCCTATGGATTTGGCATGTACTACCACATAATCTAGAGCTCATATCACTTTTTTTTTTGCTTCTCTCATACCTCCACCTATATCTCCTATACATATGAGTTCTACTTCTCGCCCATGAAGTCTTTATCAGTTCCATAGCCCTCCACATAGGGCTAGGTCTACACAAAAGGTACATCTAGGCCCACTTCATGATCTCATTCTCCACATGCACGACATAGTCATCCTCCACACATCTTAACACATGCAATTTCACATGACACTAGATCCTTGGATCATGTTCACATACGTTCCTCTCTCACAATAGCATATAGTGGACCCTCGCCCTCTATCCTCATTGGATAGATCACAATGGCATTCACACTTTAGGGGAATACCATTTCCCCCTTACTACCCGATGACACACTCTTGTTCTAGGTTCAAACACGACTATTGAGGGTGCACTTACCTACATGAACATCACTTGCACACATACACGGGGGAAACCTTGCTTCCCTTCCCCAATCATAGTATTTCATAATATAATAATACAAAAACACTAAGATATTTGCTACAATACAAAAACATTAGCTTAGATCTTGGTTAGATGTATCTTTGCTTGCTTATACTATTCCATGTTGCACTTTTCTTATCATGTTAGCTTGATTCATAGTATGTTTTATCCTTTTACATATACACATGCACATTCACATGGTACTTTGAGGTGAATGTAGGCTATCTATAGGTTATCACATGATGCATGATGCTTTACAATGTTCTCTATTAGTCCCAAGAAGGCTCTTAGGGGCATCTTCCTTCCTATCTTTCCACATGCGATTGTTGTTATCATGCAATAATATCTGCTACTTTCATTTCTATTTAATTCAACTACATACATTATGACATACTATCAATTATTATAACATGCCAATGAGTGCTTTATGTGTAGCATTTGTCTTGCAAGCTCACTTCCAACCATGGTTATCTAATTTTCTTGTATATGATATATGATTTTGTCTTGATTGTCATTGTTTTTGGGTTATGCCCTATGCTTGATTTCTTGAATGGACTTGAAGGCCTTGAGTGTCTTGTGACATCCTGAGTGGTGTCCCATATTTTCCACCAGCTACTACATTGTTCTCTTGTTATACCATTGCATGTTTGACTGTTTTTATTACATTATGTCATGTTTGTTTGTCACTAACACTTTTTGCTATCTTTCTTCCCATTATTTTGTATGTGCCATGGTTGTTACCATGAAAATTCCATATTCCCCCTACAAGATTTCTTCTTTAGATGTGCACATCAACTTGAGTTGTCTCCTTTGGGTGTGTGCTTTCAGTAGATCCATCTCATGCACTCCAAATGAGTGGGATTAGTATTTGGGCGATTATTTCAACCTCTCGTAGTCTAGAAACAAGATACATAATGGTACACAAAAAAATTGGCCAAATGTGAGTTACCAAAATGGTTTAGAATTGGACTTGGGCCAAAAACATCACAAGGACAAAAGCACCCCGGATCAAATAGGAATGATGGGCGCTAGTGTCCCACTTGGGTGATTTTATCTTGGGGAAAATAGGTACTTTCTGATTCAACAGTTCATAGTGACATATTTTCTCATAATCCAAAGAATAGATAATCAAATACAGTTTACTATCCAAAGACATGGGAACAAAATCGGTGACATGCTTCATAGTTTGAGAAAATGAACTAATTACTGTCTTTCTTGGTTAACATCTTTTCTATCGATATCAAATAAGGAGTGATACTTAGAGCATATGCAGGGAAAATTATATGCCTAGAATAATGTGTCATCCATGGCTAGTTACTATTGGGTTCATGAACATCTGTAGTGGAACTTATCCGTGGGGAAACGTCAATGGGTAGAGATAAAATCCGACATCTCTCCCAACACTCTTCCTCTAGAAATAAGATGCCTAAATCCTCAGTATATTCACATCAGTTTAAGAATTGATCACTCTTGACTCTTCCAACCATCTCCAAGGCAACAAACACATAGGAACAATTTTATCCTTTCTCTAACGACATTCATGTGTATTCTATCCTTGATTCACTTGTTTTTCATATACATTTCTATTCTGGTTTCTCTAAGTTAAAGTTCAATTTCATATACCATGAGCATTGACTACACTTTTATTCTTTTACAAGTCTATCCTTATCCTAACAAAAGGCAACACAAATGGAACAAGGAGCAATCTCAAGCACAAAGACTCAGGCAAAGGTGATATTTAGTTACAAACATAGGCATCATTTCCACTACACACACAAGTCACCCCTAGGGTTATTATCCCCTCTTAGACTCCACGATACACATTCTACAATCTCCATGTGGCACGCACAATCTCCATTCGGCACATTATCAATTACAACTCTCTTCGGCTCTCCACAAGGTACACTCTTCCTATCTACTTTATGCTATCAAATATTCATTCACCAACATAAAGTGGGGAAAATGTAGACAAAAAATTATACACTTATTACTATTACAAAACACTTATAGTATAACATTGTATGTATGATTCCTAAGCAAGAAAACTAGACATTGTCAACACTTGTTTTGCTTTATTTTGGCATTTTTTTATCCTCAAATGGCTCTGTCCTCTACTTTTATGGAATTATCCCTTTACTTTTGGACATCACACAATGTGTTACCTAGTCCAAGATTTATGTTTTATCTTGAAGCTCTCAGACACTAGCACCTGTAGGGATAGGAGCGCTCAAGTACTACTCTCCCTTACGGGTTTTTGTCCCTTTGTCACATCGATTGTTATCTTAAGTTTTCTTATGTTTAAAATGCCACATCAATTGTTATATTTTCTTAAACTTCTATTTATCATTTTAGGTTGGATTTTAGGGTTGTTAATGATGAAATTCAAGCAAAGGAATCATATATATACATGACTTACTAACTATTCTAAGGGGCAAGAGGACAACTAGGTAATTGGGCTAATACTTTCTATTTAAAACTTGGGCTATTACTTTTTATTACATGCTATTACACTCGAGGATTGCATTTGGGCTGCATTATTCACTACATAGGAAGGGGAAATTCCAAATTCCATCACACATGTGATCTTGGGGTAAAATTAGTTGTAGCTTGTTATCTTGGTGCAACTAACACAAGGGTAACCTAGCTTCAAAGGACACGACTATATCACACACACACACACACACGAACTACATTAGGTCTTAAATGTAGTGCATTGCTTGATGATAATCACATTTACGTGACTGTCGAGATCAATATTACTCAAACATATGTATATTTTATTATATCTAATGTGTGCTTGAGTCTTATGCGCAGTAGTTAGGGTTTGTTTTTCAGAACATGTACCACAGGAAAACCCTACAATGAATTTGGAGTGACACAAAGAAAAGTGAAGGTGACATGATCACACCCTAAAAGAGCTAGATCTAGACTCACTACTAGGAAATTAGCACCCAGTTCAAACACGAATGCCCAGGGTGGTCCTATCCGCTTCTAAGCACTTTTGTTTAGCTTACCTATTGATCATTGTCTACTAGACAAAGCATGTACAATCCAAATTGAGCTTATTCCAACATATTTCTAGCCCAAGTCCGGTGCAAAAAGTGAATTATCAACTAAGTCACTCTCATCCTCTTGTTGACTACACTTGCTTGCCACCGAATACCGCATCTTATATATTTATGATATTATTTGATTGATCTCGGGCCTTTAAGATTTAATGTTTGTTAAATTAGTAGGTAAGGGGAATTTAGATCTTTGAATCGATTTGGATGGTGGATGATGCTTGGGGAAGGGATTTGAATGTACCCCAAATGGTGGATAAAGTGTTACACGGATAATATGCCTTCGATGGATGAGGTTTTAGACAAAATTTTAATTGCATGAATCAATCGGTTTGATGTTCGTTGATACAATGGAAATCATAGTAGTTGTTTTTTTATACCAAGATGGTCTTGTCTTTGTCCTATCACTTGGTTTGATTGGTGGATAAACGATCATGTTTATTTTTTTCAATTGATGGAAGATGGTGGTCAAGGATTCACTTAAGGGGGTGAAGTGTTTGCGCTTTGATGTATGTTTAGATTACCCCTTAGAAAGAGTGGCACGTGGTATAGGATTGGATTTTGTGGAACAAGGGCCAAATTAGATGGATGTGGCGCACATGCCATATTGTATTGATTTGGCTTAGGGGTTGGATTATATTGATGTGGCGAGAGGGATTGAAGTGGATTGGTTAGGATTAGAGGTGAAGTGGATTGATGTGGCACGAGGGCCGAAGTATATTGGTTAGGATTTGGGGCCGGATTAGATTGGTGTAGCACATGGGTTAAATCGGATCGATGTGACACATAGACTAGAGTAGATTGGTTAGGCTCGGGGGCCAAATTAGATTGGTGTGACACGGGGGAGAAAGTGGATGTGTGTTGCGCATGGGATGGATTGGATTGGCTGGTCTTAGGCACAAAATTAGATTGATGTGGCATTGGGAAAAAATTGGATTAGGTGACTTTGGAGTTCCAAGGATTTTGAATAAGGAAAGATGTAGTTTATGTGAATTGGGATCTTTTGGGAGAAATTCAATTGGGTGAAGCTTATGGGCATGAGTAAGATTGGTTTATGGATGGGATTGATTTAGAGATGAAGATTGAAAAGTTGGAGGGTTGATGCAGGATGTGAGGTATTCCAATTGTTGGTTAAGCTGCTAGATTTGATCATGGATGAAACGATTATGATCATGAGGGGATTGTTGTGGAGGTTGGATTGATTTTTCCTTGTCAACCAAGGTCTTTATGCAAATAAGTTGAGGGTCATGATGGTTTTTATTTGATTTGAGAGTTGATGTCATTGATCCTAAGGGTCGTTAGAAGAAGGTGGATTTAGGATGGATGGATCCTTTGGGTGGATGATTTTGGATAATTGTGTGGGATCGAAGGAGGTGGGGAGCTTAGCCCCTAGATTGATGACCATAAGAAGGATTTCATCTTTGTGTTGGGGAAGGAGATGGCTAATGTTGACATGGTTGGTTTTTGTGAGTGATAACTCGTGGTCATTGATGGGGACACTTTGATGGCCAACTTTTATGAGACCATCAATATGAAGGAATGGATTAGTAGTAGTGTGATAGATAAATGAGTGTTATGTGACAAATTCCCCACATTGAGAAAGTATTGAAGTTATAGAAGTTATTGATTAATCAAAATGAAATGAATTAATTATTATGTATTCTAAAGTTATTCTCCCAAAGATTGAATTCTAAAGTAGAAGAAATAAATTTTAAAATAAATAAATATTGAAGACCCCTTTAAAATAGGGTGGAATGACATGTACATAAAGACCCCTTTAATATAGGGTGGATAAAATAAAAGAACTTCTCAAACACGAATGTGTTGAGAAGGGTAATTAAATAATTAGTGGATACCATTTGGAAAAATTAATATTTGTAAAGTAATTAAGGTTGTTTTGAATGGGTATGTTGGTTGGAAAAACTACCCGTGTGAGTATTATAAAAAGATTGGTGGTGGGGACCAAACCTACGAAATACTTTTGGAATTCGATAGGGAAGAATCAAGAATTGGCTTAGCGTGGTTAAGAGTGAAGGCAAGTGGTGGGCATTGGAGAGGGGCACTCTAGGGTGTCCTAACTGGGGTACGTTGAGTATAACCCAAGATGGTTCCTGGCCAAGGCAAGAAGATAACTTGTTAAATATTTCCCTCCTGATAATGTAGCCATAGCTTGAGATGTTGAATCTCTGACATCAACTAATACTTTCTTGGGGAACATGTAGTCCCCATCCAACTTTAAACAGATATGTACACTACTTTGTAACTATTGTTAATTTAATAAACTTATATTTAAAAACAAACCTTCGCTTACATAAATCAAATTTATATTTACTTTGGGAAATGTGCATAATTTCAATACTTTCTCAATGTGGGGAATTTGTCACATAACATTCATAATAAAAACAATTTATGCATAAAAATAAAAATAAAAATACAATAAAAATAAATAAATAAAACCTATGAGTTATAAGTAAAATTCTATTAGTTAAATTAAAATATTAGTTTACCATTGTATTGATTAAATTCCCGATTATATTAAATAAAAAAATTATTAAGTGAATTTCCCCATTAAAATCCTACATAATTTCACCGATAAAATTTATCTATAAGTTTAACCAAAATGTTAACTAGACTATTAACTCTAAATGTGAATAAATAATAAACTTATTCCTAAACCCATCCCCTAACTCATGCACTAACCTCTCACCCTATAATATTGGTCTTAAATTAATTAATACCCTTAATTCTTAAATTAATTAATACCCTTAATTATTGGTAGGCATGTGAATAAAAGTGAGAGTGGTTGGGAACATTAAATAAAGGTTGAATCATGCCCTACACCCTCCATGGTATACAACCCATTTAATTCTAACCCCACTTCTAATAAATCCACGGTCCATATAACACTTTACTTTTAAAAAACTTTATATTTGTATTTAAAAAAATCTATATATATATATATATATATATATATATATGAAGGTTTACTTTTATAAATCAATGTTTTAATAATAGAATTAATGCAATTAAATTAATTAATAGAAATATTTACTTCATTTATTTGAGTATGTAGTTAATATTTATTGAAAAAATAAAATAGCATTATCGAACTAAAGTTTTTTTATATGTTTTAGCATAATAATAATTTAAAGAAATATATATATATATATATATATAATATATATATATATATATATATATATATATATATATATATTGTTTGGAATCAAATAGTAGTTCTACATTAGTTATATATATCCTAGAAAACTTTTACATTTCTTCCAATGATTACCAAGAAGTAAGTAACAAATAAATTTATAAAACTAGGAGAAAGACACATTACTGAAGGGTTAGTATGAGGTGTTGTTTTGGATTCCATGTGGATCTAGATTAGGTGGATAAGATAGTTGGATAGGAATGAGATTACTATGATTTTGGATTGGCGATTTGAATGGAATTGAATGAAGTTGTGATTTGTTTGATCAATAGTGGTTTGGATTAAGTCCTTGTTTGGTTTTGATTTTATTGTGAGGATTACAAACACACTGGTCTCAACAACACACAAACAAGAAAACACAAGTCACAAGCCTATGCTAGTAGTAGATGGGTGTGCAAAACGAATAGTAAAACACCAATAAACCTCACATAAAGGGGTGACAGATTGCTCTTCCAACCCTTGCTTTAAACGGTATAAAGTAACTTTCAGAGTGTTGTGTTCCTTACACTACCAATCACTCGCAATGATGGGTATTAATGCTAGGATATACAAGGCTCATTAGATGCATCAATTATATATCTTTTGGTACATGAGGCACAAATATGTGTTACAAAGGTGATATTGAAGGCTTAGGTATGAGATGTGGAAGCCCGCCACTTCACGTTGCTATGAAAACAAGTCAATGCTTAGTGATTTAATCTAATTTGAATTAAACCTTATTTCAGAGTAACTTAGTGTAACAAATTATATTTAGATACTTAAGTACAATAACGTGTAAGAAATAAGCATTTAAATATGTAAGACCCTAAGCAAATAAAGGGAGAAAGGTGACTTAGCTGATTCATGCATGTACTGGGAATGATCGGGATAGTGTATTTGTTAGAACAGGCTAGAAATAGTGTCAAAATGGCTCGTCGAGGGTTTAGAAACTCATGAATGTATGCGTAATGAAGTGCTGTAGGAGGACACAAATGACTGATCTAGGTGCCTGTGTCTCCTTTGATGCTCAAAACTTGGTCTTTTCTAGGTCGGAAGATCTTCGCTGTTAGTCACTCCGATTTCGTTGTTAGGTCATTGGTCGCTTTGTAACCTACCAAAAAATGACTAGCTGCACATTCTTACAAACCACATCAAATCTAATAAAAAGATGTGGAATGTGGAGTTGAACTGACTCAATGGTCACCCGAAGGGTCAAATTACAACTGAGTGTTGCACTACATCTCAGACTCCATGTAGTTAGTTCTGTGTGTGTGTGTGTGTGTATCCATGTCCCGTGCCCTAGGTTTCCCTTGTGTAAGTTGCATGATGATAGCGGGCTAGATCTAGATTGTCCCAAATATGCAAAATGTGTGTGATGGAATATAATGAACTCCCCTCCTATGCAGTGTATGTAGATCAATGCAACCCTTGTCCCTTGTATGAATGTGCTAGATATGTACTTTGTAGTGCTCTTGTGCCTTTTGTGCAAGCTTAGGTGGTGATAGATAATGCTTATAGTGTTTAGAAATTTTATTTAGAAGAAGTAACTAAGTATATATATGATTCCCTTATTTGAATTTTTAATTGACAACTGAAAGGCCGACCCAAAGTGTTAAAAGGTGACCAAGAAGTGAAAAGGACCCAAAAGAGTAAGAAGAAGAAAGAGAGGGACAAGAGCGCCCAGGAGGGATAGGAGCACTTGGGAACTTCTGTCCTAATTGGGTGCTAGTGTCAAGGCCATTAAAAAGTAAATCAGTCAAGTCTACCAACAGAGCTGTAAGATGTGTAAATTAGTAAAGTGCAAGATATAAAGCAACCAAAAGACCAAAAGGAGTTTGTCAACCACTAGTTTTCTTGCTTAGGAATCATGTATACATTAATATGCTTTAGGACCTAGAAATGTACCCAAGTGCATAGATTTTGTTTCTACATTTTCCCCCACTTTATGTTGTTGAGTGAATACTTGATAGCATAAAGTAGATAGAAGATGCATACCTTGTAAATGGAGAGGAGTAGCCGATAGCGTGTCGAGTGGACAAGTAGCCATGTGAAGCATGAAGTGATCATAATGTGAAGCGTGGAAACTAGGAAAGGGAGGTAGACCCTAGGGGTGAATTATATAGTAGTAGCGTGTTGTTGGAGATTATGCTTGTTGATGTGAGTTACTTCTTGTTGCTTGTAAGGAAGGACCTGTAAAAGAAGAGAAAGAGAGTAGTCAAAGTCCTATATATGAAAAATCATAGTAACGTATGTATAAGTATGTAAAATTAGTATAAAGTAGTAGCTAAGAAAAGAGTGCACCTGATGTATGAGAGGATAGAAAATTATCTTGTTTGTCTTGGAGATGTTGTCCGATGGGGTTGAGAGTGATCAATTCCCAACCAAAAAAACATCGAGCCACGAATTTGAGTGCCCTTCTGCCAAGGATGAGGTTTTTGGGTGATCTCACGCCAAGAGAAGAGTGTTGGGGAGATAGGCTTGTTTTTATATCCTTCCATAGTGCTTCTCAAATGATAAGTTTCATTGCATAATGTAACATCCTGATTTGTAACGAGTTGTAACCAAATTATAACCGAGTTGTAAAAAATGAATCGAATCAAATTGGAATTATAACGATACTATAGATCAATACCATAAAATACTGGAAACTATGTTAAACCGATAAACTATCTCGATTTTTCCCAGGCTAGCTGGGACAAAGACCCACCGTTCTTGTCTAATACTAAGTGCTAGTGTATGCTTTATATGTTTTTGGTCCAAGTTAGATTTTGGACCAATCTGTGATTGTTTGCTTTGGCCAATTTTGTAGTGTGTTGTTCTATTAGAGAATTTTGTGCTAGTGGAAGGGGATTTGTTCACCCAATAGTTTCCCCCTCGTTTGGGGTGCATGTGATGAATGTAGGAGGAGGTAACCCAAATGAGAGGACCTGAAACTGATATGCATATCGTAGATTGGATACCTATAGGGGTACATGATGTGCATGGTAGAAACCAAGGCACATGTAAACAATATATACTAAAAATAAGTGTTAGTGTAAATATCTAGGATGTAATAGAATTTAAATGTAACAAGCAACTATGAAGACAAGAGGGACCATGAAAAGTGGGTTGTATACATGGGACATCACTCACAATGTCACAAGACAATTAGGGCCAAAGCGGCCATAAAAAACAATGATCAAGCAACACATAGGCATAGCTCGAAAATAATGGCAAACAACAAACAAGAAATAACATATAACCATGGTTGTATAGTATCTGTAAGGAAAATGCTACACATGAAGCACTGTTAGCCTATTAGAAAGATAAATAGTATGTAAAATCATGTATAGATCAGTGAAAAGTAAGTGATAGTGACAAGAAGTAGTAAATATTGTAACAATATGACCTGTGATGTGTAGTAGGAGAGTAGCAAAGGTAGATGCCCCAGGAGCCTCAATGGGACTGGTAAAGAATGGTGTCAAGCATCATGCATCATGTAAGAATTGTAAAGGTCCTACATTCACCTCAAGATACCATGTGAATCCCATGTGTGTATAGAAAAAGATAATGACATACTAAGTATTTAGCTAGCATAGGAAACAAAGTGAAACATGTAAGTAGTATAAGCTAACAAGAGTAAAGATAACCAAGATGTGCAAATTTTGTGTTAAAGTGATGGGGTGTTGCGATATGAAAGATATACAAATAAGGGGATCCACATTTGCCCCATAGTGGATGTGTGTGACATGAGGTTCATTTAGGAATTACACCCTCAACAATCAAGTATGAACCATATAACAAGAGTTTGTCATCGGGTAGTGAAGGTAAAGTATGTATACTTAAGATGTGGTGATGCTCAGAAAGGTAGACATGAAGCATGAAGCATGAGATATAAAGAAATAAAGTCACCAGGATGTGACTAGTGAGGGGGGAATTGAGTGCCCCCGATTGTGTGTGGGGTGGGAGTTAAGTAAACTCATCAAGGAGGTCATTAGTGTCAGGGTCATAATTGATAGGATTTGGATTGGAGACATAATATGCGATAGTATGAGGTTGATCATAGAAAGAGCATGTGATGCGTAAATTATACATGCCATAACATATTCTTCATCATTAAAGGGGGTTACAGACAAATCATGTTGTACCAGTGAGTTAAGTTTTGGGCATAGCCAAGGAAGGAATCATTACAAATAGAGATGTGGCCAAAAGGCATAGGAAAGGTAATAGTAGTATGGTTGGGGTCGAGGGTACCACCAATATAGTCGAGCCAAGATTGTTTGAGGGTGAGTGAGAGGAATGGTGTGTACATGCAAGGAAGACCAATAAATGGAAGACACAGAGGCCATAGCAGCAAGTAATAATGAATACATATCCATGATACATGGGGAGAATGAGGGGGAGGAGATCAACAAGTGTGAATCCTAATTGTGCTAAGCCTTCATGTGTGTAAACAATGTCAGGGAAAGTGGGATCGAATGGAATATGAGGCCAATAAGAGTCATGTATGAGTAAGGTGCATGTGAATGGATCGATCTGCGGACCGAAGGTGACCTGGGGAGATGGAGGAGGTGGGATGAGGTCATTGTATGTATAGTTTCTCTGGAAAGGAATCATGGTTGTAGTAGAGGGAGGAGGTTTCTTGAATTGATACTCACCCAAACCAATAACAATGAAGGTGTCTTAGAAATAGGATTTGTCTATCTCAAGAGGATTAAAGTCAAGGTTACACAAATTTTCATCGGTAAGTTCTACGACATTGACCTCATCATCAGAATCATCGGTGTTGACATTATCATGTTGGGTAACATTATCAAGGATATTAGGAGGAGGGGTGGTGGATGTAGGCTAGGAGAAGTAGTAAAGGGTGAATAGTGGTAGTGATGGAGGGAGATATGGTAGGAGGAATAAGATCAGTGGTATGTGTAGGGATGGAAGGGGTGAATGTGGAGGAAGAAAAAGTAATGGAAGCACTAGATTCACCGACATCGTATGTATCAATAGTATGGTAGGGAATTGGATTAAGTGGGGGTATAGGCATGGCAATGACTAGGTATATTTGGCAGAACTTGAATGGTTTGGGGTCGGCAAAAATAGTATGCTCATATCCATCATGTAAGAATTTAACACACGATGAACCTATAGAAGGAATAACATGCATAATGTGGATCCATGGTCTACCAAGTAAACAATTGAACTAAAATGATGTATCAATGATATAGAACAATGTGGGAAGGGTTTTGGGCCCAACCTGTAAAGGTAAGGTGATGGTGCTGATGCATGTTTCAAGTAGTAGAATCATAGCCACAAAAAGGGTAGAGGATTTGGTGATTTGACTATTAGGAATTTGCAACTATGTGTGAGTAATGAGAGGGAACATAGATTTAGAGTGGAGCCGTTGTCAATTAGTATGCACTTGATATGATGGTGGCCAATAGTAGTTGTAATAAGAAAAGGTGATGAATGATCACCAACAATAGTAGAGGATGGATATCCTCATTACTGAATGATATGACATGTGGTAGGTTTTGAGGGATTGAATAAGATGGGCGAAGGCAACATGGGAATTTTCACTTGCAATTTGAATGGAATGTAGGGAAACCTCTAATGTATGAAAAAATGGTGCATTACATAAAATATCATAAAGGGATATTTTGGTTGGTGTATTCTTTAGTTTCTCAATGATATCATAACCTTTAGAGGTGTCGGTAGGAACTATGGAGGTGATAGGTGGTGGAATAGAGACGGGTGGAGCCATGGGTTGCTTATTGTGTTGAGTGGTGACCACATTAATAGTTGGGTCGGGCATTGGAGGGTTGAAGTGGGGAGGGTGTTGGGTACGGACCTACATAAAATCAGTAGCAATGGTGCCATGCAAGAAACCCTAGTGGGTGTATAGGATGGGTAAGAGGATTGGTCCATAAATTCATAAGAAGGAGAGAGGATCGATGCATGTTTAGAAGGTAGGGTTTGATTGATTGGGTTCACCAAATGATTTAATATAATTTTAATTAAACCTTATTTTAGAGTAACTTAATTTAACAAATGATATTAAGATAATTAAGTATAGTAAGGTGCAAGAAATAAGCATTCAAAGATGTAACACCTATGGAAATGAAGAGAAAGGATGACTTAGTTGATTCTATGCAACCTGGGAATGATAAGGATTTTGTATCTATTGGAATAAGCTGGAAACAATGTCAAAATGGCTCACAGAGGGTTCAAAAACCCAAGAATGTATGGGATAGAAGTTTCCGTAGGAGGGAAAAAATGCCCCAGGTGCTAATGAATGATCTAGGCAACTGTCTGATTAGATGCTAGGAACTGGTATTTTTTGGTCGGAAGATATTTGTTGTTAGTTTCTCTTTGTCACTTTGGTTTGTCTTTTAGGTTTCGATCGTACACTCTGTAACATGCAAAACAAATAACTACTTGCACATGCCCACAAACCATATCAAATATAATAAAAAAGATGTAGAATGTGGAGATGGATTAACCTCGATGGTCACCCAAAGAGTGAACTTATGGAGCGATCAGTGCTGCACTACATATCAGATTCCATGTAGTTCCATGTGTGTGTGTGTGTCTATTTCACACACCCTAGGTTTCCCTTGTGCAAGTTGCATGATGATAACAAGATAGATCTAGATTGTCCTGAATATGCAAAATGTGTGTGATGGAATAGAATGAACTCCCTCCTATGCATGTGTATGCAACTCAATACAACCCTTGTCCCTTATATATATATGATAGATATGTATTTGTAGTGCTCTTGTCCCTTTTGTGCAAGATTTGGTGGTGATAAATAATGATGATAGTGTTTGGCCCTTTATTTAGAAGAAGTAACTAAGTATATATATGACTCCCTTGTTTGAATTTCGTAATTGACAATTAAAAGGTTGACCCAAAGTGTTAAAAGGTGACCAAGAAGTGAAAAGGAACCAAAATATTAATAAGAATAAAGAGAGGAATATGAGCACCTAGGAGGGACAAGAGCGCCTGGGCGCTTCTATCCTAATTGGGTACTAGTATCTAAGGCCATTAAAAAGTAAACCATTCAAGTCTTGATAGAAGCGTAAGAAGTGTACAATCACTAAAGTGTAAGAGATAAAGCAACCAAAGTACCAAACGAAGTGTTCAACCACTAGTTTTCTTGCTTAGGAATCATGTATACATTAGTATGCTTTAGGACCTAAAAATGTACCCAAGTGCATAGCTTTTGTGTCTACACTTAGCCATTAACAACAACTATCAATGAATTTTTATATCCCGCCAAAACATAGGGGTGTATCTTAGTGTGTGGTGATGAAATTCATCCCACAAGATACCTAATGAATATGAAAAGAAAATGGGGATGAAATACACATCACATTATCCTTATAAAAAATAAAAGAGCAAGCATAGATTACTTTTTATCCCCAAGATCATCAAATGACGTGAGAGGAGAACATACACAATCTAGCTTCGGGTATGTACACACTCAAGAATATGTAAAAATATATACAAAGATATAGAAGTTGTGGACACTCAAATTTGGTAATTTGCATTTTGACAACCCTTGATTTGACTATGCACTCTTGCTATGATAAATACAACTTCTCTATTCCCACTTAGCACTTTCTAAGGTCCATTGTTTATCTTGTTTATCCTTGCACACCGACATGTCAACTCATCCTAAGAATATAATACACAAAACCAACAAAGAAACATCATTCTATTAGCTCCAAATTTCATTTGGAACATTTATTTCTCCCATTCAAGACCATATATTTCATTATAACCTATTTACATGGTCTTAAATTGACATGTATTCTAAATGCACTTTGAAATTGATGTATTTTGTTGGGTCTTATACTTCATTTAGGTCAACCTTTCTTAGATAAATCATCTATGAAACCCTATATAAGCAAGTAAACACTACCTTATTTTCTAACTTGTAACTTCAAAGGAAATGCACTAGATAACTTACTTCATACACTTGTAAAAGGAATAAAAAACTCCCTAAATATTGCATTAACACATCTAAAGTCATTAGGGAAACACCCAAATCAAGTCTAAAGTTATAAAAAGGTCAAGGCAACCATATCTTTCATCCACAAGCTCGCAAATATCTTCTCTCCAAGTTTTTTTGCAAGAACCAAGTCAAAACAAACATGGTCAAATCAAATGCCAAATTTTATCGATCTACTTAGATATCACATATTAGGTAGAGAATGATGTGCGATTTAAGGCCTCTTTCGAGTAGTGCCAACATCAACAATGCATGGGGGCACCCATAACCCTTCTAATGTTAGTTTTGCTAGAATATTTCAAATTGACATCTTTTTTGGGTATTATACTTCATTTAGGTCATCCTTTCTTAGATAAATCATCTACAAAACCCTATATAAGCAAGTAAACACTATCTTATTTGCTAACCTAGAAATTATAAGGAAAAACACTAGAGAACTTACTTCATACACTTGTAAAAGGCATAAAAAACTCCCTAAATAGTGTAATAGCACATTTGAAATCATTACGGAAACACCCACATCAGGTTTGAAGCTACAAATTAGGTCAATGAAGCCATATATTTCATCCACAAGATCTCAAACATCCTCTCTCTAAGTGTTTTAACAAGATCCAAGTCAAAGCAAACATGGTCAAATCAAATGCCAAATTTGATTGTGTGAACATAATAAACTTTCAAAGCTAATTGAAATAGACTAACACCTAGTAGTCTAAAAGCTAAGCTAAATCTACTATAGAACCATCAAGATAAGAGCTTACAGGGAAAATAACTTCTTCAATGCATAAACATGATAAAACCATTAAATTCTAAGTCATTCCTACTCTTTGTGATTGCTACCTAAAAAACAAACCTAATTAGATCACCTAACAATCAAATTGGTGTTGTTTGCCTCAAGAATTGAGGATGAGATCTCACCAAGAAATGGCTACAAGGCCATCTTTGGATCTTCCCATGCTCCTCAATTTGAGAGAATGGATGCAAGATGGAGAAGCTATTTCCAACAATGGAGAATGGCTCAAGATCAAAATTCCTATAGTTTTCACTAGTGCAAATGAGGTGTAAGTTTGAGAGGAAGGAGCTTGGTCCTTTATATAGCTTTCTTGTTTGGGAAAGGCTTGCAAATTGGTGGATGTGGGACAAATCCCAAAGAAGAAATGCAAAGGATATGCATGTTTAGAAGAATTAATAAAGGATGTGCACTTTATGGGAGTTGAGAGGGGTTTAATTAATCAAATGTGATTAATTAATAGGTAGGGATAAGCTTGTAGAAGTTTATTTAGAGGGGATTTAGAGGAAAATTATCATGATTCGGGGATGTAAGAGGGGAATTTGACCAATAAAAGGGGTTTATTGATTAAAATAGAAGGCATAATTAACTAATAATGTTTAATTAATCACTTAGAAGTGGATTATAACTAACGAAAGGTCATTAATTGGCATCTAGAATGGGGAAGGGTTAATTAATTAACAAAAGGTTGTTAATTAATGAATAAGAAGGGGAATGTTAGCTAATTAGCGGAAAAAAATTAATTATTAAGGAAATGACGAGAAAGAGGGTAATCAATGCAATTTTAGTATTAAAACTGCGTAAGAGGATTTTAGGTGTCTACATTTTCCCTCTTTGGGGTGGCGTAAGTGACGCCACTTCAAAGATAGTAGACAAGTATAGACAAATAAATTTTGAAAGAGTGGAAGAAAATTTAGTAGAATGAAGGATGCCCCCTCGAGTGTTGATGGGGTGATGGAAGAGGTCAATCGACAATTGAAAAAGAGGAAGGAAATGGATAGAAGAAATGAAGGGGGGAAGGGGGATAGAAGGTGATCCCTATTACCCCAGGTGTTATTGAAGAAAAAGTGTGATAGAAGAAAATGATAAGGAAGAAAAATGAAGTTTGAAGAGAATGGAAATAGCTTGCATCCAACTGATGTAAAAACAAATTTATTTCATCATTTTTCTTAATGATCTATGTCATCACCTCTTTATATATATATATATACACACACATACACACACACACACACACACACACACACACACACACACACACACACACACATGCAAGGACTAACTCAGAGCAACATACAAAACACAATGCTTTATGAGAAAGTAAACAAACAGACAAACATATAAACAAACACAGACAAATACACTCAAACAAACAATGTTCAAGACAGTTGTACCAATGTTTTTGTTATCTAGCTTTAGATTCCACCTGTTTGAGTTATATGACAAGGGTTAAAGATGACACCCCAAAAACAATACATTGCAAGGTGAATAAATGGAGGACAAGGAAGTCCCATGAAAAAGTAGATGTGCCCTATGAAATAGTACCATGTAACTTGTTTGTGTAAGGAAGTACAGACATAACAGGTGAACCAACTTTTGTTAATGGAGGTAGGCCAAAACGACCCACAAGTCATAGATACGAATATGTGAGAATTGAAGAGAGATGTTTTGGTAGGATGATTTTTGATGTTTGAGGATGTTGTGTTTGGTAAAACTTCCGTTAGGTAAATTTCTGTGTTTACCAATTTTGTGAATTTTTTGGATTTTTGTTTATAATTTTTTGGATTTTGAATTTTGACCAATTTTTTTGGTTTTTGATTTTTACTCTTTTTTTTAGGTTTTTGATTTATTACCAATTTTCAGGAAGAAAATTAGTTACAAGAATCACAATATATGTGGTTGTTGCCAAAAATGTTAGGAAGCAAAAATATGCCCAGTAGCGTAAAGGGTCACTGGGAAGAAAAAACATACCCCAACATAGCAAAAAAGGTGAAAAAATGATTATTTAATAAAAATAATCATAGCAAGAAAGTGTTGGAAGAAGATATAATAATCATGGCAGTCCCATAGCACTTTGGGGATAAGAGACACGACAAATTAGGTCAAAATAGCTTTAAATAGTAGGTGGGAGGGTAAAAATCCATCACGGACGAGTTATTGTTACCTTACCCTTATTGAGTTTTGAGAGGATTTTGCTATGATTTGTGAGAGAAATGACACGAGTTTAGTACCGTAAGCACCATGCAGACATAGTTCGAGACTACACGAGGCTTCCCGCGACGACGACCCATAGGTATGAAAAACATTTTTTGAGTTTTGAGTGCATTTATTACTTTTTACGGCTAGGAAAATGTGCGGGATGATGCTTAGTGCAGCCCCGAGGTGAGCTAGCGTGAAGGGCGCACACTAGTGTTAAACTAGGCGCATTGGCATAAAATTAGGAATAAGGTTAGTTAGGGGTACACTACCACAAAAACAAGAGTGTTGGTGTAAAAGGAGGTGCTAGTGCTAGTGAGTGCTAGTGCTAAAAGGGGTGCACTAGTGTAAAAACACAAAGCTTAGCATATAAGGTTAGTTTTGGACAACTGTTAGAGGAATTAGAAGATTTGTAAAAGAACTGAGAGATGAATAGAGGAAAGTGGATGATGTTTTCCAGAAGAAATGATGTTAACAAAGTGTGTTGCGTGATTGTTGCGGATTAAGTTACCTAGATTGGAGACACATGAGCGACACGGGTAGCTTCAAGACTATGAGGATACTTTTACACGTCGCGAGTGAATCTAATTAAAGATTATGCTACATGTCACATTTCTATTGCACATGGCTCATATGCCACAAATTACAATAGATCACAGCCTTCTCACAACCTTAATAGAGAAGTGGCGGATCGAGAGCCAAAAATTTAGGCTCCCGAAAGGTGAGATGAGTGTCATCTTGGAGGATGTATGAAACATACTTAGAGTTCCCATATAGGGCATATTGGTGATGTACGATGGCGATCACACCCATATTTTGCAAAGTGTATGGGGAGATATTTGGTGTTAGGAATTAAAGAACAAATATGTGGAAAAAATTCCTCAAATCACAACAGTAGGAAACTATTTAGCATAATTGTACTTGAAAAAATATAACAACATATATAAACAATGCAATAAAGAAGACAAGACAAGATTTAACGTGGTTCACCCAATGTGGGCTATGTCCACCAAGAACTTGCTCAAATTTTATTATCAACAAGAGTAAAACCAACTCTCACAGTCTTCTCTTAGTTATAATTGCACAAATATCACTCATGAACTCACAACAGAATTCCCAAAGATGTTAAACCACATCTAAGACACAATTTGATACCCAATTTCTCAACCTTGATCACTATTTATCACCTCTTGATGTTCTATGACTTAATATCTCTTGATCACTCAAGATGCGAGGATGCCTCTAACACCTCTATTTATAAGATTACAATCCCTCTAGGAATTTCTTGGGTCGACCAGTAGAAGTTTAAAAGTCATGACATTTCAAACTCCCATGGATGAAAATCCGTCACTATGAAAAACACCAAATTGGAACAAAACTACAGCAAACATGCAACATGAAAACAACACATGATTGTAGAATTCTCCGAAGTCTCCAAACTTAACCATTCGAACTCCAAAACTTCAATGTTGCTTCTAAAAAACCAAAAATAGGGTCCACACCCAACATTTGGCTTACTTGACATACCTCACCGGGGCATGCCAGTTGACATGTACAGATGTTTCACTAATAGTTGTCTCTCACAGATACCAACATGATTGATGGCTCTTGTCAAAGCAACATTTTCTTCCTGACAAGACTTACACACACTTTCCACTAGGTCTCACTGGGTTGATACATGGTCTCATGAGTGGAGAGGTCTACTACTGGGGCCAGTGCTTATTAACCCACTTATACTCGGACCTTCATTTGATAACGTATCAACGTCTGAAGACCTTGGGTCTAGCCACTTTGTTACAGATATGGGCATGGGACCACATCATGATAGGGTGCCCACTAGGAGTGGTGTGAGTCAGGGCTCGATGAGCCATTTTTATGGGTTGGGCATCGATTGGTGATGAAATTCACTCACATATTGGAGACACAACATACTATAGGCAAAGGTGCTTGATGATCTACAACTCCACATGGTTGCATGGTGCCCCATGACATTATATCGGTGGCCACAGAGTTTCATAGAGTGAGTACTACGAGAGGTTGATCATTAAATTATCGATGGCAGGAGTCATATCATGGAGTGGTATCGAGTTGATAGAGTCCGAGAGATAGCTAGGCCTTTTCAGGAGGATTCACGGAGATGAGATGTGGTACGAATGTAGGGATCGAGAGACTTTTGACATTAGCCCATAGATTAGACAACAACGAGCCCGTGACAAATTTAGATAGGATATTCCACAACCTTGGGTTGCAGTTGCCACAGTGGTAGTAGATCCTAGTACTATGTTATATTATGCACCATGGTATGCAAAAATGTTACCACGATGACTTACCATACCACATGTTTCTATAGAGGTAAGGATTTTTACTGTAACATAAGGGTTATAGGGTCGGGCTCCCAGAGATAGGGATAGAGGGCTATATCCTTCAACCGGATGGTAGGTAGTCATTCTAGATCTAGGTCATAGAGGCCCTATAGATATGTCAAGCCTATTCAGATGCCATCACCACAGCTGAGGCCTTCAAAGACAATAGATGCTATCACCTTTGGGGACTATACCAGGTAGTCCTAGTGTAGGTGAGAGTCATGGCTGACTTTCTTTATTATGATGATGCATTTACAGATGTACTTGTTTTTTATGTGCGCCTCGATATGAAGGCATAGTTTTGAGATGATTCATATGTACTATTTTTATTATGCCTCAATATGAAGGCACATTTTTATCCATGCCCATGATGGCATACTTTGTATCTGATGATTATGTACTTAGACACATTGTATATGGACATTGATATATTTGACACATTTATATATATATGATGATGGACTTTATTATGATTGTATCACATGTTTTTTATTTATGAGATAACATTTGATGATATCACATTGTATTTGATGAGATACTTTGATTAGTCCATGTTTTAGTTTTTTGATATTGGTGAGGGGGATAGAAGGTGATCCCTATTGCCCCATTGATGATATGGTAGGATGATAGTAGCTTAACATACATGTTGGATGTTTATTTTCATGATGATGTAGCTTAGCAATTATTGATTATATATGATATATGTGATGTTAGATGTGATGATATAGATGATGATGTGATAACAAAAAATGTACAAGTAACAAACAAGAACAAGCAATTCTTAACAAAACTAACATATACACATGCATGAAACAAGACAACACAACTATGTACAAATATAAACAAGCATGCAAAACATACTAAATATAAACAAGCAAGAATGAATATAATCAAGGAAATAATAGACCAATCTAATAAGTATGTTAAGCAACACACTATACAAGATGTACAAGCAAGAAAATAAAACAAGAAATAAACAAACAAATAAGTAAGAAAAGAACTACTATGTTTTTGTGGGACAGTTTCAAGACATTTTGCATTATTTTGGGAGTTTTGTGAGACCATGTTTTACTATTTTTGAGTTTTCTACGAAATGGTTTTCCAAATGTTTTGGTATTTTCTAAACATATTTGAATGTTTTTGAGTTTTATAAACATATTTGAATGTTTTGGAGTTTTTTGAATTTTTTTCCGAAGCTATGTACAAGAAAACATAGAAATGTGGATGCCCCTGACATTAGATGGGAATGTATAAGGAAAATTCCACTTGTATGTGTATGAAAAGAAAATATGTGAAGATGCCCCCAATGTTAGATGGGAATGTACAAAGGAAAACTCTTCACATATATACAAGAGGAGGATCAATCGGATCAAGGCTATAAAAGATAGAATCAAAAAAATCTCAAACACAGGTGAAAACTAGCTCTGGATAAAGAAAATGTACCCCCCAGATGTGAGATTCTTGTGAACAATGAATCCTCCCAAGGTGCCGAAAACCATTTTTACCAAAGGACCTGTCCAAAGTGCCACAATTGCGTGGTTTTCACACTTGGATGAACTGATTTCTCTTTACTTTTTTCTTGATTTTTTGATTTTTATATTTTTATATTTTGATTTTTTTGGGATATTTCCCCATGCTTAAGTGTAGAACCGCTTAAGATGCATGGCATTCATAGGTTCACATAGCTCATCTCCAGTAGGATGGGAAAGTTTGTAAGCTCCTTATCCATATTTTTCTACCACGACATAGGGTCCTAACTAATTTGGTTTGAACTTATCCTTCTTTTCTCTTTCTTTTGTTATTGAACTGGTTTTCTTTAAGGATAATATCCCCACATCAAATTGGTGAGGTATGATACATTTGTTGTATCCTCGAGACACTCAATTCTAATACACTTTTAGGTGGTTGAGTGCACGAAGGTGTCTTTCATCTAACAACTCTAGCTCTACTAGTCTAGCCACATGGTAGTCTTCATCTTTATCTAGATAATATCTGAGAGATATTCTTAGGGAAGGAAGCTCAATTTCTAATGGGATGATGACCTCAATGCCAAAGACTAGGGAATAGGGCGTAACACTAGTAGGGGTGCGAATGGAGGTCTTGTAAGCCCAGAGGGCGGGATGGATTTGTAAATGCCAGTTACGACCTATTTTGCTTACCATTTTCTCCATGATGTGAATAAGGGTTTTATTAGAGGCCTTTGTTTGTCCATTACCTTAGGGGTAATAGGGAGTAGACAAATTTAGGCATATTTGAAAGCATTGGCACAATGCTTTCATGGTCTTGTTCTTGAAGTAATTACCATTTTTAGCTACAATGGCAGAAGGGATGCCATAACGACAGATGAGATGATTCATGATGAACTTGGAGATTTGGGCACCGATAACATATGTAAGAGGCACAACCTCTACCCATTTGGTAAAGTACTCGGTGGCAATAATGATGTGGGTGTGGCCATCTAGAGGAAGTTGGAGTGAGATTCCCTATGAGATATAATCCCCACTTGGAGAACAACCACAATCTTGTGATCGGTGCAAGGATTGTACTAGTGCATGAATGAGATTTCCATATTTCTAACACAATGAACATTTCTTAACATATTTGCAAAGTAGTCTAATTCCATGGTAGGCCAATAGTAACCTACTCTTAATAATTTCTTTTTGCTAGCACCATTCCATTCGTATGAGCTCCACAGACACCTTCGTGCACTTCTTTGATTGCTTGGATGGACTCAGTTGAATTAAGACAACGCAAAAAGTTCCCATCATAGCCACGACGATAGAGGGTGCCTCCAAGGAGGGTGTAATGAGCTATTCTTTGGATTAGGTTTTGTTTATCAAGATGGGAAATATTTGGGGAAGGTACCGTCTTGTAGGTAATTGAAAATGGGTTCATACTATGGGGAAAAAGGACCAAAAACTTCACAAACCAGACATGAATCTAGCATGTCATATGCAGGCATCCATAGATTTTCAATGAAGAATGGCATATCATTGTTTCTTGGTGGAATATGAAGCAAGGATCCTACTGTATCCATAGCATTTGCAGACCGATTTTGTGCTCTTGGGATTTTCTCAAACGTAATGTGTACAAAGTATTCTTTGAGAGTTTCCACCATTTTCTTATATGGGATGAGATTTTCATCCTTAACCTTGTATTCGTCATTGAATTTCTTTATGATTAACTATGAATCTCCAATGAATTTGAGTTGTCTAATATTCCACTTGATAGTGATTTTCATCCCGTAATGAGTGCCTCATACTCCATTATGTTATTTGTACACAAAAACCTAGACGAGAAAGCTTGAGGAATGAAGTCCCCTGAAGGGGTGATGAGCACAACACCGACTCTTAAACCGTGAAAGGTGAATGATCCATCAAAATGTACTTGCCAAGTGATAGATTATTCAATGTACATCATCGAAGTGTTTGATGATCTAAACTCAATGGTTTGTTCCAGTAGAGGGCTTTAGCTAGCTGGTTTCATGCAAGCACCTATCCTTTTATTGATTTTTGATTAACATATTTGATATCAAACTCACTTAATAGGATGATCCAATTATCCATCCTTCTAGTAAGTGCTGGTTTAGACAAGAGGTACTTCAATGGGTCAAATTTGGATATAAGCTTGGTCTTGTTATTTAGCAGGTAATGGTGAAGCTTTTGGAAGGCAAAGACAACAACTAGACAAGATTTTTCGATCTATGGATAATTAAGCTCATAGGCGATCAAAGTGTGACTAAGATAATAGACCACTTTTTCTTTTGGTTGAGGTCATACTAAGCTAGCAGTGCACCAATAGCAAATTGAGTGGCTGAGATATACAATAACAACAAGGGCTCAATTGAAGTAGGCGGCATAAGGATAGGGGATTAACTAGATATTTCTTGAGTAGGTCGAAGGCTTGTTGGAATTCGGGACCCCAATGAAATTTAACATATTTTTAAGAAAATGGGTAAATGGGTGACACTTATCCATAAGTTGGGAAATGAAACGACATATTGCTTGAATTTTTCCCTGTAAGTTGCACAAATGATTGAGATTCTTTAGTGGAGGCATTTCAATGATAGTTGTAACTTTCGCTGGATCAAATTCAATTCCTCTTCTTGATACAATGAAACCTAACAACTTTCCTAACAATACACCAAAGACACATTTCTTCAGATTTAGTCTGACTTTATAATCTCAGAGGCATTGAAAGATGTGACGTAATATTTTCAGGTGTTCTTCTCTTGTTTTGGACTTTCCTACAATGTCTTCAACATAGTTCTCCATAATGTTATTCAACATATCGTGGAAGATCACAGTCATAGCCCTTTGATAAGTTGCTCGACATTTTTGAAACCGAAGGGCATAACATGATAATAAAATGTTCCCAAGGGGTTGAAAAGGTAGTCTTGTGTTGATCTTCTTCTACGATTTTTATATGGTTATAGCCAGAAAATCCATCTATGAGGGATAATATTTCATAGCCTGGCAGTCGAATTGACAATCATGTCGATATCAGGAAGAGGAAAATCATCTTTTGGGCATGCCTTATTTATGTCTTTGAAATCTATACATATTCTGATACCAATTAGATTTTTATGCAAGTACTATGTTGGAGATCCACTCGAGTAATCAATAGGTCTGATAAAACCTACCGCCAACAATTTCTCTAGTTCTTCTTTAACCGGAGGGCGACACATGGGTGCATATTTTTACACTTTTTTTATGGGCTTTGTTTCTGCATGTACAACAAGGTTATGTACTACCAAGGATGGATCCATGCCTGACATATCTACATAGGACCAAGCAAATACTTCGAAAATTCCCATGAAGCATTCTAAAGTTATTTTGTTCTTTTGCTAAGAGTGAAGCTCCCAACTTGACCATATTAGGGTTGTATTTTGTTCCTATTTTAACATCAATGGTATCCTCCACAAACATCTTGGATGTATCCTCCATGTGCGTAGGATCAAGGGGAGATTGAGATCTTCTTCTAAAGGAGTCTTAGTGAGATTTTCACCCTTGGCGTGATCACTTTGTGTGTCCATTTATTTTTTTAACGTGTTTATCTGCTAACACCTTGAAGAGGTTTTCACTATGCATCTTGGAATTTTGCTTTTCTTTGAGGCATTTTAGAAGAAAATTTTCCCTCGCTTTCTTTTAAATTTTGTTGACCACACATCTCAACCTCCTCCCCAAAATACGCACATGTGTCTAAGTCAATGGAGAATCCTTTCTTGTGATCACCGATTGGAATGCTATCACAAATACCCATGAATTCAGCGATTTCCTCATCATTTTCAAAGAAGTCGATTGGTATGTGAAGTTTTTGGTCCCAATCAACAAGAGTGGGATGGACAAGGTTTACTTGGGGAACAAAATGTGACAAGGTAAGGACAATTGTATCAAGGAATAGGTTTATAGAGGCAAGATCCTCGTATTGGCTATGATAGGATTTGTGTTGCTATCTGAATTAGAAGAGCTATCCTCATGCTCATAAGAGGTAGCATCGATCTCAGGAGGATGAGATCCATAAGGTCTAATACCAACATCGTATCTCTTGTTATGTGGGGTTTGAATGGGATATATTATACCCTGTTCATCTATACCACACCCGTATCCTTTGTAGCCCATGGCGTACATCATTTTGTTGGGTATGGAATATTTTGGAGCTTGGTAATAGGAAGTCGTCGTGTCTTCAGGGATCCAGTTGTGGGAGAATCCAACATTTTCTCATCTACTAGGAGGCCACTAGGAAGAAATTTCTCAATAATACAATTTTCTGGGACTGTTTATATTGGTAACTTGGCCTACCATGTGTCTTGGGTGATAGGGAGAGATTAGAAACATGGAGGGCTTGCTGAAGGTCATACTCTCCATAACCATTATCAATGACCTTCATCTCCCATGAAGTAAAGGGAGAAATGGATGTGGAAGCATCTTTATCATAGGAACGTAGTGTGTCTAGATCAACATGAGAAGTGAGAGATTTAGGCGAAGTGGTACCACAATATCAGTAGAAGGACATTCATAGGTTGTGTGAGAGAAGCTATGCAAGGATCTATAATGTGTAAATGGTTACGGATCTCCTTGAATAGTAATTGTTTTTCCTTCATGGTATAACTTGATACATTGATGGAAGGTTTATGGTACAACTTGTATGGCATGGATCCATGGGTGGCCAAGGAGCATGTTATATGGAAGCTCCAAGTCTAGGACATGGAACTTGGTATCATGATATGTAGGCCCCAATTCCATAGGTAATATTATAGTACCAACTGATTGATGTCCTACATTGTCGTAAGTTGTGATGGTAATGATATGAGACTCTAGTTCTACCTCTGTGTGTCCTAGTTTCTTAACGAGCTTCAAAGTACAAATATTCAAACCAGAGTTGTTGTCCACAAGCACCCTTTTTATATTTTTGTGAGTAACAAATACCTCAATGTATAGGGGTAAGTTATGTGTATGATCATCGTGTGGAACCTCATTTTGGCTAAAAGTAAGGTGTTCACTATGAACAAGATGCGCAACCACTTTTTGGAGGTGCGAAGGATCAATATCTGTTGACACTCCTGACCCCTAAAGTATTTTAGAGAGGATGTATTTATGAACATTTGATATCTTAAGAAGATATAAGATCGAAATCTTAGCAGTGGTGTTTTCAATCTATTATATGAGATCATACCAACCATCTTGAGGGGTAGGTAGAGGAGGTTTTGGAATTACAAGATGATGGATGCGTTTTGTTGTCACGACACAATCTTGTTTCTTAATTCTTATAGTGTTTACATGCCCAATAGAGGAAAGAACATATCAAATAAGAGAATCAAATGGATTACTAGTTTGGGCATAAATGTAGTTTCAAGTTTTGTAGTTTTTGGAAGATTGACCCTGATTCAGATTCTTCTCTCCATGTTTTTCATGTTTAGGGAAAGGTTCTTTATAAATTCCTAACTTTTGATTAGGTGTTTGGTTAGGTTCAGGAGAATCAACCTCAATTTTTCCACTATCAATAAGATCATGGATAAAGTGTTTCAACTTTAGACACTTTTCTATTTTGTTACCTTTGACGTGATGATACTAATAGTATTCATGGTCTTATACCATGATAGTTTAAGTGCATCATTCCATAGGGTATTGTGTTAGGATATTGGACCATGTTCATCGCATCCAAATTTTTAGGATTGTGGACAAAGAGTCCATGAGAGGAGTGAACACTTGACGTTTGATTGTGGGTTGAATAGGTCCTTTAGTAAGTTTGAAAGGAGGACTAATTTGAACTGCTTGGATACATTTAGAATCAGTTATACCATCTCCTATGACATTTTTTTTTTTTGAATAACTTTAGTTTGTTCATAGGTTTAGATGCATGGTTGTCTTTTAAAAAGGGTTTTAATGTCCCTTTAGCTATCAATTCATTTTTATCTGGCTACCTTTTTGTATAACCTCTTCAAATTTGTTGACATAGTGCATTTTCAAATGGAAATATAATATGGATTTAGATTATGTAGAAAAATTATAACCAATTGTTTCTCTAGAATTGAACAAGGGAAAAGGCTAGAAAACCCTCACCATCGTTGTGAGAAACGATAAAATTTCTCATTTGGTTGTTTTTGGTGCTACACAAGTCCAACATGGTAATATCACTTTCTATGTTGAATGAGAAATGACGTACAAATCTTTCTCGCTAATTTAGGCCATGTAAAGACATACCCTTTAGGTATGTGAAGAAACCATTCTAAAGCTTGACCCCTAGTCTACATGGGAATAAGCATATAAGGTAGTTGTCACTGTAAGATACTTCCTGGTATGCCATGCTGAATTCTTTGACGTGATCACGTGGGTCACCTTTACCTTTATACTAAACAAATTTTAGGAAATCTAAATTTTTAGGGAATGGTGTGCATAGTTGTTGGCTAGATTATATGCATTGCGTAAAACCTAGGCAGTCATGAGATAAATCTCCTTCATTTAACTGGTGAAGCTCCCGTGTAAGATGTTTATCTATTTTGTAGGGGTGAATCCTAATAACTACTTTAAGGGGTTTTACTTTAATTCCTCACTCATGAACCATACATTGCAGGTAATTTTGCAGCAAATAAGTAGTGTGTTGGGGATATTTGTAGAAGAGGGAAAATAGAAGTAAGGAAAGAAGAAAGGAAGATGTGTTGAATCAACCAATAGTTATCAAAGTTGGTCTCATCCACACAAATTAAATAAACAAAGAAATCACAACATTCAACAATAAGGGAAAGAAATAACTTCTAACCTAGATCTAAGATAACACAAAGTTTATCTAAAACCTTTGAATGGAAGTGTAGATGAAAAATCAAGTTAGCATGCAAAAATAAAATGAATATGAAACTAATTCAAATGTAACATGAAAACTCAACAAATCAACTACCTTAGATCAAGAAAATATGAAAGGAAGAGGAACAATACATGCACTTACCGTCTAGCATGCAATTCTCCTTCCTTGATGGGTGGATGTGCTTGGAAGATGATTGATTGCTTTAGATTTGGATGTGGATGCACTTGGACAACACCTCCCTTTGGATGATTGATGAAGATTGCTTGATGATTGCTTGAATATTGCTTGATTGATGAAGATTGGTTAAGGATGGATGATTGATGATCAAAAGATGAAGTAGCAAGATGATGGCCTCCCAAAAGAACTTTCCCCATGGAGGATGAGAGTGCAAATTTATAGTTTGTGAGTGGTAAATTCAATGGCTAAGATCTTACCATGGTGGATTGAATCCAAGGGTTAGAATTGGATGAGAGGATGGAGGATTCTAGAGTGGAAATTTCTAGAATTTTGAGGGATTTCCTTTGAATTAAAAATTCAATGGAATGTTGTAGATGTATTTTAATATGAGAGGGAAAAATAGAGAAGCTTCTAGATTTAGAAGCATCTAGATTTAGAGGTGATGTGCACATGATTAGTTTAGGTTAATGATGTGATTAGGTTAATTAATGATGATTAGGGATGCGATTTGATGGAAAGGATAGGTGTAGGGATGTGTAGGGTAGGTGGTCGGTGAGATGTAGGAAAATTAAATTTCTATAAAATGTTAATGAGGATTTAAATAGGATAATATGATATAATAGTGGATTAATGAGACTAATGAATTAAAAGGATGAAATGGGCTATAATAATGAATTAAAAGGATTTGGGATAAATGATAAATGGTGATAAAATGATAAAGGGGTAAATATGATAAAATGGATTAATAATAATAATAATTAATTATTAAATGGATGATGTATGATAATAATAATGGAGGATTAAAATAAATTAAAATGATTGGTAGCGAGATAAATGGTGATGAAGCTAAAATGTGGGGCCACGATGAATGTTAATTAGTCATGTAGACATTTTAGGTGTCTACATTTTCCCCCTCTTTGAAGTGTTATTTCATAGTAATGATAGTTCAAAGAATATAAGAGAGGATGTTAAGATGGTGATATGATGCCCTTAAGCGGGCGGAATGAATGAGGCGGGTAACCCCTCGAAAAGAGAGAGGCCCAAGTGAGTAGATGAGCGAATTGAGGATGAGAAGATTAAATGTTTAGGATTAGAGGATTAAGAGATATTGGATATTGGATTTTTGATGCCCCAGTCAATGATGTATGAAAAGGGTGAGGTTTTAGGATTTAGGATTTTGGATGCCCGATCAAGGGGTTGATGTTTTTGATGCATGATGCCCTGGTAAAGGGATAGAATTGTTTGGATTCTTATATATAGGATGTTGCTAGATTTTGGATGTTTGGATGTTTTGTTGTCCCTGGAAAAGGGGTAGAATTAGATAGGATTATGGATTATGATTTGGGATGTCCTAGTCAAGGGGTAAGGATTTTGATTTTGGATGTTGAATGTTGGATGTGAAGATGTGTGGATGATAGGATTTGATAGGATTAATTGAAAATGTTGGATATATTGGTTGGATGAATAAGATTTGATTGGTAGATGATTGATGAAGGATTGGTTGGATAAGGTGATGATGATTAGGCTAAGTGATGATGTAAAGGGGTGGTGCTATCATAAAGTGCCCACAATTATCATCATTAGCAAGTTTATTAAGATGTGGCATAAAATAAGATGCACAAAAGTATTAAGACCATGATGTTTTAATTGTTAGATACCCCTATCCTCATATCATTGGACCTCTAGAAAGATAAAATAAAAGGTGGCCTCGTATCATCAGTCAAGTGCTAAAAGAAAAGAAAAAGAGGCCTCATATCATTGGCCAAGATAAAATGCAAAATAATAATAAACAAGCAAATCAAACACACACAAATGGATGGAAAATTGTTTTAGATGTTATATGCGTTGTTGATTTTTATGGATTTTTAAGATTATTTTTTATTTATTTTGGATTTTTAAGATTTTTTTATTTTTTTGGATTTTTAAGATTTTTTTGATTTTTTTGGATTTTTAATTTTTTTAATTTTTTTGGATTTTTAAGATAGTTTAGATGTGGTGGGATGAATATGTGATAGGGATGGGTGGGGTTGAAAGGAGGTGAATTTATCCTATAAGTCCCAAGGTTGATGTGGATAGGGATTAGGGATTTTGGGAGAGGATAAGGGATGTGGAATAAAGGGATGATTTTGGATAGGATAAAGGATGTGGGATAAAGGGATGATTTTGGATAGGATAAAGGATGTGGGATAAAAGTATTGGTTGGATAAGATAAAGGAGGTTTGATAGGATGAGGGATGTGATAGGGTAGGGTAAAGGATTTGGGATAGGATAAGGTAGGATGTGAGATGATTGGATAAGATAGGCCCCCAAGTAAAGGATGGGATGATTGATGTAAGGAAAAGTAAGGGATGGTGCCCCTAATGGATTATAAAGTTGCCCCAGTCATAATGATGACGGGTTAAAGGAAGCAAAAGGGTGGATAGGATAAAGCAATAGGATCATTGATTGCCCATAGATGATGGATGCAAAATGATGTGGATGTAAAGGACAGATGATTTGTAATGGATGATGAAAAAAAGATGAGCTTAAAGGCACATGTTGTAAAATAAAAGTAAGCCTAGAACAAAAGTGTGACCAAGGTCTAAGAAATACTTGGCAACATACAAGCGTGATGTCTCTTCAAGATCAAAGTGTGTGCAAAAGTGATAGTTAATTACCACTTGAAGTGAAGACTCAATGGGTAGGATGTAAAAACAAACTAGCCAATGTATAGGGAGTGATTAAGTCAAGTAGGTTAATGGAAGGTAAATGGAAGGTTAAGTTGTTCATTGCTCCACTACCAGCCAGGCATCCATAGCCCGACGGAGATACATCTCATTCATGTCACAACATTTCTCTCTGCTTAGCAAAGCGTCCATAGCTGAGTAGAGTTGTTGGAAAAACTCGTAGAGAGAGTCTGGAGGTGGATTTTATTTGATATTTTTGATTTTTGATATGATTTTTTCTTTTTTCTTTTTGATTTTTTATATTTAGGATTTTTGGCATTAAGAGCTTCCACTCTCTTGAAAACTCTCAAGGGGTTAAGAATCACCAGTGGCTAGATGGGGGGATGGAAATGAATGTGGTGACAACATTGGCTAGAGTGTCAAAAGATGCACCCAAGGGTCTTCACCACAAGTTAATTAAGATGTGTGATTAAGTGATTGGATCTCTAAGATATGATCATTCTTGGATGTTGATAGTAAGGATAGACCAAGGTCACACAAGTGTAATAGGTACTAATGACTTACATCATGTGTGATTAATTCAATGAAGTATTTGTGAAGATGGATTGGAATGAGGATGGAGGGATGAGGAAAGAACATCTGTGTGTAAAGGACAACCTAAAATCTCAATCCATTTTTTAGGTGTGTGGGATGTGTAGGGGAATTAGAGGATTTGTGAGTGGGTTGATTGGTTGGGATTGTAGGATCAACAAGAGGGGTGGTAGAAATGGGTTGTGAAGTAGTAGGAGGGACATTGGTTTTGTTAGGTTTATACCTTAAGCCTGAATAACCCGAAGTTTGAGGAAGGGAGATGGGTTTGTGGATGCCTTGTTCATGGATACCTAAGCCATTACCACGATGTTTCATGTTGGAAAACATATTTTTAGCTATAGGAGATGAAGTGGATGGGGAAGATGATGCCATGTGGTCATCATGAGACTGGGGTAGTAATTTTCTCATCCGCTAAGGGCTCGGATTTAACAAAGGATGGGAGAGGATATTTTCTTCGGTTTTTGTTGATGAAGGATGTTTGGATTGATGATTAGAGTTTTGATTTTTGGTCAATGAGGGATGTTTGGATTGGTGATTAGATTTGGATGGCTCGATGATGTTTGGACTTAGAATGGGGTTGAGATGGTGGTGATGGTTAGAGATAGGGTTAGGATGGAAATGTGGTGGATAGAGAGGTACAAGGATAAGAATTCCCGGTTAATTAGGTTTTGGGCATAAGACCTAAATTACATGCAACTATTGGTCAAATATCCATGAGTATGGTGGAATTCACAATAATAGTGCTCCCGATAATAAGATGGTTTGGGGAGGTTTTGATCATGTGATTTGATTGGGGGATGGATGATCATGTTGAAGTTTTTAAGATGATGGAAGATGGTAGTCAAGGATTCACCTAAGGAGGCGAAGGTGGTTGGGGTTGGTAAGAGAGATGGTGTGGGTAATAAGGGTGGGTTAGGTAGGATATGTGTAGGAGTGGGTAGGATAGGAGAGGATTGATTGGATTTGGATGTAGGTTTAAGATGTGGATTAGATGGTTGGGATTTGGATGGAAGATTAGCCTTGGGGGCTTTAGGAGATTGGTTTGGTTTTGGATTGTGTTGGTAAGAAAAAAATTTTGGGGAAAAACTTGTGGATTTATCGCCAACGATCTGGGATTATAAGTCCCTTTACTTAATCAGTGCAATGCGTCGTATATGCATGCACGAGTAAAGGTGGATTTCTATGGTGGCCTTTCAACCAGGGATCCAACGGGGCACTCCACCGACCTTGCAGAAAAGCTAGATAGTTTCTTGCTAGATAGGAGTTTGTCTCGTAAGGTGGTAAAGGGAGTGAGAAATGAGATAGGAGAACTAATGTTACAGGTAGAAAATCATATTCCTACACACACTAGTTAGAAACTTTAACACATACATTTATGAGAAGAAACAACTCTGCAAATAGCAACAAGACCAAATAGAATTTATGATCATAAAGTATTGAAAAATACCTTAGTCAAAGAAAGCTAGAAACTCCTTATTCTTGTATTGATTGCTTAAACAAAATTTGTACATAGTGTGGGAATGGAGGAAAACTAGTGAGGGGGAAAAATGGAAGAAAATGGCTATCTCCTTTGTTCTCTCAAAGTACAATACACTCTTGAGTTTACAAAATCAATCACCAACCCTTTCAAATGGGAATGGATTTATAATTTATAGGAAGAGAAAAGACTCTTCATATGACCCCCATTGACCCTTCATATGCCTTGAAACTTTTCACCTTCTTAGGAAAACTTTAAGTCCCCTTTTATAACTTAAGGGTGACTTATTACATTGAAAATAAAGTCATTTTTAATTAGTTAAGGCATTATGAAAAAGTGCAAACCCCAACGCAAAATTAGAACCTTGAGGTGGGAGAGAGAGAGAGAGAGAGAGAGAGAGAGAGAGAGAGAGAGAGAGAGAGAGAGAGAGAGAGAGAGAGAGAGAGAAGAGACTGTGCCTCTAATAAATTCTGTTGATTCTTCCAGATGACTCGATGGGACACTCCAATGTGATGAACTTTGAATCTCTAAACTCTTTTCACCCTAAGAAACTCCTTCATCTTGGCTCAAAGACACTTGCAAAGTTGAATGAATTTTTCGCCAATGAAAGTAAATCCTACCATGCATATGATATACTTGTGCACGAAACCATGTAGTAAGTGTCGAAAGACATTATCAGGTTTCTTCAGATGGATCTCGAATGACCTGTAAGAAACTCCCATAGATGATCCCAAATAATGATGTTCACTTGAATGATTATTGTGCCAAAACTACCCTTTGAGTGTAACTTACTATTAATATCAAGTTCCCAGATGGAAGACTTACTATTTTAGTAAGTGAGGCGTTTCATTATTTTCAGCTCGAATAATCATTATGGCTTCCTGGTGATATTTAGTTCACATTGCCTTTCCATAGCCGCTTTTGATAGCGACTTCCCAAACATGGCAAGTTTGTATAGGAAAACTTACTATTTTTAGAAAGTGGACTTCCACTACTCGGTTTGCGATGGAACATATTTTTGGACTCAACTCATTGTCGCGGTCACGTCCTCCGAATTTCACTTGATTTCACCCATTAGAATGCTTGGAAATGAAATTTAAATTTTTCACTTGGCAATGGCTTCGGGCATAGAGCTGCCATGATGGCCATTAATGGAGATCAAAATTTGTAGGTCTAGTTTTTGTCTCTGATCACAATTAAATTAAATCCATTGCAATAGGTTTTTCATTTGGAGTCTAAGGGAAAGTTTTTAGCTCGATCCGATCACGGTTTGACGAGAAATCAAGATTTTTTCTCCATTGGGCTAGAAAGAGGATTTCTTCGTTGTGAATGTTTTATGCCATGGGAGGAGGGTCTGAAGGTGTTTTTCTAATTTTTTTAATATATGAAGGAAAAAAAATATGGTTCATCAATCCCTACACCCATTTACAAGATCTCTTCAAAAGTCTATTTTGCGACAATGGATATTTTCACTATTATTCTTCTTCGTTCTTCGTTTATTCTCCTTAGCTCGATGAAATATTCTTTTGAGACCTACATATCACCATGGGAAAGGGATTTTATTGCTTTGGTGGAGCTGGTTTGATATTTTAGCAATGGAAGAGTGGTGGTAGGAAGTTGTAGAGGAGTTTGCAGATATGGCTATGCACGGGAATGTTAGATGTTAGAAGTGGGAAAGCAGGCAGAGTTTTTTAAAATTTTGAAATAAAGCACATATGGGAGATAGGCACATTTTCATGTCCCTGGTGTGCTTCACCTCAAAGGGACATGAGGGAAATCAAATTCTATGGTGAGCAAGGTGATGACATGTGGCAGAGATCGACAACAGGGGATTAAAGCCAAAAATGTAGATTTAAAGCACTGAGGGGCTGGAAGCTGGTCACATGGGTGACTAGAAGTTTCCTTAGGGGCTGGGCACATTTTTCCATGTTTGATGTCCCTCACCTCAAAGGGACATGAGGGACATCAAATTCCATGGTGATCAAGGTGATGACATGTGGCGGAGATCGACGGTTGAGAATGAAGGCTTGACAAACACCGAGAGAGAATCGGCGATCCTAGAGGTTGCATGAGGGTCCAGAGGTCTTATGAGGGCTAGGTGAATTTTTATAACCTTGATTTCCATGACCTTGAGGGACTCGAGGAACAAAAATCCCACCAGGTTCATGGATTTGACACGTGTCCTTCCAAAATTTGACTAACTCTCGAACTCGCTTTAAGAGGGCAACTTGAAACGGTGATAACTTGAGCTCCCGATGGAATTTTTGATGAAATTATATATGATATTGACTTTAAATGGCCTTATAAATCCAATGGTGGGGGTATCAGGTCTTAATTACTCCATTTGATTTCTAAAAATTGGATTTTTGATTTGGTACTCCACATGTGTATGAGAAAAACTACTTGCAGAAACCCATTGCACCAAAGTGTTGTGAAAAAAATAATTTCACCATCTTGTATGGATTGGAATTCCCTTTCTAAAAATATTTTTTTCTCCTAACTCCATCCAAAGCTCTTGAAATCACCTTCGGAAGCTCAACAATTATTTTGGCTTGTGCACTGCCTAGGCATGTGAACCATGATTTTAGTGAAACTGTCCCAACTTCTCTGGATCCTTCCTGAATCTTCCTAAATCAATTCCATGATGTTCTTAGGCCTTTGATTCACCTCCGTGTCTGGATTGGTTTTTTTTTGCTCCATGGGGTTGCTCCAGCCCTAGGAAGGCTAGTGATAACCCTTCCCACGGTTGCTGAAGCTTGCAATTTTCAATGAACTCCTAAAATCACCTAGGGGGAATGAATGGAATTTCCTAAATCACCTAGGGGATGAGCTAACATCAACTAGGAGGTCACTTGGAATAACTAGGTACACCTGGAGTGCCTTGGAATGATAAAACATGAAAACTTTGGTACAAAGGTATCATTGTCATGCTTAGAAATTGTTAATTTCCTATTGCACATTTACACAAAAACAACTATTTGTAGCTTGGGGACTTGACATGGAAGGAGCATGGCAAAGATATGACATGAAGAATATAGAATATCAACTTTAGATAATATGATCCATCAAAAAAACATGAAAGGAAACACACAACACACACATAGAAAGGAAATGACACACACAACAAAAGGGAAACACACCCAAAAATCACTTGTGAGTACAAGGTAGGGAAAACCTTATTTCACTTTGAAGTACTTTTCATTCCTCAAAAGTTACCTATGAGTGGGAAACACTGAGTGATGTTGTTCTGTGAAGCCATTGAATGGTTCCAGAAAGTAGCCTCCTCTCCTTAACTGTTTATGAAAGTTGGGTGCTTTCATGACCATTTATGTTTTTGTAGGAGTGAGTCCATGTGAGCTTCTTGATGCTCAGGTATTTGCTTGGAAATTCCACTTCCTTCATCCTCTTTGAAATTGGTTTCATAGTGCTAGTTACATTCCACATTTATCCATGTAGTTGATTCCTCAGTGAGTATCCTCTGCCCCATGGCTACTTCTTGTTCAAATTGCTTGAATATTCCCAATTATTTTCTTTCCCAAGACTATGCTCATTGATCTCCTTTCCGTGAGAAACCTTAGACTTATCATTTTTCTCTACTCCACTGTGAGGTGTTTGAGTACTGATAGGAGGACTAGAAGCAACCTCATAGTTGTCTTGTATGGCCATGACATGAGTTAAGAGATCAAGAATCAGCTTGGGGTCTTCCGCAACTTCTACTGCATCTAATAGTTCTTGCATAGAGATCTCCTTTGTTACTTCCTGTAGCTCATCTTTGTATTCCTTTAAAGGATATTTATTTTGTAGCTCAAGGAAACTATCCGGAGGGATTACTTCATCATCTTGGGAATCATTGCATTCTATCACTCCTTTTTCTAGAGGAGCTTTAGCTTCCAAGGTCTCAAAACTCCTTGCTTCAAATTCTTCATCATGGAAAGAGTCTTCCTCTTCAAATGGGAAAGAAAATACCTCCATTTCATTGTTGTATCTATCAACCATTGGCTCAGGAGGTACAACATATTTCTCCTCTTACTTTATTTCAACATGGCCAACATTCACATTGTTTAAGGCTTTCAAATCAGTTTCATGCTTGTCTTACAGATTCATGGCTTGCATCAGGAGTTCGAGACTGAGCTCAAGGTCTTCTATTTCTTCCATGGCTCTTAGCAGTTCTTGTATAGATGGTTCTTTCCCACTTTGTTTGAGGGTTCATTGCAGATCAATTTGGTCTCTTCTTGGGTGACATGATCAAGGGAGTCCTCATCTTCGAATGGGAATGAGAATATCTCTTCATCACGGATAAGTACATAAGCTGATTTTTTTGTTTGAAAATCATCAAGAACCATTTCCTCTTATTTATAATTTACATCGTTCAACAATTCGGGGCTGCCCTCTTATAACTCAAATCTCCTTAATGATTTTTAAGGTCCATACCTCTCTAGGAAGGCATGTCTAGACATATCAAGATGGGAATATCATCTTCTTCTTCAGTCATTATGAAAAGATTCATCCTCCTGCTATCTTGATACAAGATGTTGGTTCTTGGACTTCAGACTTTCTCACCGTGTACCTCATCTTCTTCTCTGGAAGTAATTTATCCATGTCCCCCTTCATTGGTATGGTTGTGGAAGATCAATTCATCTGAATTTTACCTCTTAACTACTGGCATAAACCTTTGCTTAGCAACATTCCAAATGAAGCTGAAATGTCTTCTACCAAAATCATCGTTGAAACTTTCTTGTTTGGAAATTTGGCAAGAGCCACCTATGCATCCTTGACTACAAGTGGGGCCTCTTTTTAATCCAATGAGTAACAAGATCCACCGGGTGGAGTCATGGTGAGTTTGAGAGCCTTGGAGACCTTTATAGGCATTACATTGTCAAAGGCACCAAAATCTATTATGCAGTTGTTCAATACATATTCTCCAATAAGAAGGGAAACATAGAAATGTTCAACCTTATCAAGTATTGGATGCACTCAAAGAAAGAAAGTTCTGTGAGGGAGGTGTAGGTGGGTTTTGTAGTATTCCTTTAGAACTAGGAGTTACAACATTGGGTGTTAAACTACCACTCTTGATATATTGAAAAAATCTCTTGAATTGTTCGGGGTGAGTCCATAGATATTTAGTTTTAGTAATCTACACCTTGGTTCTATTTGCATATTCTACGAAGTCAAAGGGAGCATATTTGGACAAGGTAAATGAAGGGAATAATTTTTAGTCGGGGTAGGTTTGGAAACATGGTTTTATGCTTGGGAATGGACGGTATTTTGAACGGTACACTAGAAACTTTTAAAGTACCAAATTTTACAGAGCAGATTTAGATTTAGAATTGGAAGAGGCATGGAAGACTTACTTGGAATTATGGGATCCTTCTTGCTTTCTATAGGATCAAGCTTCAATAATGCAAACTCCATGGAGGGTGGGAGTGGAGATCCTCAAATGATTTTTTTGAGTCGCCACGGGAGGATCTTGGTCTTCTTATTTTTAGTAGCGATGGAGGAAGAAGATCCCTTCTCGAATGAGAATGAGTGAATACCACACATGAGAAACTGGGTGCATCTTCTTCATCATCTTCATCACCTCCAAAATACTCACAAAATCTGATTTGTGTATCATTCACAAGTTCATCAACTTCTAGAAAATCACCACCTTCACTTTCTTGTTCAAGCTCTTCTTCATTTTCCTTACTCCTACAACTTTCATTGACAGGTGGGGCCTCCAAGGAAAGCCTTTAGGGTGCTCCTGTAATTTGATTTGTGTTGCTTCTTTGGGAATATGCTCATTCAAAAAATTCCCTCTTGAACGATGCCATCTAATTCTCTAGTTTTTCCAACAACAAATTTGTTCTTTCATCTCTCGGGCATTGAGCTTTCCTTCAAGGATTCTTGATCTTTCCTGATAGGATTAGATCATCATCCGATTCAATGGATAATCTTTGTGCTTTTGCAATATCCCTCAGTTGAACTCTTCATAGGAAAAATACCACCTTCGGTGATTGAGCATTATTGAAGAATCTCTTGACATTGTTTTAGACGAAAAATATTCTTCCGGTATCCTACGAAGAAACCATTTGAAACGAGCCATAAATTTTCTCATAGTTTCACTTTCTTCTTTCTTCATTTGAGCCAATTGCACCAAGAGGTCCTAACATTTCTAAGTAAATTTGAATCTTCCTTCAAACTTAATTTTTATGTCATTCCAACAAGTGATGGATCGGGAAGGTAGGAGGTAGAACCATTCCATTTCTTTTTCTTGGAGGGACTCCATGAACAGTCTCATAGAAACATCTTCGTGTTCAACACCAAGGATTTTCTTGATGTCGTGAAAGCATTGATGCATTCTTCAGGAATCTGTGTGCCATCACCTTTGAACTTTGGAAAGTTCTAGTGGGAACTGTTGGTAGATTGTGAAGAGGGGGTTCAAGAGCAAGCATGCTTGTATTTATTCCCCATAGAACAATGGGTTAGGGTCATTTTCGCTTCATCTTCCATTTTCATTTTTGCTTTCGCTTCTACGAATTCTTCTTGAAATTCTAACAATGATTTTTTTCTAATAGGAATATGAAAAGACATTGTGGAATATGAAAGGTTACTTGTAAGAATAAACAATGTGCCTTTTAAAATGGATTTTCATGAACTTCTTTTTTGTTTTTTCAATTTTTTCATTTTTTACCTTGCGGTCATATTTTGGGTGCGAGATGTTGTTAGATCGCCCCACTTGATGGGCGCCAAAAATGGTTGGCGAGAAAATTTTCGGGGAAAAACTTGTGGATTTCTTACAAATGCTCGGGAATCTAAGTCCATCTACTTAACTGATGCAACTATTTTATATGCATGCATGAGTAAAGGTGGATTTCTATGGTGACCTTTCAACCGAGGATCTAACAGGGTACTCAATGACCCTATGGAAAAGCTAGTAATTTCTTACTAGAGAGTAATTTTTCTATAAGGCATGAAAGGGGGTGAGAAACAAGATAGGAGAACTAATGTTACATGTAGAAAATCATATTTCTGCACACACTAGTTAGAAACTTCAATACATGCATTTATGAGAAGAAATAACTCCGCAAACAACAACAAGACCAAATAGAATTTACGATCACAAAGTATTAAGAAATCCTTGAGTCAAAGAAAGCTAGAAACTCCTTCTTCTTGTATTGATTGCTTAAACAAAATTTATACATGGTGTTGGAATGGAGGAAAACTAGTGAGGGAGAAAAATGGAAGAAAATGGGTATCTCCTTTGTTCTCTCAAATTACAATACACTATTGAGTTTACAAAATCAATCACCAACCCTTTGAAATGGGAATGGCTTTACAATTTATAGGAAGAGAAAATACTCTTCATATGACCCCCATTTACCCTTCATATGCCTTGAAACTTTTCACCTTCTTAGGAAAATTTTAAGTCCCCTTTATAACTTAAGGGTGACTTATTAAATTGAAAATAAAGTCATTTTTAATTAGTTATGGCATTATGAAAAAGTGCAAACCCCAACGCAAAATTAGAAAAGAGAGAGAGAGAGAGAGAGAGAGAGAGAGAGAGAGAGAGAGAGAGAGAGAGAGATGGCAATGAAAGAATCTTCCTCCAATAAAGTTCGTTGATCCTTCCAGATTACTTGATGGGATGCTCCAAGCGTGATGAACTCGAATCGATTAATTATTTACACCCTAAGAAACTCCATCTTGGCTCTGAGACGCTTGCCAAGTTGAATGAATTGTTCTTTTGATAAAAGCAACTCCTACCCTGCGTATGATATACTTGTGCCTAAAACCATGTAGTAAGTGTCAAAAGACATTGTCTGGTTTCTTGAGATGGATCTTGAATGACCGTAAGAAATGCCCATAGATGATCCCAAAATGATGATGTTCACTGAATGATTATTGTGCCAAAACTACTCTTTGAGTGTAACTTACTATTAATAGAAAGTGCCCAAAATGGAAGAATTACTATTTTAGTAAGTGGTTAGTTTCACTACTTTTGGCTCCAGACAATCATTTTGGATTCCTAGTGATCTTCATTCACATTGCCTTTGCCATAGCCACTTTTGATGGTGACTTCCCAAACATAACAAGTATGTATAGGAAAAATTACTATTTTTAGAAAGTGGACTTCCATTGCTCGGTTTGCAACATAACATATTTTTGGACTCGTCTCATTGTCATGGTCATGTCCTCCAAATTTCACTTGATTTCTCCCATTAGAATGCTTGGAAATAAAATTTAAAATTTTCGCCTAGTAGTGGCTTCGGGCATGGAGCTACCATGACAACCATTAATGGAGCTCAAAATTTGTATGTCTAATTTTTGTCTCGATTGTAATGAAATTAAATCCATTGCAATATGTTTTCATTTAGAGTATGAGGAAAAATTTTGGCTCGATCCGACCGCCACGGTTTGATTGGGAAATCAAGCTTTTTTCTCTGTTGGACCGGAAAGAGGATTTCTTCACTGTGAATTTTTATGCTGTGGGAGGAGGGTATGAAGGTTTTTTTGATGGTTTTGATAGAGGAATGAACATAAAAATATAGTTCATCAATCCATGCATCAGTTTGTAAGATCTCTTCATAACTCTATTTTTGCAATAATGGAGATTTTAATTGTTCTTCTTCTTCGTTCTTTGTTTCTTCTCCTTAGCTCAATAAAATATTCTTCTGAGACCTACATATCACCATGTGAAAGGGATTTTTATTTTTTGGATCTGGTTTGAGCTTTGGAAATGGCAGAGTGGTGGTAGGAAGTTACAGAGGGAGTTTGCAGATATGGTCAGTGCACAAGACCTGAAGTGTTAGATGTTAGAAGCGGGAAGTAGACGGGTTTTTTAAATTTGTAAAAAAGAAAAAATGGGAGATATGAAAATTTTCATTTCCTGAAATACCTCCCCTTAAAGGGATGTGAGGGACATGAAATTCCACGGTGATTAATGCGGTGTCATGTGGCGGAGATCGATGGCGGGGATTAAAAAAAAAAACAACTTTAAAACACTAAGGGGTTGAAATTTGGTCACATGGGTGACCAGAATTATCCTTAGGGGTTGTGTGCATTTTTCCATGTTTTATGTCCCTCACCTCAAAGGTATGTGATGGACATAAAATTCCATGGTGAGCAAGGTGATGACACGTGGCGGAGATCTAACGGTTGAGAATGAAGGCTTGACAAACACTTGAGGGCTGGACTAGCGATCTTGGAGGTTGCATGAGGGTCCTGAGGTCTTATGGGGGCTAAGCACATTTTTTCAACCTTGATTTCCCTGATCTTGAGGGATGTGAGGGACACAAAATCCCACCAAGATCTTGGAGCTGTTACGTGTCCTTCTAAAATTTGACTAATTCTCGAACTCGCTTTCGAGGGAAACTTGAAACGGTGATAACTTGAGCTCCTGATGTAATTTTTGATGAAATTATATATTATCTTGACTAGAAATGGCATTATAAATCCAATGGTTTGGGTATCAAGTATTAATTTCTCCATTTGATCCCTAAAAAAATTAGAATTGTTATTTGGTACTCCACCGATTGATGATAAAACTACTTTCGGACCCATTTCTCCAAAGTGTTGCAAAACAAATAATTTCAGCATCTTATAGGTATTGGAATTAACCTTTCCAAAAATGTTTTGTTTTGATCCTAACTTCATCTAGAGCTCCCGAATCACCTTCGGAATATCAACAGATTATTTTGTCTTGTGCACTACCAGGCTTTGTGAACCATGATTTTAGTGAAACTATCCCAACTTCTCTGGATCCTTCTTGAATATTTCTATATCAATTCATGATGTTTTTAGGCCTTTTATTCACCTCCATGTCTGGTTTGGATTTCTTGTTCTGCTCCCATGTTGCTTTGCTCTAGCCCTAGGAAGGCCAGTGATAGCCCTTCCCACAGCTACCTGAAGCTTGCCATTTTCAATGAACTCCTAAAATCACCTAGGAGGGAATGAATGGAATTTCCTAAATTACCTTGGGTTATGAGCTAACATTAATTATGAGGTCACTTGGACTGACTGGGTAGACCCGGAGTGCCTCGAGAATTATAAACGTGGAAATTTTGGTATAGGGATATCGTTGCCATGCTTAGAAATTGTTAATTTACCTATTGTACATTTGCACAATAGCATATTGGTAGTGGATTTTGGCTTATGATTGGATTCAATTTATTTATGAGAGGTGAATAGTATAGGGTTGGTTTTTTTAGGATTAGATGGTTTGATTTGGGATGGAATGGATAAGGTAGATGTGGATGAAGAGGATGTGTTAGATTGGGATGAAGAGGATATGTTAGATTGGGTGGATGTAAAGGGTGGAGTAGATGTTGATGAGGGATATGGGTTGAATTTAGGTGATGTTGGTTGAGTTGAGGTAGAGGAGGTGGTGTGGAAACCACATTGGATTTAGGATATTGAAATGAATTAGGAAGCATGTTGGGTGCGATATGATTGGGGGATGAGGAGAAATAATGATTAGAGTTTGGATACGAGGGGTAACTTAGGAGTCATATTAGATGGTTTGGGATTGGATTGGTTATTGGTATATTTATTAGATGTGGATGGAGAGGATAAATGTGGCATGGGGGCCATGTTCGATGAAGTAGGGTTAGGGGATGAAGAAGATTTGGGTGACTTAAGGGTCACACTAGATTAGTGTAGTGCCCACTTCCCTTTGACACTTTTAGATACCGATCTTGATACTGTTGATCATATGATAGACACTATTATGTTTTGTTTTAGTATGATGGTTAGATGTTAGATCATGGATTATTATTGATCTGGATTCAGTTATTATGCATGATGGTTACTAGAGACATTTTTATATGTGGATGATGATATATTGTTTGACATGGACATATTATAGATGTTGATTTGGATATGTGACATTGGATATTTTGAGTAGACCTAGTATGGAAGATTATTGATGATGATATAGTTGGTTAATTAATTTAAAATGATAATGTTGATTTCTTGATGTTGTTGTGATTCATATGAATAGATGGTTTTGTTAGTATATTTATATCATTTTGGATGTTCTGATATGGCCATGAGGCTGAAGGAGGTATTTGCATTTTGTAGGTTAAAATATCACAACAATGTTGGGGGACTGGAGACTAACCATATTGAAATTCTGGGTGAATTCAACAAGGTCACCATGGCAACTGTTGTGTGTGTGTGTGTGTGTGTGTGTGTGTGTGTGTGTGTGTGTGTGTGTGTGTGTGTGTGTGTGTGTGTGTGTGTGTGTGTGTGTGTTGTATGTTGCTAGGGACTCCCATGGGGGAATTTCCATTATATGTGACCATGGGTTTGTGTAATTTATTAATGTGGTTTCTTTATTAATGTTGCATGTGGTTATTTTGTGATGTGTTACCCTTTTCATTAAGTATTTTATGTTGTGCTAATGTTGTAAATAATCATGTGTTAAAATAAATAAATCAATATGTCATAAGAATGTAATAAATGAAGTTGTTGATTTTAAATGTTAATGTTGTAAGAGTGTGTAAGAAATGTGTAAGAAGGTGTAAGGGATATGTAAGAGTATGTAAGATAGATTTTGGAATGTTAAACACTTCATCCTCTTAGGAATTCGAATTTGTCCTTGGAGGCTAAATTTGGAGGCTTGTGGGACAAGTTGAGCTTGTCCCACACCTCTTAAAATGATTCACCAACCATACCTATGGTTTGGAGGTTAAATTTAGGCCTTTTAAATGCATTTTGAAATGACTATTTGTAAGTTTTAATTGCACTTCTCTTACATGGTTTTAATTCAGTCCTTTTGGAGTATGGGTTATTTTGGAGTGTGGAAGTAAATTTGTCATTTTATTTATTGTGTTTAGGTGCATGATGTTGAATTTCCTCTTGGGGTTGAGGAAGAATGATGTGGCATCCCACATGGATCCACATCATCCCCTTCTCTTCCCTCTCCTTTAAATTCAAAACTCCTTGCTTGTTTGTGGTTGTTGAAACTTTGTTTATTCCTCTTGGGGTGCATTTTTGCTTGCTGTTTTGGAGCTTGTTGTGGAAGGAGTTGGAGTCTTTTTGCATGCTTGAACATTGCTGGTTTTAGACTACACTTTGACATTTGGAAAGCTTGTGGATCTTGGAACAAACTCCATCATGGAGAGGTAAGAACTTGAGCCTTTCTAGAATGTTTTATTTCCCTTGCATGCATGTGTGAAATGGTGAATGTGTTATGTGTTCTTGGCTGGTTGGGTAGATTGCTTAAGACATGGTGTAGGAGAAGGCTATGGGGATTTCATATGGGGGCATAAGGGAATGCCAATGGCATCTATTTTATTGTGGAGGGAGCTTTGGTTTGGGATCCACCTGGAAAAGAAATAGCTTGCATTTCTTACTCTTGGGGGCATAAGGGAGAAACTTTGGGGGGGCATAAGGAGGGGTTGGGAGGCATAAGGTTTATGGGTTTGATATGTGATATTGGTGGTATGACTGTAGGTGGATGCCCAATTCCAAATAGGGAGGCATAAGTAGTTTCCCCATAGTTCCTTGCTCTTGTTGGCTTGCTTGATCAAGCCTAAGTTTTGTGTGAATGGTTTCAAATGTAGTTGTGAACTATTGTTTTTGCTTGGACTGTGTTTTCTTATTGTTCATGCATGTGAAAGAATGTTGTTTGTTTGTTGTGGAAGCCATTGTTGCCATGTGTTGATTATCATCTCCTATTTCAATATGGTTGGGGCTCGGGGCCAATGAGGAAGGATGGCTTCTCCCTTCTCATTGGATGTCTTGGTTGGGTGGAGAGCGTTTCCTTTCCCCCTTCCTTGTTGTGATCAAGATGAAAAGATGGAGAACTAGCATGCTGCTATTTTGGAGCAAGAAGAATATACAATTTGACAGTCCCATTCTTTTGAGAAAGTTCATTGTAACCCTTCCCACCTTGAGTGGATGAGTTGTATAATATTTTTAATGTGAAACCATGTGCATTGATAGAGGAAAGATTGAACTTAAATGGTGAAATGTAAAGAACTACCTACCATTTTTTGTTTTGGAAAGGAACAAGAAATAGTGTTGTATATTTTATATACTGTATTGAAATCAAATGGAAAAGTGATAAGTTGTAAAGTTGTATTGGAATATGAATAAAGGATTGCATTAGTTTTCAAAATTGTATTGTGTATTGGAATTGATTTGCTGTCAAAGAATGAGATTGTTGTTTGGAAAAAGAAGAATGTGTATGAAGAAGGACAATGTTGTGATTTCTCTTAAAATGTATATTAGGATTGAAATCAGAACTGCACTTAAACTTAGAATTGAATGGTTGATTTAACAAGAAAATGTATTGGACTAATTTAGAAGCTATACACACATTTAAATGACAAAATTGATATACAAATTTAAAAGAAGTAGTTCACTGTTATAAACTTCATTCTGGCAATTCATATTTTAATAAAAATGAGTAGTTCAAACTTGCACCAAGCAACAAGATATGAAACATTGAAATTCAGACTTGGTAAGTCCTAAGGAACTCAAATTTACCATAACATTTAAGAAATAACTTTCAAACGTTATAAAAATCCAATTTTGAACTTGCACAGTCATTTTTCTATCTATTATCGGAAAAATACAACCTTGATTAAATTAAACAAATATACTTCCCTAAAACACTCTAAAACCTCTCTAGATCAATACTCCATGTCTGTTTGACATGTTGAGTGAAGGAGGAAACTGAATTTGATCAAATTGAAGAGTTGAAAATTGCTAGTTCACTAATTAAAACCCTGCAGATTTGTTTCTCAAAATTGATCACTTAAACTTCATCAAATTTTAAAATTGATGACTCTTGTGCAAAGAGGGCATCGAGAGATTTCCAAAAAGTCCTTGTTTTCCCAAATCTAAGCTTCCTATCAAAATTTATGGCCATTTGAAGTTTTACTTCAAATTGGCACTAAAAAAAAAAATAAAACAAATAAATCTAACTGTTAGAAAAATTCAAATTTTAACCTTGGAAAAATTTCCCTAAAAAGTCCACCGCCCGCCATCCCTCAACCAATTGGGATCTACCACATGGCACCTCGGAGGGGCGGACCAAAGTTTTAACTTGTTGTTTGAAAATTTTGCCTTGGGAAATTTTTCCCATTTTACCCCGCAACCCTCCTCGGCCCGCAACCAATCACGTGCTGCCACGTGGCACAGTGGAAGGGCGGACTCTTTCTAAACTTTAACTTATCCTTTTGAAAATTTTTACTTGGGAAAATTTTTCCTTTTTCCTCTGTCGGCCTATAGCCAATTAGAGGAGCCATGTGTCCTCTTGGAGCTATGATAGAGGCATGGATTTCCTTTTGAACTTGACCCTTTGAATTTTTTTAGAAAAAATTTCATTTGGCTCACCGGCTGCTGACCAATGGGAAGGTGCCACGTGGCACCTTGGGGGGTGGTAGCATGGAGAGTGGACCCCCTGTTTCTTTTAAGATTTCAGCCTTTGGAAAATTTCTAAACATTCTCGCTGCAGCCCGCAACTCGCCTTCCCCTCAGATTATCCTCTTCCGTAGGCACGTAGATTCGTGCATCCTTTCTTTCTTTTTCCTCCCACTCGGGTGCATGGCACTAAATTCTTCCACCACCCCATTTTCCCTTTTCTCAACCAGCGTGTGACATGTGGCAACCTCATGGTGTCGGTGGAGGCATGGACCCATTTGGTCCCTTGTGAATTTTGGCAAAGAGACTTAAAGTCTCAACCCGCTCCGTCGGCCCGTCACTTCTCCCAACCAATTGGGAGGTGACACATGTTCCTAGAGGACCCAAAGAGAGATGTTTTTGACTTTGAGCCCGCTATGGGAAAAATTCCCTAAGCCACCCCGCAACCCACCAACCCATTCAAGGCACTTTCTCCTCCTCTTGACATGTGTCCCACATAGGGAAAAATTTTCCCTGGGAACTCTGCGACTTATATTTTTAGTTCTACAAGGAGTTAGGAGGACTTATTTATATCACCGGAAAGGTGAGAAAATTTCCTATCCATTGGGAATGGTTTAGGGAAATTTTGGAAGCATTAAGTAGGAGAAAAATCTAGTTAAATCTCTGATCCTGTTAGAGAGCAAGCATGGGGGTAAATCACTCCCTGAACCTAACTAAAACATCTAACCCTAAAATTTGAACCTTGTGAACTTGATTTTGTTAATGAAGGAAAAATGTGTCCTAGTAAAATTGAATTGTCCTAGAACCTAGTAGGGTCAACTGTTGTCTTGTAACCTGATTGTAGACACTTCAAAAAAAAAAATATCCCTAATTTTTCTAGCTAACCCTAGGTTGTTTCTTGGGTCTCATGTGGTTGCTTAAACATGAATTACAATTAGATGGATTTGGATGTAAGTGATGGAGGTGTAGGACCCAAATTATATTTTACAGGAGGGTACTTGGGACTTGTGAGGAGAAATTACGAGGGGATGAGGTTGGGATGATGAGGATTTAGGAATAAGGTGTGATGTAGGGGATAAGGATTGTGGTTTTGTTTGATCTTGATTGGATGTGGATGGGTATGTATAAGGTATGTTATGATATGTTTTGATGGGGAAAGTTTGGGATTAGATTGGTTGATGGGGGATGTGGGGGTCTTGGGAGTTCCTAGGAGGATGTCCATAGTAAGGGAGGATGATGATGATGTGGGAGACAAGGATGATGGTTGATTAAGTGATTGTTTTGATGCTTGATTATGATAGGTTGGGATTGGGGTAAATGGGGATTTAGATTGTGGGATGGAGGATTTAGGGGTGGATAGTGGTGATGAAGGATTAAGCTTAGATAAGAGGTTAAAAATTGTAAAAGAAGGTCATTAGATGGTGGTGGTGATTTGGGATGTTTAGGTTTAGATTTTTTAGAAGTGGATATGGTGGACAAATAATAGCTAATTAATGTTTGGTAAATCTTGAAAATGAGGTTTTTATTAGTGGGAGGGGATGATTGGAGTTGATCAAAATCGATGTAATGTGAGGGAGGGGGATGGTTAGAGATGTTGGATGATGTGGATGTAGGATTGGGTGTGTAGATGGGGGATCATCTTGGTCGATGTCAATAAGGTCCTCACTATCATAAGTGGATGTGAGGGGAGATGGTTGAGAAGATGTTTGGTTAAGGCATGATTGGAGGTCAATAATTTGTTGGTTAATATTTTGAATGGTTGTGAGGATGGTGGGATCAACTTGGGATGGGTTAGGGATTGTTGGATAGAGGATGTGAGTGTCATAATTTGGTTTTTTAAAGATTGGATAGTAATAGGGATGTTTTGATCAAAGTGGGAGGGTAAAGGTTGATGAGTGGGGGATTTGAATTTGATGGGAGCCATGATGAGGATGGGGGTTTAGATAAGGATTGGGTATGGCTAGGATGTAGATTTAGAATTAATATGGAGTGATCATATATGAATGGGATGGATTAGGAAATGATATAAGATTTAGATTGATGGATTGGGTATGGATAGGGTGTAGGTAGGATAGGACTAAGATGGAGGGATTAGATGTGGATGGGATGGATTAGGAAAGGGGATAAGATTGGGGTAATTAGATGGATGGATTGGGTTTGATTATGTTTGGATGGGGGGTTGATTGATTTTTTGATTAATGTTTAATTGGTTTATTAATTTTTGGTCAAAATGATATGTAAACAAGAAACACACATGCAACACACAACCTAGCTAGTTAATTAGGTGTGTAACACAAGCTATAGCCTACTTTCAATACCACACATGACAGTGGCACTCATTGAGTTGGCCCACCTTTACGTCAATGTGTGATCAGCTAGCGAGTAATCTTCAATGGTTCCTTCCCCTGCACTATAGCTTGATTTCAGCTGAAGGCTACCTATGCTAGGATAAACAAGGCTTGCTAAGGAGTCCCCGATATACCTTAAAGTACATGGGGCCCAAATCCTTGTTGTAAGGATGTTATCTCAGGCTTGGGTGTTGGGACATGGAATATCCTCACTTCACATTGCTCTTAAAATAAGAAAGCACTTATCCAATAATGACAACTCTCCAAGAATTTATATACCCCACTGGAACACGGGGTGTGTCTATGTGCGTGGAGGTGAATCCCATGGTCACAAGACCCCTAGGACTATGACAAGTGTGTGGTGATGAAATCCATGTCATGTTGCCCCTAAAAATGAAAAAGGGAAGAAGGTGGACCACTTTTGATCCTCAAGATCATCCAAGGATGTGAGAGGAGAGCATACATGAAATCCAACCTTTGGGTTTAACAAACAAACATGCAAAAGATGTAAGAAATGAAAAATGTAAGATAATATAAAGATTTTTTTGATTTTATTGATCTTTAAATGATAAAAAGATGATTAAAAAGAAATTAAAAAGGGGTCTTCAAGAGGAGGCCTTGCAAAAAAATTGGATTAGTAGTTTGGAAAATAACCCCAATTCTTGGACAAACATGCTACAAAACAAAGGGGTTAGTAGTTTTGGATATAAACAAGATTTAATAGGTCAAAATGATGGATTTTTATTTGATTGAGATAGATAACCTGCAAAACAAAATGTTAGATTCTAGAAAATGCTGCAAAAAACAAAAATATGCAAGTTGATATTTAATATCAAGATGAAAAGTGCTTTCTGGAATAAACTTGTTGTTAGAGAGGCCAAAGACGCCACAATAGGGTACACATGTGCTATTTTTTGTAAACGTGTTGGTGTGTTAACAAATGCACGATGTGTTAACAAACACACTAATTTTGGTAAACATGTTGATTGTGTTGGCAAACAAACTAATGTGTTTGCAAACACGTTAATGTTGGCAAACGTGCATATGTGTTAGGAAACATGCTAATGTTGATAAACATGCTTGATTGTGTCAACAAATGCGCTAATGTTGGTAAATGTGTTGATTGTGTTAGAAAATGAACTAATGTATTTTCAAACACATTGATATGTTTTTCTACACACACAAAGTAAAAAAAGCAACGAAAAACACACTGATATATACTATATGCACTAAAATAGGTCACGAGTATGCTAATATGACACATATTCACGAAAAATCAGATTTAAAGGTGCAAATCAAATTTTTACGAGACCAAATTTGGAAAACTTGGTGATTAGGTGATAATAAAAAGGAAATTAAAAATATTTGGGGGTAAGCCCCATGGTGGGCACCAAAAATGTAGATGAAAAATCAAGTTAGCATGCACAAATAAAATGAATATGAAACCAATTCAAATGCAACATGCAAACTCAACAAATCAACTACCTCAGATCAAGCAAAGATGAAAGGAAGAGGAACAATACCTGCACTTACCATCTAGCATATAATTCTCATTCCTTTATGGGTGGATGTGCTTGGAAGATGATTGATTGCTTTAGATTTGGATGTGGATGCACTTGGACAACACCTCCCTTTGGATGATTGATGCAGATTTCTTGATGATTGCTTGAAGATTTCTTGATTGATGAAGATTGGTTGAGGATGGATGATTGATGATCAAAAGATGAAGTAGCAAGATGATGGCCTCCCAAAATAACTTTCCCCCATGGAGGATGAGAGTGCAAATTTATAGTTTTTGAGTGGAAAATTCAATGGCTAAGATCTTTCCATGGTGGATTGAATCCAAGGGTAAGAATTGGATTAGAGGATGGAGGATTCTAGAGTGGAAATTTCTAGAATTTGTGAGGGATTTCCATTGAATTAAAAATTCAATGGAATGTTGTAGATGTATTTAAATATTTGAAAATGAGAGGGAGAAATAGAGAAGCTTCTAGATTTAGAGGTGATGTGCACATGATTAATTTAGGTTAATGATGTGATTAGGTTAATTAATGATGATTAGGGATGTGATTTGATGGAAAGGTTAGGTGTAGGGATGTAGAGGGTAGGTGATAGGTGAGATGTATGAATATCAAATTCCTATAAAATGTTAATGAGGATTTAAATAGGATAATATGATATAATAGTGGATTAATGAGATTAATGAATTAAAAGGATGAAATGAGATATAGTAATGAATTTAAAGGATTTGGGATAAATGATAAATGGTGATAAAATGATAAAGGGGTAAATATGATAAAATGGATTAATAATAATAATTAATCTTACGATTAATTATTATATGGTTGATGTATGATAATAATAATGATGGATTAAAATAGATTAAAATGGATTGGTAGCAGATAAATGGTGATGAAGCTAAAATGCGGGGCATGATTAATGTTAATTAGTCATGTAGACATTTTAGGTGTCTACAAGAAGTAATCAACAAAGCACTGTAGACAAAAAGTTCTCCATAAATCCACCTTTTATTCAATCCTCAACTTTCAAATAAATCACATCAAGGGATCCAACACAAAGTCTGAAAACTCAAGAATGCTCTAGTTACAAAAGCATTTTCTAAACAAGTTCTGATAAACAAGTTGTGATCGTTTAACCCTTGGGCTCTTCCTTTATTTATAGTGCATAGAGGAAAAATACAAATATGAAACTCTCAATGACTTCCCACAAGTGGAAGTTAGGAAAAGGGAACAATTAGAAATATTTCTTCTAGAATTCCTCTTTGCATGACATGCATGATTTACAACTGAAGACTAAATCAATGCCTTGCATGTTTTCCACCTATTCTTATTTTAAGGACCTTTTCAAAAAATCTTGAAGTAATGGATTTTAACCAATTACTTTAGTTTTATAATTTTTTGTCTAAGAAAATAAGAAGGAGAAGAAGAAATAAGTCATTCGAGCGGTGAAACTTCATACTTTCCTTTGTTCGAAATCACCGAATGTATTTCATCAACCATGTAGCTCATTATTTTCCCATTTTCCTTTTGCAATAGCTCCACTTTCAGTCTTGAACCTTAGTAGTTCCCTAGATAGAATATTGATGCTTGTCTTTTCCCTCTTTAAAATAGGTCCAAATTCCTTGACATCTACATTAAACCTTAATAATTTCTCAATTGAATCAAAAGTGAAAGGTATGATGTCTTCATCAATATTCTTACGGAGAGATGGAATATGTTATTCAAAGGAAGATGGTGGTTTTCGAGAATGAACCTTGTATAATAATTGACACCATCGGTTACTTCCTCCATAGAGAAAGATATTGCACTCCCTACACTTCTTCCATTTTGTCTCCCATCGATTGCATTTCTCCCATCAACCGACTTTCCATGATGTCGGAACTGCTGAAGTGTTGTGAGTTGATGCAAGGAAGCTCCATCAGTAAGCGACACTTGTGAAACAGCTGGAGACTTTCCTTTACCTGATGCTTGAGACCTCTTGAGCACTTTTAACTTCTCTGGTCTTCTTGCTTTCACCATCATGCTTCCTTTTGCCGGAATTCCCTGTTATCTAATGCATTACTGCTTCATCCAAGCAGTGTCCTCTTTCTATCAACCAATTTGAGGTATTAACCAGGACTACTGAAGACCTTTCCTCAATTGTTTCAATGCCACCTATATTGATTTGAAGAGAAACTTTATCTCCTCCCATTTGATGGTATGCATCCAGTATCACATGGCCATCGTTAGGAAGGTATGCAAGTAGTCTTTCTAAATCAATGTCGAAACTTGTCGATTTGTTAATGCTGAAATCTCTTTTCCTGACTTCATATTCATTCTTGCACTTCATCCAGAAATCTTCCAATGAAGGAATGTGCATGTATTCTGGGAGACTGTATTCTTTTCTATTCCATAAGGATCAAAATTCATCCAGGGCTAGGAAGGATTCGTTCTCATGGCAAAGAAACATTTCAGCTTGGATATTTCTGGCTCTATGAATAGTCTGACAAATATAGTTGCCCACTGTGATTGGGAAGCTAACTATCAGCCTGTGCTACTTTGATTACAAGTCATGCAATTCTACAAGTTGTCTGCATAGCTCCATGATAACCCATTTATCATTGGGATACCTAGGTAGCTTGATTGGTGTACCTGAGAAGCCACTAACCCTGAGATAAGTGAAATCAACAAACTGAATGAAAACACAACTGTATTGAGAGACAACTTCCCAAGCTTCCTCGTTGACTCTATTTGTCCTCATATCACTATTAAGCCTGCAAATGACTTCATAAAAGAAGCCATCATTCACTACCCTGTATTCCTTGTAGTACCTAGGTAATACCAATTGTGGGTAAAACTCATAGATAGGATCCTTTGAAAGTATCCCTCTTCTGTCCAACTTGGAGAATACCCGTCTGAGGTTGCAACATACACAAGATATGAAGTCATTTTAAAACTAAATGTTTGCCTAACCTTTTTAAGTCATTCCCGATGTTGTTGCTAATGATTTCTGCCCAATTGATCATTGAATCAACTTTGTTGATCTCAATTGTCTTGACAAAGGAATACATCCATGAGTGAAAGTTCTTTGCATTACCTTCCCCATTTATTCTGCACAACAACCGGGTGATGTCATCAACTTCCTGCACCAGATTTGACCTTGGAAGAGTCCTTGGAAATTTTGATGGTGACCTAGGCTTCTTCATATATTTCCTGTTCATTATACACACAAGTCCACTTTGTTCTTCTCCCACCTATCAAGAGCTTCTTGTATGTTGATTTTAATTACTCGGGTCTTGCTGGAATCTTGAGGCAATAATTGATGAATTGTGCATCCAGTCTAATCATTGTCTTTCTTGTTGCATCCCTGATTGTTCTAGATAGAGGATGGTAGAACTTTGCACATTCTAGAACAAATTCAGGTAACTGGGTCATAGCCGAAAATGCTATAACTTGGATAATTCCACTGTCCCTTATAGCTCACATAAGGGACGTCCTGCCATTGCCCTAGATCTATCAATCAATTCACTGATAGACTCATGCCCCATGTCTGTATCATTCACTTCAGCAAGCCTAGACACTATGCATGATTCTGTTGGATTACCTTTGTCATCACCCTTCATTCTGTCTGAACCAACTTTTGTCTGAGATCTCCCTTTTCCACTTTTACCAGAAGCTTTTGCAATTGTGAGAGCTGGATCTATTTGTGCAGAAGTTGTAATTGCTTCCCCTGATTCTGAAGATATCTCCAATGTATTTGACATTAACCTCAACTTAATTTTCACAAGTATGTGCACAAGTGAAATACCCCTATAAACAATTCAGACAAACATTCAACTCATCACTTTTTTATTTTATAGCATGTGGGCAACTTTGAATTCTAGGAATTACTTGAGTGCAAGCAAATATAAGTAGGCTCAACGTGGGCTAAACTGGGAGATTGGGAACAACATGCATGAGCTTTGAGAGGGATTTTGCATGCAAATTATGATTATCTTCCACATGGGCTGCATTTGGGCTTTCAGAGTGGATGTTTGCAATTTAGAAGACTGCATGGATTTGGCAATGTGGATGTTTACAAATTAGAAAATGGGTGCATTGAAACTGGAAGATGAAGCTTCTTATATAGAATATTCACACAATTTCTTTATCTATTTTTGCTTTTCTCCCAAAAGATGCGTTGAAACATAAAATATTGGGCTGCCAAAATCCACGACTTGGTCTAAGTAATTTTATTTTGTATTAAAAGGTTGCGTGGAAAATTAGAGAGGGCAGCAGTGTGGAAAACAAAAAGACAAGCACTTAAAGTTTCATGAAAAAACTTAAGTGAATTTCAACTCATAATAAAAGGGTTGCGTGGATTTTGGAGAGGAAAGGCATGCTTACAAAGGAAGACAAAGACTTTAAAAACCACGACTTGGCTTGCAACTTATTTCTTTTAATACTTGCGTGGATTTTTGGGAAGAAAGGTAGCTTTTAATTAGAAGACAAAGACTTTAAAAACCATGTCTTCTTTTTAGTGATTTCTCCTCTAAAAGTTGCGTTGAAAATTAGAAGACAAGACCACCAATATTCACGATTTATCTTGAGTGACTATTTACCTTTAAAAAATTTGTGGATTTGGAAGTGGGAGGGCAGCTTCAAATTAGTAGACAAGACATTGAAAATCCATGATTTTTATTCTAATACTTTTCCTTGGCTCTTTATCATAATTGCATTGACTTTTAGAGGGAAGGGAAGAATGTGTGGAAAACATAAGCCAAGGCTTCCAACATCCATGACTTACATAGGATAATTACGTGGAAGATTTTAAGGAACAATTATGTGGATATAGGGGCAATTGGACTCTCATAACCACGATTCACATTAAATAAAACCAACACCTCTTAAAATTTTTGACTTGACTTTGCACATGCCTGAAAAACCATGACTTGGCTTGAATACTAGCAGGAATACAATTAATTATAGCTGGGACAAGTTAAATTGTAATAAAAAACAATGGGGAGCTCATAAAAAGCCAAGGTGTAGGAAAAAGAGAAGGCTATGGTGATTTCTAGGTGAAAACAGAGAAAACGAAAACCAAAACACAAGAAATAAATAAAAACAAAATACCTAAAAGAAGCTACGGGAAATTGCTCAAAATTTTTCTCCAATTAGCTAGTCTATAAAACTCTTCCCCTAATGAATGGTCCACTTTAAGGTGAAATTAATACTTGGTGTGGTAATAATGATGGGCTGAAGTGCTGTATATAACCTAAATTCTCCAATTTTAGCTCAATCTATTTTTAAAAGAATTTTATTTATTTAATAGAAAAATAAATAAAAAACTTTTATATAACCAGACTAAGTTTGGGAAGGGAATTAAGTGAGCTTTTGCATATGGGTATTTGACAAACGTGGCTTTATGACTTCCTAAAGATACCTTTGAGCAATGCAAATAACAACAGAAAAAAACATAAAAACATGACACGTCACTTAAAAAGAATGAAAAAATTAAAAAAGGAGTAGTCCCAGATTTCAGGGTGAAATATCGGGACACCAATAACATAGCTCTATCAAAGGGGTAAGGACATAGATCTTCGTATTGGTATTTTTTACTATGCCCAACATTGCTTTCCGAAGGCTTGTGAGTATAATTTTCATGGATTGCAACTCTTGTGTGAAGAGTTGATCTTTAGTAGGGGAAGTTGGTATGTATACCCGACTATATTTTGATGTTTCACCCTCTTGGTTTTCAGTATGAATTTCACTATGTTTGACCTTAGGTTTTTCTTGATGTGTTTCTTTGTCCATGTCCCTATGCACATGGGAAGCCAAGCTAGCTAATTGTCGACTAAGGACTTGCAGATTGTTCATTGCATAGTGACTTCATCATTTTGGGGTCCTTCTTGGTTGTCATGTGGAAAAGATTATTCTTTGTGCTCATGTTCCACCCTAACTTTGTGAGGCATTTTAAGAGGTGGTAATTGATAACCACTCGTGTGTTTAGGTACCTCATTTTCATTTTTTTGTTTTGGGGACCCAAAGTAGAAGCATGTCATGGGTTTATAATGTCATCCATATTAATGAGAGGAGGATGTTGTACTTCTTCCTCATGGACATTATTGGTAGGTGCAATAAATTCATTTTCTTGTGGCATCTTGGCACCTAATTCTATAACTCATGTAAGTACTCTATCCCTATTAAGGTAAAGGAAATCATCCAAGTGAGTGGGATCGAACTCAAACTCATCCTGTGGTGAGTCTACTTCATCACCACTATGATCAACTAGGTCTTCTACTTATTTTTTTGTGGAGAAAAGGGGTCCTAAATTATGACCAATGAAAGGATTAGACCCTAATTTCTTGGATGCCATCCTTGTGAGAGGGGGAATAACGGGAGTGTTTACAAAGGTTTTGTCAAAATGTGATTAAGGACACATTAAACCTAGGTAAAAATTATAGCATGAAGAGTGTAAAAGTTCACAAAAGAATGCACAACAATGGTCAAAGAATAAAGAACCAAAGGATAAAAAGAATGTCCTAGGAAACAAGTCTACAAGATGAAATATCACAAGGAACAATCAAGAAATTTTGGCACACGAGTCTAATCTACAAGAAACTACTCCCTATGTAAAATGTGTCTCAATGGTAGTTTGACACAAGATGATCAACTCAATGCCAATAATTAATCCAAGTTTAAAATAAAAAAGGCGTAAGTATTAACAAGGGGTTGAAGTGACTTCCAATTCAAAGTATAATATAACCAATCTAGATACAAATAAGGCCTAAATCCCAAAAAGTGGAAGTTACAAATGCGAGAAACATGACAATACCATTTAGATACGCTAATCCAACTTTGCGAGAAAAGCAAGATATTAGTATCGAAATAATATTGATATGATGCAAACAATGTAACAACAATACTTTTTAGATTAAGGTAATTTTTGGAAGGAAACAAGGTCAAATTACGCCAATGAGTTGTTAAGGTGCGAAGCTTAGCAATGTAACGGTACAATCTAGATACTTAAATCAAGTTTACGAGAAACAATATGTAAGTATCAAAATTGCATCGAGATGATGTAAGCAACGTAACACCTCAAGGGAAGATCGATGATGAAGCAAACATAACTATGATGAAATGTATTGATGTGGGTATCAAAATAAGGATACTCAAGAGATTTGAGTACGTACTCAACACACTTTAAACGCTTGATATCGCAATGCAATAAGGAAGGATGTAAGCGGGTGCAAAAGTGGTGGACACAATCTTAAGTAACACTTTGTATGTATGATTTCTTTTGTCCTAAAAGGGAAACAAGAAAACAAAGAAGTAGACCAAGTGGTGATGAAAAATACTTGGCGTAACTTTAGAAAAGTTTTCCTTGTCTTAGGACAAGTGAAAAACTAGGAAAAAGTAACACTTCACAAATTTCATGATGAATAAAACTAGGCTCAAAATTCAATGGACTCTCCCCTTTTTTGACTAACAAGGTTTTGACTCTAAAAAAGTTCTTACTTCATGAGAGATCTGTAAAATACGTAAGATAAAGGCAAGGTTGGCCCCTGTGTAAAATGGTTTCCTAGGATTTTGTCTGCAACACTCACCAATTCCTACCTAAGAGAGGTAAGTGCATATATAATTACTTCTAGAGAGGTGGACCATAACCCCATAATCAAATTAATGAACATGGCCTCATATGGCTAGCTTGAAGCTTATCTCACAAGGGTTTTCCACTTGTCAAGTAGGTAAGCAGTGTACTTCCGTTTCGTCCACCGTTCCCTCAAGGTGTTGACTACTTTGGGGTTCCTAGGGTGATCCTCAAAATGAGTTTATGGTTTATGCCAATATACTTCCCTAGTTAAAGCAAACAAGTTGTAACTCTTATCCGAACTGAAAAATATAATGTTTTGAATAGTGGTGTGTTTTTTTAATCTTTTATCTTAGTTTAGTTTTGTACACCAGTGACAACCTCGTGATAAATGTATTTGTATTTTTTTAGATCCTTTTTCTTTGACAAGCGAATGCTTGGTCCTACACACGAAGGTTAACAGCTCTCCATAATATCTAAAATATCATGAAAGAGGATTAAACGTTGTTTTTGATTCTCAAGATCATCCTAAGATGCAAGAGAAGAGCATACAAAACAAGTAACTCAACTATTTTGTAAAAGTAAAATCTTGTGAATCAAATGACTAAGCAAATTGTTTTAACCATTTGTTGTTCATTCCCTTAACCATGAATTTAATGAAGTTTTTGTAAATGCAAGAAGGATTAGAATTGTTTCGATTCCCAAGATCACCTAAAAGGTGTGAGGGAAGAGTATACACAACTTTATCCTAAGATATGAAAGCATGACATTCATTAAAAACCATTAAACAAGTTAGTAAAGAAATGATTCAAAATACACCTTGCAAACAAAAGTTAGCACCAAAAACCTACAAAATGTTAGAAATAACAAAGATCAAATCCAGCAAACCTAAAAAATAGAGCCCAAATTTTAATAGAGCACAATAACACGAGCCTTTTAACGGTAGCGGCTTGAATAATATTAGCACATACGTAAAAACACTAGCGCGACCAGATTCACAATAGTGCGGGCCTAATGCAAACACAAAATTCTTGAAAATAGAGATTCTGATAAGCGTGGACAGAGAGACAATAGTGCAGCCCTAGCGACACTAGCATGGGCCTAAGACCTAACACAAAGTGACAGAGAGAAGAATTACACCGGCGCGGAAAGAGAGACAATAACACGCCCTAGTGACACTAGCAACTTGGTTAATACTAGCGCGAGTCCGAGAGAGAATACAAATTTGGCAGAAAATAACATTACGGTAGCATGGCCAGAGGAACAATAATGCGCCCCTAGCTTACACTAACATGAGTCTCTTGTGTGTTATCATAAACACGTGATTCTAACATAGAAAAACTCAAAAGGTCAAAAATTTGCCATTTTAACCCAAATTTAGTAATAACCCATCTCTTTTGGACCTATAAGAGAGACTCAACACATGTAAACTTAAAAAAATTCAGGTGGTGAGAAATGTTACTTAAGATTGATGGGAGACTCTAATGATTTTTAACTAGCGCATGTCTCTTTAGATTAGTGCCAACATCAACACCGCACGAGGGTACCCATAACCCTTCTAATGTCATTTTTACAGGAATATTTCAAATTGACATCTTTTTTAGGTCTTATACTTCATTTAGGTCATCCTTTCTTAAATAAATCATCTACAAAACCCTATATAAGCAAGTAAATGCTATCTTATTTGCTAACCTGGAAATTCTAAGGAAATGCGGTAGAGTACTTACTTCATACACTTGTAAAAGGTAGTAAAAACTCCTAAATATCACAATAGCACATTTGAAGTCATTGGGGAAAAACCCACATCAGGTCCAAGCTACAAACTAGGTCAATGAAGCCATATATTTCATCCATAATATCTCAAACATCCTCTCTCTAAGTTTTTTAACAAGATCCAAGTCAAAGCAAGCATGGTCAAATCAAATTCCAAATTTGATTGTGTGAACATAATAAACTTACAAAGCTAATTGAAATAAACTAACACCTAGTAGTCTAAAAGCTAAGCTAAATCTACTATAGAACCATCAAGATAAGAGCTTAAAGGAAAATAACTTCTTCAATGTATAAACATGATAAAACCATTAAATGCTAAGCCATTCCTACTCTTTGTGATTTTTACCTAAAGAATGAACCTAATTAGATCACCTAACAATCAAATTGGTGTTGTTTGCCTCAAGAATTGAGGATGATATCTCACCAAGAAATGGCTACAAGGCCATCTTTGGATCTTCCCATGCTCCCCATTTGAGAGAATGGATGCAAGATGGAGAAGATATTTCCAACAATGGAGAATGGCTCAAGATCAAAATGCCTATAGTTTTCACTAGTGAAAATGAGGTGTCAATTTGAGAGGAAGGAGTTTGGTCCTTTATATAGCTTACTTGTTTGGGAAAGGCTTGCAAATTGGTGGATATGGGATAAATCCCAAAGAAGAAATACAAAGGATATGCATGTTTAGAAGAATTAATAAAGGATGTGCACTTTATGGGAGTTGAGAGGGGTTTAATTAATCAAATGTGATTAATTAATAGGTAGGGATAAGCTTGTAGAAGCTATTTAGAGGGGATTTGGAGGAAAATTAGCATGATTCGGGGGGATGTGAGAGGGGAATTTGACCAATAATAGGGTTTTATTGATTAAAATAGAAGGCATAATGAACTAATAATGTTTAATTAATCACTTAGAAGTGGATTATAACTAATGAAAGGTCGTTAATTGGCATCCAGAATGGGGGAAGGGTTAATTAATTAACGAAAGGTCGTAATTGGAATCCATAATGGGGAAGGATTAATTCATTAACGAAAGATTTTTAATTAATGAATAAGAAGGAGAATGTTAGCTAATTAGTAGAAAAATGTGAATTATTACGAAAATGACGGGGAAAGGGGGTAATAAATGTAATTTTAGTATTACAAACCGTGTAAGCATATTTTAGGTGTCTACAGATTGATCTATTTAGATATCACATGTCGGTAGAGGATGGCATGTGTTTTGAGGCCTCTTCGGAGTAGTGTCAATGTCAATGGTGCATGGGGTACTCATAACCCTTATAATGTTTATTTTACAAAATTATTCATCCGTGGATATGGATTGATATGATGTATAGTCCAATTAGAGAGCCTCGTTGTATGTGTGACAACTAGGGTTTGACAATGATAGTCAAATCCGGGAAGACGATCAACCCAAAAAGTTATAGAAGTTGATTCGGAGTAGGTCTAAGACCGTATAATAGGTTCATGACTATATGGTATGGTCTTGGTAGTTTGGTATGGTTATAACCTAGGTTTATTTATAGTCACATTTCTAGTTGTGAAGGTCGTCTAGGTTATGATATCCCAATTTCACTATTACACACTCCCATATCTCTCCAGAATTCATCTGAAATTAACTAAGTGCCTTCACACATATATTTTGATATTTCAATCACATGTTAGATTGATTTGGTATATTTAAATTGTTTTTATCCAATCTGAGTTGTAAATATAAGTTAGTATTCATTTTGTAACATCTGTAATCAAATATAATATGATCTACACCTAATTAAATTGACTTAAAATTTAATTAAGGGTTAAACATAAGCAAGAAAATTATTATATTATGAAAATGTGTGGGAGTCCCACTAGGTGTGTCATAAATGTCTTTAAGAAAATTAGAGCATAAAAAAGAAAACCATGGATGCAACACCAAAGCTTTCTACTCTAACTCAAAAGTAAACACTCATATTGAGCTAAAAGGAAGGGAATACAAAGATATACCTGCAACTTACCAAGAAGAGGATCCTCCCTTTGATGAGTTGGATTTTCTCAATATGATGGATGGATGTTGGTTGCTTTAAAGTGGACCTTTGTGCATAAATTTTGGAAGCATGTCCCCTTAGAAGTTTGATGATTGATTGATGAAGGATGATAAAGATAGAAATATATTAGTGTTCTTATCCCTATATTTATTATTACTTTTTTTTTTTTGCATGGAGGGTGGTGTCTTGATTTTTAGTCGAGGGATGAAATATTTTAGAGAGGGGAGGGATTTTATGAATTTTAAATTCATGGAAGGTGGTGGAAGAGGAAGGCTCTAGAATTGGAAGATTTTAGAAAAGGTGGTAGAAGATGGAAGGTTCTAGAATTGGAAGATTCTAGAAAAGGTGGTAGAATATGGAAGGTTCTAGAATTGGAAGATTCTAGAAAAGGTGGTAAATGATAGAAGGGTGTAGAATTGGAAGATTCTATAAAAGGTGGTAGAAGATGGAAGGTTCTAGAATTTGAAGATTCTAGAAAAGATGGTAGAAGATGGAGGATTCTAGAGATGAATAACTCTAGAAAGGGATTAGATTAGGTTAATGATGATTAGATGAGAGATTAGTTGGAAGATTTGTAGGAGAGGCTAGGAGGGTAGGTAGAGGTAGGTGGTTAGGAATATTAAATTCCTAAAATATGAGATGATGTGATTAGATGATTAATTAGGGAAATTAATCATGATGAGGGGGATATGTGGGATGTTATAAGGTTGGATGTGATGAAGGGATAATTTTTAAACGAGATTATTTTATGTGTATACTCCCAAAAACTTGTATTATTTGACATCTTCCTTTAGTACTCTATGGCTTCAACAATGTCTCCTAGTGTTCCACAACTTCAATAGACTTCCGCAGCCCACTTTTAACACAAAATGCTACACAAAAATAACTTAACTATTTTTAGTTGATGCATTATTTCTTGTGAACTAGGATGCTCCCGCATTAAATTCGAAAATGGGTAGTAGTAAATAATGGATCAACGTGGCATGTGAGAATCCAAGTTATTTCCCTTCATGATTGTTATCTCTTAGCACTCTAATACTAATGTGCATAAAGTACCCTTGCTAAAATATAAATTGATATATACTAGATGATAACTTATATTATTAAAATATGCTAATTATGTTGAGAGGCATTCTATAACGGAAACTAGAGGTGATGGTGGGTTGTCATGTCCTGCAAGTGCGTTTACTTATAATTCAGACCTTAAATTTGTTATCCATTTAACCATCACCAAGATGTTTTTCCTTATTTTCTTGGAGAATTCAATCAAAATTTTGTAATATCTTAGCCATAGGGTGTAGTTTAGAGCTCATTTGGATTAACAACATTCAATGATATTTTTTAGAAGAAGGTAATTAAGCTATTAATATTTGGGGTATGCTATTAAAACAAGATAAGGGCCTTGAAATCAATATCCCCAACATTTTCAAATATTGTATCTAAGATATTTGTACTAATTAAGGCATATGTATATGAGTATTTTATATCTAATATTTATTTTTATATGCGTAAAGATGCATAAGTACTGATTTTGAATCACCTTTAAACAATAATAACAATAAAAATAAGTAACAATTAACGTTAACATGAAGAATAATGTGGCACAAAAAGTTGATAATAATAAAAAAGTGACAAATAAAATTAATAATGTAATATATGTTTATCCCTAAAAACAAATAAAAAATTCAAAATTTTGTTTATGCTAGTTTATCCTATAATATTTCAGGGCCTCTTGTGATTATGGTCAATGATTCTTATGTAAAGTGCATCCTTCGAAAGTGCTAATTAGAGAAAAGAAATTTTTGAGCACATTAAGAAAAAAAACTTTGAGAAGAAGGTCCCAAGGGATGTTAAAGATTTGGAGAAAAAAGGTAAAGAGTCTCGTTGGAGTTGATAGCTCTTTGACTTGGGAAGAGTTTGAGTGGGAAGAATTAGAGTATGATAGGATACCCTAATTAAAAAACAATGTCTTTATGAAGGCATTGATTTTCAAGAATTTTTAAATAAATGGTCATTGGGAGCAATAAATTTCTCAAGTAGTAATATTGATGTACACCATGAGAAGACTTAAAATTTGTGAGGGATTAAGAGGTATTTTATTTGAATGAAGAAAAGAAGAATTTATTACTCTTGAGACTTTAACTTCATTAGCAATGCAACAATCTCGGTGAGGTCCTTGCCTTCAAAAATTCTAGCCCAACCATTTCCTTAGTTGCTTGGCTTTATGTTAGAACCAAGTTTGTATTCTTTATTATTTAAGTCCTTAAGGACTCAATATTATTTATTCATGACCTATTATTCTTTAGAGGCACATGTTATACTTTGACAAGGAATGTGTAGGGTATGAGAAGGGGAACACACAAAGGTAATAGCGCAAGAAAAAGGAAAGAAATTATGCGCATAAAATGATACCAAAAGTCACGCATGAAGAGATAGTATCCACAAAGAGGATCATGCAAACATGATAAGATCAGGGAAATGGCATGCATAACATCAGGGAATGAGGATAAACATGAGTTAAAAATAGACTAAAGCTTCAGTTCTCGACATTTGCATGAAGTTGACCGAAGGTTGGATAAGGCTAAGGATAAATAAAATTTTTAGAGGAGGATCAACATGTAGAATAGGATTAAGGTGATGAGTGGCTAATTTTTTCCACCATCTGAATGTATTAGTAACAATTGTAAACTCGAGGGCTATTATTAGCTCTTGTAATACTAGTGAAGGGAAAGTTCCCACTAGTATAAATACCCATGGAGGGGTCTAGAATATATGTAGTTTTATGGGATAGATCAGGAGAGCTAGAGGAGTGATGTATGAATGAATTGTACTTAGATCTTGCTACTAGATGGATAGAAACTTATTAATTGTTCATTAATTAATATATGAGCATTGTGTTTGGTCTGTACATGGTTATGATACATGTTAATAAATTAGGAATATAAGTCTAATTGCTAAAATTAAAATTTGCTTCGCCTTTGCTAACCTTGAAGGGACATGGAAACCTCTCGCACTTCGGGTGAACATGCCTTAGTCTCACTACGTGACATGATATGTCAGTACGAAGGGTAGGTGTAAAAAAATGCTTGGAGGTGGTTATATTCACATGTGAATGGGTACATAGGTGGGTATACTATACTATCAACATTTTGGTTTTGTTATCACGACCTTCATTAAAATGTAAGAATGAAGTGGAAAAAATATGCTTTGATTAACATAGGAGAATGTAAAATCCGGCTACACGCCATTGAAGATGCATTCAATGAACAACACCGAGCCACATAGATTATTTTCCACAAGCGAGGATTGAAGCCAACCTATATGATGCATTATATGAGACGTTTTTCTATGAACTTCCAATTTATTTGTACATGATGGTTAGTTGCCTAATTCTTGGGGAAAAGTCAAAATTTGGGTCGGAAGAATCTTTGGACCTCACGAACAAATAAAGATACTTGAAAAACATGATGTGACTTGGACACACGTGGTATATTATTGGTGGACATATACGGTAGATTATTGGTGGAAAGGAAAACTTTAGAGCTATATCCTTGAGTATTCATTTTAAACGTTCTCTGTGCGGATGAAACACAATTCAATTTCTTTAGGGAGATGCATGAATCATACTTAAAGCACTTACCATTAGAGGTTAAGAAAATTACAATTGATATGGGAATATAAAATTTTGGAATGGAAGGATAAATGCTCTACAGTGTGGGTGGCGCAGACATATGAAGGACATGAAGATATTAGGATCAAGTTATGGATTCCTCGGATGAGCGTACCCTTAATAGGATGTGATTTGAAGAACAAAGGTATAAGGAAAAGGAGCTAACAATTCTATGCATTTCAACACGTGAAACTGTGGGTGAAAACCAACAACATCGATTAGGAAGGGAGAGAACAATAATGCTATAGGAAGGAATGACAATGCACCATGAAAATATGTGAGATCTAGATATAATGTTGATGGTATCCTAATCCAGCCTCTCACACCTTCTCATTTAATTTGGTCTACTAATACAAAATAAGTTTTAATAGAAAGTGATAGTGACAAATAATTCAAACAAGCTAAGGATAAAAAAACCTTGAGTAATAGGTTACCATACGTTCTATAATCATTGAAACCAACACCAAGGAGACTATAATTGAATCCTAATATACCAAAACCATAACGATTTGGGTTCATGAATACCAGCACCACCACACCAACGTTGACAGGTGTACAATGAAATACATCAGTATAATAGGGAGTTGGGACTAATCCCTTAGCTACAAGTGGAAGTGGGAGTGGAAGCAATTCCCTAATAGCCAATATTATAGTTCAAGGTAGAATCGTAAATACCACATAGCAAGGGGCTACAATGAATATTTTTTATAAAATTTCTTTGCACCTACCAGAGTATCAAGGTGTTAAAAATGTTGTAAAACATGTTCTCAAATGGGAACTTGTATGGTGAGTGAAGGGTATACATTTCTCATAATGGAGATCAACTTAGTCTGCGGTAACACTACTTGGTTGCGCCCATACTTGGTATCAAAAAAATAACCCATTACAAATAGTGGTAGAATGTGATCAACTTAAAGAGGTATTTTTAATTGAATTCAATATTCTAGAGTTTGAGCAACAAATTATTTCAACGCTCAAGGAAATTAAATTGACACTCACTAAGAGTGTATGTGCATATGATGCACACTTTAAAACCCCTGGTCTCAAGCTTTCTTATAAGATACACCCTAAAAACATACACAATGGTTAGTAGGGGGATATTATTACCCTTTAGGTGCACATTTTCACACAATAATTTTACCAATCCTAGGAAAGATTTAGAAGCAACCTTGCATGTCTGAAGTAGTGGGAAGTCTTAATACAAAGTGTGATCCCATTCATGGAGGCACATATCACATATATGGTGATCGAACTAAATAAATTAACCATGAAAAATTCACGAGAAAAATGCAGTGGCATTTAGTGTATTAATTGTGAGGTCGAGGGCCACACCAAAAACACATGCCCACGTAGAAGTCTAAAGTCCATGCTTATAGCTTGTGATATCTCGAATGCGGCCACGACACTCAAAACTATCCCCTACTCCACCATGCCAAGTAGGAAAAGGTATCCACTTACTACAAAATATGTGATGCACACACCCATGATACATCAGATTGTCACATTATTGACCAAATCCATGAAGCCAGGTCACTAGGACTTTGAAAGGCTACAATAGAAAATGCTAACGAAGGGCACAGTGGATATGGTCAAGGAAGAAATGGATGAGGCTGAGGAGGTTGTGGACGTGGAAAATATATGCCTAGAACTTGTTATAAATGTGGTTTGTCATATCATTACCAACGGGATTTCCCAACCTTCTTAATGTGCGCACATTATAAAAAGGAGCACAAAGTAGAGGATTTCCTAGATTTGTATGCAATAATGAAGGAGAAAAGTGAAAAGGGATTAGGAATGATTAACATTGCATGAAATATGGTGACCAAAAATACATGCAAATAATCAAAGCATCAACAAAGGTTCATATAAAAACTCGTTCTACCACACGTGCATCGAAGAGTCATCCTTGGACAAGATAAAAGCTACATACAATAATATTGAAAAAAACTATCCATATGGTTGGCAGAAAAAGGATATCCTATCGGAGGTGAAAGGTTTTGTGTGAGAATTCTAGGGAGAGAATTTCTTAGGGAAGACACAAGGCTGTAAAATGAGTGATTTAAGGATTTTGAGGGAGATAGGGTTAGTAAAAATTAATTTTAGAAGGTTTGTAAGTTGTCATGCATTGAAGGGATCCTACCATTACTAGGACAGTGATCAACACATAAATTACAAAAATGGCACTCGAGAAATAGTTAAGGAAGATACATGTGCAAAATTTCAAAGAAAAAAAAAAGGCAAAGATATTTGATAGAGAAATACTAGTTGATGCATGTGTCGACAGATGGAATATAAATGATATATTAGTCAACACTAGCGTGGAAGTTAATATACTTACTATGGATTCCTGGGATAAGATGGGGCGACCAACGTTACATCCTTCTCCACATGTTTTGTTCATGGCCAACAAAACATGGGTAGTACCTATAGGGGTTCTAAATAATAATGTCATCAACATCATGGGAGTGAAGTTCCATGGATATTTTGAGATAATACTTGTAGCCGAGGAAAATAACTTTCCAACCCTAATAGGAAGGCCATTTTATTTATTAAGTCTTTTCCACCTCACACATGGTGAGTCATCTCACTTAGGCAAGTCATAGGTCTTTTAGGGAGTTATATGACATATGATAGATTCCATCATAGAATTTGTCATATTGTCATATGCATCATTGTCATATGGGAGTTACATGATATTCCTATCATTGTAACTCCTCACTCCATCATGGGATTATGACATGTCCAGGCATGGGAGTTACACAACACTCCTACTTGTACTCTTTTTTGATCAATGATATTGTTATACCGATTTTCCTTTATGCATGAATATTTTGGCTTATGGTTAATTTCTTGTTGATTACGTGGATCACATTCTCATTTCCATTGGAGTGTAATGACCTTGATGTTCACGAGATCTGTTAGATCCTCAAGGTTCACTCTCACATGGTATTAGAGTTGTGTTGTATCAGTACATGTGAAACTCATTATTGGTATGTTTCTAGTTACTTCCAATTTTGAAAATTTTAGCTTCTTATATAAGGTTTCACTAATCATTTATTAGTTTTTACTAATTTGGGTTAATTTATCTTTTGGAGTTTGTTGTTTTGTGGTGTTTCTTTGGTGCTTGTGTAGCTAGGATTTTCTCTACTAAATTTGGCTAGTTACATATATCTTTGGAGAAATCTTAGTTTGAAGGTATTTATGCTTTTGGTTTTGTGTCCAAGTTATTTTCAATAAGTTCTATTCATAATGTTTTGATTCCTGTCAAACATGCTTACCTCCATCATCTAATCCTACCCTAGTCCTCAAACGCTTCTCTTTTTTTTTTCTCGAGTTACCTTAGCTCTTCTCCTAGCTTGGAGAGATCTCTCACAAGCTCATCGATATCTACTTGGGGTTTCCAAGCTCTGTTTGGGCTCACCATTTTGGTCGCGGGTTTTATATTAGCTCGGTCATGGGTCTTATCCTGTCCTTGTCGGCCTCCTCATTGTCTAAACTCGTATCAATCTCTATCTACCATTAGGATTGGCCCCCTCTTCCTCTCTTGAAATCATTTGATTTATTTTAGAAAAGTTGACTCTTGGCTCAAGTTGTGTTTCCCTACTCAACTCGGGCTCGTCTCTCCCGGCTCATGTGGTTTGTGTCAACCTTGGCCCTATTTTCTACCCCATGATTTGCATTTTCTCATCTTTGAACTCACCTCCCCTTTTTATTTTACCTTGAGTCTAAGCATGCGAGCTTCCATCCCTACTCAAGCTCATTGAGTTTCCATGGGCTCGAGACCCCCGTGACCATGTTGTATTTTGCATTGCCATCACGGCCTCTTCAAATATTCTCGGTCCTTGTTATGTTTTTACCCTCTTGGATCATTTCTTTTTCGTTGCTTTCCATTGGGCTCAGCTTTATCATGCCCAATTTGTTTGGCTTGAAATAGCCCATCAAACCGACACAATCTTCCCCTGCATGTGTTGGAAACCATCAAATGCCTCGACTCACTTGCCGAGTAAAGACTACCCACTCGACTACCTCTAGACCCACTCGCATGCCATATGACACTTTTTTACCATTTTACGTTTTTCTTCCCTCTTATTTTATCCCTACACGTGTTTTTATATTTAATAAGCCTTGTTTAAAGTTTATAACTTGGGTTATTTTAATGTTAACATAGCTTATTATTAAACTAAGGTTAGGGTAAAACTATTAAGAGGAAGGAAAATGAATCAATTAATTACGTCTTAAGTTATTTTATTAGGCCTAGATAATTTTTTTAATTAAACCAATTTTAAATTTTATCATTTTTGGTAATTAAACTAATTGGGGAAAATATTAAAAAAGTAGTGTTATTGGACATTTTCTAATGTGTGCTTGTGAAGGGACTTTTTTTTTTGTTTTCCAGATGCCCTTTTGTATTTCGAGAGGTCTTTTGGCTCCACTTGGATTCATTTTTCCTTATAATTTAGCTCCTATTATTGCTTGTGAGCTTGTGAGCACATCCACCATAGCCTTGCGACAAGGGAGTTCCAAACGATGTGAGACATTATTTCTCACACATGACTTATTTTTTCCCTTCTTGTTTTCACCATTTTTTGCTTGTTACGGTGTCGATACACATGCGGTCACTTGGAACTTATTGTTGTCTCCACACTTTCACATTTTTACGCCAATTGCAAGGTGAGTGGCCAATTGTTTCACAACGCACAATCACATCAGATTGTAATCAACACACTAAACTATAAAGTATTGTAAACGAGAGGGTGAAAATATTGTTTAGGGTGTTGAGTTGTGGAGCTAAATTGCTTCACAAGTAGCATGTTTTACAACTTGCATGCTTACACAATAACTAGTGTCAGTCAAGGAACCGACATCGATCAAATGGGAGGAATTGGCATTGGTCGAGGAATGAAACCGGTCAGCATTAGAACCGACATCAATCGAGGAACCGGCACCGGTTACCTATGTGTTTATGTTTTTATTTTAGATGTGGTATTTCATCTGATGGTTAATTATAAAGGTGATCTAAAGGTTGTAAATGCATAGCTAAGGTGCCCATATTTTTTCTAAGCTTATATAAGATAGAAAACTAGGGCTATAACATAAGGATTGAGGAAGAATATTAATTCTCCTTATTTAAAGATGAAGAAGAAGAAAAATAAGAAAAATATTGCATGAAGATAGAGCTTCAATGGAGAGAAGTTAGATAGAAGGAAATAACAGGTACATCTAAATGGTGAGAAGAGTGTTATGTCTTCTACTATATTTCCTTTGTATTGTCTTGTCTCAATGTAATGGCTTGCATAGTATGCAAATCACATAGTCTTTCATCTTGTAGATCCACAAGTTGTTGTGAGATCTTGTATTGTAGATCCATGAGATCATGTTGTATTTTTGGTCCATAGGAGATCTAGTATTATAACTACTTGGATAGTTTGTGGGTATGGGATAATATCCAGATATAGTAGAGGAAGTCTTCTTGTATGCACAGGTTGATGCAATGAGATGGAGGAGAGACTTATTTCTTAGTGTAGAGTTATGGTTGCACATTGGTAGACACTTGTGAGAGGTCTTGTTTATAGATTCATAGGAGAGCTTGGTTTGATTCGCCTCGAGATGTAGTAATTCCTAGTTATGTGAAATATGCTGGTGGTTTGGAAGCACGGTTGTAGTGCACTCATGTAGATCCATTTAGAGATCTAGAGGAGAGGATATACTCTTGGAGATATACATTGTACTCTTGTATTAAAGAGTTGGTTTGTACTATTGTTATATTATATATATGAGATCTCTATCTTTGGTGGACATAGCCCACATTGGGTGAACCATGATACATGTTATATTGTGTGTGTGTACTTTTTTTTGATTTGGATTGTTCTAGTTTATAATTCCATTGTTGTAGATTTTGGGGAATTGTTTAGATCTTGTGTGCATGATTTTGTTTGTTATTGAATCATAACACTATTTTGTAGTCCTGAATTCCCAACAACTAGTATCGAGCTTGGTTATTTGAAGAAGGGTTTTACTTGAAAGTATTTTGTTAGTGGTTTATTGACAGGTGTATGAGAGCAGGGTTTGTTTTGGCTGATCTAAAAATTATAGGAAGAGATTTAAATCTCAAGTGGAAGATCGAAATGTGAGGTTACTAGAGAATACAATGATTGACATCGTTAAGTGGAAACCGACATCGACATGGTGACTGTGGTCGGTTAGACGGTGACCATGGTTAATAATAGGGTGACAACGGTTGGTTACATGGAAACCTGGTTTTAAATAGAAAATTGCATATCTAAAGAAATTGAGAGATGTATGGAATGTGTCTTGTTTGTTGAGGTGTCCCTAGTTCTTGGAGGTACATGCATGTTGGTTAGATTACATATCCAAATTATAGAGGTATGGTTTTATCTTGGTATTACAGTGCTTGTATGTTTTGGTTACACATACATGGTTTGGGATTACAGATCTGAGTAAGAGATAGAGGAGTAGTTATGCATCCTTGGTGCAGTTAGATGCACGAGTTTCTATAGAGAGTAAGAATATAATAGCACAGAATAAAGACGGGGCTTCCATCAGAGAGGAAAGTACTTCGGTTAAAGATGTGGTTGAGTGTCTTGGTGCTGGTAAGGTGATGTATTTCATATTGGTGTAGTTTTATTACATGTATTATTGTTGTTAAGTTTTTGTGAAAGATTTGGGTACTTATTGAAATGACTGGCTAAACACAAGTATCAAATTTGGTCAGAGTAGGCACTTGGTTTAGTGCACTATGCTAATTTTTGGTGTTTTTTTCAATCCAGTAGCACCGACGTCAGTCAGGGACCCAACATCAATCAGAGAGAGGGAACCGGTACTAGTCAACACTCGTGGTCAGTCTCTGTGACATGGGTTTGCATAGGGTTTTTGTAGCATAGATAAGAGGGTATGGAAGGTTTAGTGTCCATTTTTAGAGGATTAGGTTTCTTACACAGCGTGTAAAGGTAGAAATTAAGTAGATCACTTCATTATTTGAATCAAAAAGAGGAAAGAGTTGGCTTGGTGAGTCCAGTGAGACTTGGGTCAGATTCAGGTATCTCTATATCGTTCATGTTTTATTTCCTTTGTTTGAAGAAAATGATATTGTGTTTGAATTATGTGCACAAGTAAAATATGCACCATGGATATTTGGTGAGCTTGAATTTTATTTCCGGGATGTGTTGGAATCTTGAGGACAAGGGTATTTAGTCTAAGGATGAGATCCTCAATGAAAAGTCATGTTTAGACACATAGTTGCAGGTAACGAGATATATTTAGTACATATGGATGAAAAGAAGGTGATTCAGCCTAATTCACAAGAAGTCCAAACTTATTTGATGTATAAATATTCTTTGTTAAGAAGGGAATCAATTTATATTTTATTTCGTCTGTTTTATTTCTTATGACATATTTAGTTATTGAGCTTGGTGGTTGAATCCGTGCATGGGAGTTCACGTTGAGTGTGAGCAAGACAAGGTTATTGGCATTACATGTTGGACACAAATTCATGTAGAGTGAGAAGAGAGTGCTACTATTCAGAGTGGCATGAGGCACAAGTTGTTTTGGAGGATAGTCATGGTTTTGCAGGTATTTTGTATTTAGTGCATGATGACATCACTTCTAGTTTTATTTTGTAGTGCTTGGATATCCTTATGGGATGGAAGTTGATGGTTTTTCAGTTGGGTTAAGAGGGAGAGAAATGTTTTGAGTTTGAAGGGTGAAAGAAGGAAAATCTATTTGTTACGATTGATAAGTGATTAACAAAATCTGTCATGGTTTGTCGGGTTACATGCATAATGATGCAAGTGTGTATTTACAGTTTATTGATGTTTCCTTGTTTGCTTTCATCTTGGATAGTTGTGCAAAGTATGTTGATGACATGTTTTTGGTATTTGCACTATTTATTAGTAGCATGGTTAGCATGGTTATTTTTTGTTGATATTGATGAGCACAAGATTCATATTTGGCTTTGGAGTTAGTCGGTGGTAGACTTGGAGCCTGGAAAGCCTAGTGATATGGATGAATGTACATATGGATAGATTCTATTTTGTGATTTTATGATGATGCAGATATTTTTTTGCACATGGATGCCTATGAGCATGGTTTAGATGCCCTTGAGCATGAGTAGGGGATGCTTGTATTTCCTCTTATTACTATGTTACTCCATGATAGATATGTTGTATCCATATAGTTCTCTCCGACATGTAATTTGTTTATGCAAGGTTGGATTTACAGATTGCAGTGTTTAGATTCTTTGAGTTATCCAGGTGTTTTTGATTGATCACACACTGGTTGCATGTAGAACTCATTTGGGTTTTCTTTACCAAGGATCTTGTTTTTACGTATGCATATTCTAGTTTGACTTGTCTTTGGTCGAGTTATTGATGGTGGTAGCATGGAGACATGGATAGATGGTTAGATGAAATGGTTGATTTTATAGGTATGACTATGGTTGTAGTTGAAGCTCAATATTTTAGTTTGAGAGGGAGCTCTTACATGTGTATTATTAATGATGGCTTAGTTGCATGAGAGGCGCTTGGAGTTATGATTCAGTGGGAGCTTGATGTTTGGATAGCTCGTGTATTACGGATTAGTAGTATCTTCGTGCAGGTATATGGTAAGTCATGGTTTGTTATCTTCTTGGTTTTAGAATATGGTTTAATCTTCTTGATTTTGAGAGAATTGTTGAAGTAAAGAATAGTTGGTCTTCATGGTATGTAGAGGATGGTATTGTACAAGTACAACTTCAACAATTTATCTCCAAGTGGGAGATTGTTGAGTTGTGTATCTAAATCGCTTCACAAGTAGCATGTTTTACAACTCATAGGTTTACACAGTAACCAACTTGGTCACCTGGGAGGAACTGAAATTGGTCAGGGAACCGACATAGTTAAGTATCGAGGAACCAGCACCGATTAGCATCAGGGAATCAACATCACCAAAGAACCGAGACCGATTACGCCACTGTGTTTATGCTTTTATTTTAGATGTGGGATTTGATCCGATGGTTGATCGTAAAGGTGATCTAAAGGTTGTAAATGCATAGTTAAGGTACTCTAAATTTATCTAAGCTTATATAAGATAGAAAAATAGGGTTAGAACATAAGGATTGAGGAAGGATATTAATTCTTCTTGGTTAAAGATGAGAAGAAAAAGAAGAATTTTTTTCATGAAGATAAAGCTTCAATGGAGAGAAGTTTGGACAAAAGAAAAAAATAGGTACATCTGAATGGTGAGAAGAGTGTTATGTATTCTACTATATTTCATTTGTATTGTCTTGTCTCAATGTAATGGATTACATAGTATGCAAATCACATAGTCTTTCATCTTGTAGATCCATGAGATCATGTTGTATTGTTGGTCCATAGGAGATGTATTATTGTAGTTACTTGGATAGCTTCTAGGTATGGGATAGTATCCATATATAGTAGATGAATTCTTCTTGTATGCATAGGTTGATGTAGTGAGATGGAGGAGAGACTTACTTCTTGGTGCAGAGTTATGGTTACACATTGGTAGACCCTTGTGAGAGTTCTTGTTTGCAGATTCATAAGAGAGCTTGGTTGCAGTTCGGAGATGTAGTAGCTCCTTGTTATGTGAGATATGCTAGTGGTTTGGAGGCATGGTTGTAGTGCACTCATGTAAATATATTTATATATCTAGAGGAGAGGAGATACTCTTGGAGAGATGTATTTTACTCTTGTATTGAAGAGTTGCTTTGTACCTTTTTTATATTATATATATGAGATCTCTATCTTTGGTGGATGTAGCCCACATTGGGTGAACCACGGTACATGCCTTATTATGTGTGTGTAATTTATTTTTATTTGGATTGTTCTAGTTTATACTTCCATTGTTGTAGATTTTGGGGAATTGTTTAGATCTTGTGCATGATTTTGTTTTTTATTGAATCATAGCATTATTCCGTAGTCCCAAATTCCCAACATGGGGTGTGTAATTTTCCTTTCTTTATACATTCTTTCTTTATCTCTCCTCATCATGGATGGTAGTTATGTTCCTTTTCCCATGTCATTTAACTTATTTGAATGAAAATCCAAAATAATAATCAAACTAAGGGGAAAAGGGTTGTATCACATCGTTATGGGAGTAGAGACAAAACCAATAGACGAACCCAAAAAATCTAGGTTGTTTAATCGATGTGATGAAGCCTTAGGTATTCTTTGTATGCATGTCTCTCTCAACTTTATCTTCCATATTAATTATTCCACAACACCTAATGGATCATAGAAATTTTTGATGATATGTTTGGAAAACAAGATGACATGAGAGCCCATGAGTTGGAGAACGAACTGCTAGGATTAACTCCTAGTAATTTTTATAACCTACATGCCTTCTTCTCAAAGTTTTTCTACACTAGATTATTGTTGAAAGAATGTGGAGTTGACAAAAAGGATGCCCAACTGATCTTGATGATTATTTATAAGATTGGACCCTAATACTCCATCTTCGTTTCTACTTTTCATGTCACGAAAGAAGCTCTAGGGACTGCTTGGAAGATTCCCTCATTTGACAACTTTTTGTCCCAACTCATTCGAGAACATGATAAGTTGATTCAAATGGGAGCAATCAAGTCCAAGTCACATGCCCTTATAGTAAGTATTGGTAAAGGAAAGGAAAATAAACATGAAAATAAGAAAGAGAAAAAGGACCAACCTAAGAAAGAAACCAAGACCACCCAAACCAAACCCAACACAAACACTTCTACTTCTGAGGCAAAACCAAAGAAGGAAAAGTGTAAGTGTTCCTATTGCAAGAAGTTGGGACATGAAGAGCATCAATACATGATAAAACAAATAGATCACCTAACTCATTTACTTGAGAAAAATAATATAGGTGTTCTTGAGTCTATCAAGAAAAATTCTCTGAAACTTGAGTCTTCCAAAGCAAAGGAATCCAAATCTAAGAAGAAGAAAGGAAAGGCCCTTGTAGATATAGTTGATAATTCTTTGACGTGGGTCATATATTTTGATGCCTTCCACCACATGGATTCTTTACATGTTAAGTTTTCCAACATTGAACTGTGTGGTATGTCCCAAATCACTTTGGGTGATGATACTTTGGTGTCGGTTGTTGGTAGTGGATCAATAGAAGTAGATGGTGGAACCTTTAACAATGTTTTAAGTGTTCCTGATATCTCTACCAATCTCCTATCAGTTTACCAAATCACTCATATTGGTGAAGGAATGTGAGTGGAATTTAATCCTAACTCAGTGATTATTCATGAGCTTCATAGTGAGTCACTTATGGTTGAGGGAAAGGTGGATCAATGGTCTTGGTTGAAAACCTTCTCCCAATTTACTACTCGATTCTTCACCCAAGCCTTGCTCACTCATGCAAATGAGGTTAGTAAGCTATGGCATGATCATTTTGGTCATCTAAATTATTGTTACCTTGAACAATTGAGCCAACATGAGATGGTCAATGGGTTACCTTGAGTCAAATTTTCTAAGGGTCTTTATGAGGGTTGTGCCCTCTGAAGCACCCCAAAGAAATTTTTGGCAAGGGAAAATCCTGGAGAGCTTCTCATCATTTGGATCTTGTTCATAGTGACATTTATGGCCCCTTTCCATCTCCTTAATTCACTTAACCTTCATGATGACTTTTCACGTTACACTTGGGAGTATTTACTTGAACAGAAATATGAAGTTTTTGATCACTTCCAAGACTTAAAGGATCTTCAATTTGAGAAATAAGATGAAAGGTATATCAAGGTTATGCAAACTAAAAATGGAAGCGAGTATGTGAGAAATAGGTTCAATGATTTTTGTACCTCTGAAGGGATTACTTTGCAATGTATAGTTTGTTACATCCCTTTGCAAAATAAAGTTGTGGAAAGAAATAACATAACTCTTAAGGAGATGGTCACTTATATGTTTCACTCTAAATCCCTTCCTTCCCAGTATTGGGTTAAAGTCACGAACTATGCTTGTTACATTCAAAACTGCATGCCACACAAAGAATTAAAATGGATGACACCCTTTGAGGCTTGGTATGGACAAAAACCTAATGTCGATCACTTTCACGTCTTCAGATCAACTGGTATGGCTCAAATTCCCAAAAATAGATGTAAGGCCTTGAAAACACAATCCAAAACTTGTATCTTTGTAGGGTATCCTAATGGAATGAAGGGATATATATTATTGAACCCTACCACTCATCAAACTTTATATTAAGAGAAGTGTGAAGTTTTATGAGTCATCTTCCACTTCCACTTCTCCACCTATTGAGGTCCTTTTACCTCTCTCTGATTTTGATTTTGATGTTGATTCTTTTGATGATGCTCTTGTTAAGCCTCTTCCTCTTGATAATCCTACTCCTCCCACTCCTCATGCTTCATAATCTTATGATTCTGACAATAGTGATGATGAGGAAATTTCCACTTTCATTCTAGTGAAGAATCTACTTATTCTTAGACACCGACTCTCCTCCTAGTCCTTGTTGGGCTAGGAAGAATTTGTAGAGTGCTCGAGATTGGATAGGGGATCCTTCGGATGAGAGATATACTCATTCAAATTTTCTATACCCACACATTTTCACCTCTTCTAGGATTCCTGAGTGGCATTCTACCATGGATGAGGAGTATTCCTTGCTCATGAAGAATGATACTTGGGATATTACCCCTCTTCCGAAAGGAATAAAAATGGTTTGGTGTAAGTGGGTATACTGAACAAAGTATGATGCCAATGGGAACGCCAAAAAGTATAAAGTGTAACTTTTAGCTAATGGTTTCTCCCAGGTTGATGGGTTTGACTATTCAAAGACCTTTTCTCCCATTACGAAGATGACTTCCATTCAACTGACCCTCATCATAATTACCGATAAAAAATGGGAACTCCATCAAATGTACGTTAAGAGTTCCTTCCTTCATGGGGACCTAGAGGAAGACATATAAATGGAATAACCTCTCGGGTTATGTACATACTTCCTCCCTCGTTTGTAAGTTAAACAAGTCTCTTTATGGCCTTATACAAGCCCCCTAGGCTTGGTATGCCAAGATGGACTCCTTTTTTATTTCATAAGGGATCACTAGGTGTCACTCTGACCCAATTGTTTACATTATGTGGAAAGATAAGCCTATGCTTATCCTTATGTTTTATGTTGATGAATTTTTGATACCGGGTATCTCTTCCTTGATCATTGATTCTGTAAATACTGGCTTAGCCAACAAGTTCTCCATAACCAACTTGGGTTTTCTTCACTACTTCCTCGGGATATAAATTACACAATCTGACTATGGAATTGTGACTTCTCAACCTAAGTACACCCTTGATTTGTTAGTTAGGTTTCCCATGTATGATTGTAATCCATCTCCACTCCCTTCCTTTCTAAGGTTAAGTTATTTTATTGATTTATCCACTCCTTAGTCGATGGTACCCTTTATCGCTAATTGGTGGGGAGCTTGATCTATTTGACTCATACTCACCGCATATTTCATTATTTGTTGGCATCATGTCTAGATTTATGCAAGAGCCTCACGAGATGTATTAGAGAGCAACAAAGATGATCTTTCACTATGTTCATTTCACTCATACCGATGACATACACTACCCTGAGGGAAAAATATTGATCTAGTTAGATTCACATATTTTGATTGGGTCGATGATCTTATCATCATAGGTCTACCTCAGCTACAAATTTTCTCTTGGTTTGGGTCCTATCAGTTGGTCAAGAAAGAAGTAAAATGTGATTGTGATATCTTCTACAGAGGTAAAATAAAGAGGAGCAATCAACACATCACGAAATTTGTTTGGATATAGGGTTTTTTTGATAGATTTTGGTATACATTTTCGGAAGCATAGCATCATATATTGCTATTGTGATAACATGAGCACCATCTAAATTTTCCAAAATCTGGTTGAACATCACTATATGAAGCGCATTGATATTCACATGCATTTCATATAGGATTTGATCCATGGAGACATCATTGATTTATAGTACTGTAAAAATTCATATCATGTTCGAGACATCTTTTCCAAGCCATTCTATGAAGCCAAATTCCTTCACTTGCTTCTCTCTTCTTAGGGTGATGTCCTCATCGTATCCACTCATCTTCTTCGGGATTTCTAGTTGTCTTCTTCTTCTTCTAGAAATATTGAGTGATTAGGACATGATACATGAATATATGGAGGGCTTAGGACATTAAAGATACGTCAAGAGGATGTTAACTCTCCTCTTGGAAGGACAACTTAAAATTATGGAGGGCTTAGGACATTAGATGTGGATATGAATCTACGAGCACAGAAAGATATCAATAAATGATGATAATATCTACAAAACAATAGATATCATGCGATTCCAAGAGGAAACAATGAAAATATCAAAAATGATTAAAAGTAGAATCATGTAGAAACAATGAAATACAAAATTCCAAGTAACTGGAATGATGAGGGGACTTAGCTAGTGCTCTGGTATGGAGATGAAATGGGCATCAGGATGGTAAGATGACGAGCAATGTCAAAGCTTTCTCCAACACTCCTCACCTCTAACCTCTAACAATGGCAAAGGTTTTCCTTGACCTCAAACTTGCAGAACTTAATTCAAGCACTTTCTTCTCCTCTCCTAAAAACTTCAATAAGTAGAGATTTCATATTGATTCTTCCTCCCTTTTCCTCCTTTTTGAAAGAAGGGGAAGACCCATATTTATAGCTTGGAGGTGAGGTTAGATTGGGGTTAACGAGTAAGTGGTTTGATAAATTAACCCTGGTCAGGTGAGTGGGGGGGACATGATTTGACTGGGTAGGTGAGATAATAGATTTGATTTGATTGAGTGGGGTTCATGATTTGGATGGTGGGGACATGATTTGATTGAGTGGGGTAATGTGATTTAATTAGAATATTTGGGTATTATTAGCACATAATGAGGTTTAAGGATTTAAAAGAGATTAATTGATTAAACAAACATGTAGGTTTGGTGGGAAATGGTATAAGTCTGCTGTGAGAGAGAGAGAGAGAGAGAGAGAGAGAATGTGGGGTGATACCAAAATTTGGTGTCTACATTTGCCCCTTTTTTTTGAGTGGTTTGCGATAGCAAGCCACGAGACAAAAAAAAAAGGGTTGGATGAAATCATGTGTCCATAAAAGGGATGGGGATAGATAAAAACATGACCAAAGGAAAGATTCCCTAGGTGAAAAAGGATCACAATAACAATGAAAAATATGGTGGTGACTCTAATATCACATCGGTAGAGGACAATTGTGGTCTCAATGGAGATGGGTGACAACGTTCTATGGACCAATGAGTGGGTGGAGACCACTATAGTATGGATGTAAACCGTGATGACCAATGGGTCATAGGAAAACATCAAAATATGTGCAACTAAATGTGAAGAGTATGCAAAATCCTTCATACGTGAGGAATCGAAGTGAAAAATCATGCGTCCACAAAAGGGACGAGGATGAAAATAATGATGCCCCAACACAGGGAATGATATAGAAGGTAGATATGTAAATAAAATTCCCCAAGGGGAATGAATGTAATCATAAATGTGGACACGATGAGTAGATAGGATAGAAGGGTGAGATAAAATGCTCCAAGAGGGAGGGTAAATATGATTTTGAATACATGTTTTATTTAAGAAATATTGTGTCATGACAAAAAATTAGTAGGTGAAAAAGAGAAAGCATTCCTACTTCTTCGGCAAGTAGGATAAGAAGTCAAGCTACTTTTACAACAAAACAAAAGCAGAGAAAACCTTCATGGAAGAGAAAAGGTGATAGGTGATGGTTGTCATGGTATCCAAAGACAAAAATGTGAAGGAAGAAGAAGAATTCTTAGAAATAGATATGATGATGCCCCTATGAGAGGAATAATGAAGATAAAGATGTGACATAATTCTCAAAAAGAGAAGAGGTCAATGCTGTAGAGAGAAGAATGAGAACATGATGTAATGAAATGGGTCAAGTGGTACATAAATGGAGAAACATCATAATTGACCATGAATTCTAGGTGTGAGGGATGTGTTGAAGGATGTAATGAGAAAGAGAAAAGGGAATGGAAAGGTGGAGTGGTTGATTATGAGAAGAGAAAGAAAGGTCAAAGGTGAAGGTGACAAGGGTATGGAATAGAGGGATGAAGATGGAGGAGGAGAAAAGAAGGAATGAAAGGGGAGGAAGAAGATAACAAAGAAGGATTATAGAGGAAGGGGAAATGATGAAGGAAAAACAAGGAGAAGACAAGAAAATGACAGAGCAGAGGGTGAAATTATGAAAAAGGGAGAGAGTTATTTAAAATGAAAGGTGTGAAGGAGGGTGAAGTAGATGAAGGTAGAGAGGTAATGAAAAAAAAGAGATGATAGAGAAAAGAAAATTGAAGGAACCAGATCATAGTGAGGAAATCCAAGGAAAATAATATGGAACTGACCGCATGGAAATGCATGTGGATGGTGGGATGATAAAAAATATGGGACAACGCTGAAGAGTCAAGTTATCGATGGGGAAGTAAGAAAGAAGTGTGAGGTAAGATGGGGAAGAAGATAATATAGAGGAAGTAAAATAAGACGAGGATCAGAAAGGAGGAGAGGACAACAAAGAGAAAATTATGAAGAAGGGAAGCAAGAACAGATATATTTGATAAAGAGTGAGTAGCATAAGGAATGTAAAGAGAAGATGGAGGGGAGGAATGACATAGATTGGAAAAGATGTGGAGATGCGTGAGATGAGGATAATTTGATGATGAGAAAATAGAGAGAGGGTGTATGATGAAGATAGTGAAGAAATTGGAAAGGAAGAATGGAAGATGGAGAGGTGGTGAAGAAAAAGAGAGGAAGGGATAGGAGAGGCAATGCAGGAATGGATGTTAGGAGAAATCCACCGATAATGATCAATAGGGAAGGATGGGACAAAAGGTGAGAAGAGGGGGAAAGTAAAATGAGGAATGGAAGGGGGAACGCCAATGAAGGGATGTTAGGAGAAGTCCCCTGATAATGATCAGAGGGCATAGAGGAAGGAAGGAATGAAGATAGAATGGAGGGGTCAAAGAGAAGGATCCAGGCTATGCAAAATGGGGATGAGTGATTTTTAGGAGAAGTCCACCGATAATTATTAGCGTGGAAATGGAAGATGATGATGAAAGAATGTTAGGAGATGATCAATGACAATGATGGGTAAGTATGGGGTAGATATGTGGGAGAACTCTAGAAGATGGAGTGGAAAGAGTAAAGAAAGGAGGGATAACGATGTGTGTGAAGATGAAGGTGAGGAGAGGACGTCGTGGATGAGAATGAATGAGAGAAAGATGAAGAAACAAGACACAAAATGAATGGGGAAGCAATGGTTAAGTAAGATTACCAAGAAAGGGATGATGGAGATGAAAAGGGGAAAGTAGGAAGTGGTGTTTCATGAGAATGGAAGAGGAGGTGAGAGGATGTGATGATGGGGAATGATGAGAAAATGTAGATGGTGAGAATGTGGAGTGGTGGGTGAGTGCAAGATGATAGATCATCCTTAAGAGGGACTCTTAAGTAAGATCGCCATGCCGCAGGAGGAGTTAAGTAAGATCACCAAACCGGCGGTAGTGATGATATGGAAGGAGAAAGACAACATTGTATTGGGTATAGGTGTGGAATGGTTGGTTGGAGTAGATGAGTATGATGAGAGGTGGGAGACAAAAGATGAGGAAAATATGATGGGATGTGGAAGGTTAGATGGAAAACCATTCTTAAGAGGGACTCTTAAGTAATATTTCCATGATGGGGATGGTTAAGTAGGATCGCCAAGCCGAAGAAGAAGAAGAATGATGAAAATACTAAGCGATGTATATCAAAATGGAACAAGAGATGAAAGGAGGTGACAACAAGGTGATAATAAGAAAACAAAGGAGTGTGACATGAGTGGATGGAGGAACATATATAGTGTAGATGGAGAGTGTAAGGGAAATCCTTAATTGGGATGCACACGTGGTGGGAATGATGATGTAAGAGTGTCAAGTGAAAAAGGAGGAGCGGAAAGACGTTTGTGGTGGTGATTGTCATCCGCTGAAAGAGGAAATGGTGGAGAAGCTTATATAGTGGAGGATCCAAGGAAGAAGATATACCTTAACTAAGATTCTCTAGTTGTATGGATGATTAAGTAAGATTGTCAAACTGAAAGTGGAAGAGTGAAAGGGAAATTCAAGAGGAAAGGCAAGTAAGATATCCGACGTGGTGAAAGGGGACAGAAAGGTGAGAAGGATGATGTGGAGACAAATGGTGATGAGTGGAAATGGGGAGCGAAGAGAAATGGATCAAAGACATTTTTGAACATGTTGGGGATAAGAATCTACAGGATAACGAACTTTCCTTGAGAAGGATCCTCAAGTAGGATTCACAAAAACTGCAATGATGATCAAGTAGAATTCGTGCAAACTGAAAATTGTATTTGTGAGCACATTCATGGATATTATGGATAGATATAGAATTCATAGTGTGAAATTTGATGTGATTTTGATAAAATATGACCTTGATGAGATGAATGAAACATAGTCATAGTAAGGGCATATAGGGAAACCATGCTTCGAACTAGATTGGAGATAAACAAGAAAGGTTACCACTCAAGGCATTACACTTGCAGCCAATAGTAGGTGTTAACACATAACCAACGATAGTTAGTTATACCAAAAGACCATGAGGAAATATGGATGAAAGATTCTCATAAACCTAATGTTGACATGACAAAGGATTTGAGATGTAACTTGTATGTGGAAGAAGGTTCTCCAAAGGTGGTGTTCCTTATGTCTATGCCCCAGCTCTGGGAAAGGGAAATAACAATAGAAGAAAGCTGATCAAAGTGGGAAGCTTTTTGAAAATGTTGATAAAAGAAGATCAAGTGAGAAACCTTCCAAATGGTCTATAATTTAGTAGCCATCCTTCGAGGGTATGGTCTACTTTATACATAATATGGATGAAAGAATAATATATATGATAGTCATCCTTCGAGGGAATGGTCTATTTCTTGTGATTTTTTCTTTTGACTTTGATTTGCATGTTTTTCTTTTTTTTTCTTTTTTTTTTTTTTGCATGAATAATTGTCCTTCGAGGGATTAGTTTGTTTTTGATAACTTTGATTTTTCTTTTTGCATACATGAATTTTAGCTTTACATGGGGGAGAGTTGGGAATAGCTAAGTAGACCACTTAGGAGGGGATGATGATCATACAAGTGACACCCCGTGGACCCTTTGCATGGCTCCAACAGGAGAATGAGAGGGTGATGGATGTAATGATCGTGGAGCTCTCACCAAATGGGAGAACTTATCCATAATGAATATGCTATGAGTAGAGTCGTGGTACTCATATTCAAGGTCATATCAAAGAAGTGACGGTAGACCACATAATTCATATCATTATAATGATAGATGGAAGGGACTAATGATAGAGGAATGATCTAAAGATATGACTAAGTGCTCATTGGTAAATATGCTAATAGTAGAATGGGTGCAAAGTGCAATGCATTAAGAGGTTCTGTCTTGGTTTATCACCAAGGAGGGAAGACAATAAGTGTCTGACAAGATGAGATGATACTTTGTAAAGGATTAGATGTGATAGATAAGTGGGAAATAAAACTATGTCCTTAAGGAAGAAAAGGATGACCACAATGGTGGACTTTGAGGAAAATAAAATGCCTCGAGAGAGACCCAAAAGAGAGAAAATGGCCTCAAATGTGGACTTGATGAAATAGATGTGCCCCAAAAGAGCAAATATGGCCACAATGGTCCTTGATAAGTGAAAATAAAAAAATGGTCCCTCATGAAAGGAAAAACATGGCCACAATGGTGGTCTTAGAATGAGATGAGGATTTGGACATAATTAGTTTAGATTGGATGAATTTGGAGGAGGTAAATAAAAAATGTCAAGGAAAAGTCCCCTAGTGTCAAGGGAGTTGTACATGATGATATGCTCAAGGGTGAGGGGGGTTGTTTCCCCCAATGAATTAAATGTGAAGGAGTTAAAGGATGTCAAAAGAGTTTAGATGAGATTGTTTTAGATTTGGATGGGATAAACGGTCGAGACCACAAGTGTGCTTGGCAAGATAAGTGGTATTGATGAACAATGGAGGACCTTCCTTAGGAGGAATGTCATGTGTAGGAGGGATGTTAAGGGATGATGTGGATGAAGGAATCATGGGAAACCTAACGGATGGGATATGAATTGGATTAAATGTAGATGGAGAAGGATATTTCCCTTGAATGAGGAAATCATCTTTCTCAATAAGGTTGTGGACGATTGTCTGAAATGCCTTACAATGTTCGATGTCATGGCCAGGGTACAATGATAAGCGCAACTACAATTAGGATTGAACCATGATGGCTTTGGACCATAGGGATTAAAGGCTTTAATGGGAGGAAGCGTGATGGTAGATATTCAAACTAAATGTCAAAAATGTTTGCGTAGGACCCAATCGAAGTGTTATGAGGAAGATAACTCTTATGATGTTTTGGCTTGGTTTTGGATGTAGATGATGGGTAAATTATGTGTTTTGGAAGACAAATTAAATTTGGTTGAAGGATTGTATTGTTTGGATTGGGATTTAGGTGAGGATGTATATTGGATGGGTAGATTATACATCTTGGATGACAAATCAAATTTGATTAGAGGATTGGATTGTTTGGCTATAAATTTATCGTTGTGAGATGTCGTAGATGGAAGGAATGATCCTAAAATAGATGTTGTGGCATTGGATTTTTGAAAAGAGAGAAAATCTGAATGTTTACAAGGATGCACAAGGGACTGTCGAGGATGTTTTCCATGAGCCTTAAAATTTAATTAAGAAGACTTACTCTTAAGCAGGGATAATAATCTCAACTGGAGGATCGATGGTGGTGGTGTGGTTATTAATGGAGAAAATGTTCTAAAACAAGATGAGGATGTTAATGGAGAAATAGGTGTTTGTATGATGTGATTAATGAGATCTATGTGAGATGTGGATTGTTTAGGTTTTGGAAAGGAAAGATTTAATTTTGGAGAATGCAAACCATATTTATTTGATTTAGGTGGAGGTGTTTGTTCAAGTAGATGTTTCAAAGGGTATCTTTGATAGGGTTACAAATCGAGAGGATTTGGTCATTGGGATAGAAGGATTAAGTAAAGAGTATTGGGATAGACCAGTGATGTGGCCATGGGCAAGGATATAGGTAAAGATGTCAAGGTAGGGATAGGTGGATTTGTTGATATGATAGATATAGGGGTAGTTGGGATAGATAGGGATGTAGGAATATTTGGGATATTTGGAGATGTGGGTGATGTGTAGTAACCGATGGAGTAGAAATTATAGGTAATGTAGCAAATACAGGAGTATTATCAGGTGTAGAAGTAGGTGGACTGAGTTGTTTCATAAATGCTTCAAGGGTAAGAATGATATGTTTTCTAATGGGGTTGATGTCAGAGGTGGGGTTGTAAAGGTACATGTGGTAGAAATGAGTTTAGCAAGGATGGTTGTGAGTAATGTAGGTGTAGTAATAGGTGTGTTTGATGTAGATGTGGGTGAAGGCATAGATGTGAGAGATGTAGGGATATGTGTGGATATCAATGGGGCTAAAATAGGTGCTAAGGATGAATTTGATGTGGTGGATTGGGGCATGATTGAAGTGGATAAAGTAGATGTTATAGTCAAATTTTATGTAGATGTGGTAAGGGTAGAAGAAGGTGTAGGTTCAGGACAAGTAGTAAAAGTTGACATAGGTGTGATAGTTGTGGATGTGACAGGTTCCGCATAAGGAGTGGGCATAATGTCTAAGGTAGGAACATGCAAAATCGGTGATAAGATGAGATCTTGATTGATGATGTCAATCATATAAGCATTTGATAGTTGAGATGTAAAGCGTGGAGCTTGATTCATTGGTGGTTGATTAGGTAAAGTTTGAGTAGTGGAGCTATCGATTTGGATATCCCCTTGATTTATGAGTTGTTGGACACGATCTTTGAAGGAACGACATTTCTCAATGTCATGACCTTTGACTCGATGATATTTACAATAGTGGGCTTCATGATACCAAATAGGCTTGGCTTGTGAATTGTCCATGAGTCGTATGGGAGGAAGTTGGATGGAGTTTACGGCCATCAATTTTTCAAATACAGAGCTATATGATTCTCCCAAGGGGGTATAGTTGATTATTGGTTGAGGGGCTCATTGTTGAGGCCATGTGCTGGATGTAGATGTGGATGAGAGATTATGTATCCACGGAATTGGTCGCACCTTTAAATGTGTTGTCATGTGTGGATGGTTTAGTAGATTCAACTTTAGGTTTGGCTGATCTGAGTTTAAGATGACCTTGTTCAATGGCACGGGTTTCAAGTTGTGAGCCATTGTGAAAGCTTCGTCAAAGGTTCAGAATGATTGGATTTACAAAGTAAATGTTATATGTTTTGCACACATGAATGTGAGAATATTTCAATGAGTTCAATTAGCGGAAGAGAGAAGGACATTTGGTTTATAACGTCATGCCATCACATGACAAAGTCAGCAATGGACTCATCATCAAACTGTCGGATGATGTATATGTCATCGATTATAGTTTTATGTGTAATGTTAATTGAAAAGTGTTCTAAGAACAACTGTGTGAGTTGAGTGAAGGAATAAATATCGAGATATATTGTATCCAGTATAACGTTGGACCAGAAAAGGACATGGGGAAAGTGCAAAGCAATAGATCGTGATCATGTGCAATAAGACAACATGCATGTTTAAATGCATAGAGATGTTGTTGGGGATCTTCCTTGTTGTTGAAATTAGTAAATACGGGAAGTTTCCAATGAGGAGGGTAGGGTTTGATTGGAACCGATGGATGAATCGGTTCATTACATATTTTTTCATAGGATAAAGTATCCTTAGGTGCCAAGGTGGTGGCTTCTAGAGTAGCCAACCTATTCATTAAAGCATGAATAGGATCATTTGACACGATGTTAGGTTGAAATTGGATTGGTTGTGTGGTTTGAAAATTAGTTTGATGAGCACTAATTTATGGATACGGTTGTGGATATGTAAGTGTTAGGTGAATCATTTCATAAGGTGGTTGATAAACTTGTGGGTGTGCATGTGTGTGGGGAACTGTTTGGTAAGGATTAACATGTGTCATGGGTTGAGGTTGTTGCATAGGCTGACTTTGAACAATAGGGACATGGTGTGTCTATTAAAATTCGTTAGGTTGTTGTGGTAAATGATAAGTGGGGATATGGGTGTTAAGAGGTTGAGATAGTTGGAGCATACGATGGGTAGGAATGTAAGTGTGAAGAGGTTGAGATGGTTGGACAGGCATATTAGTAGCAGATGAAATATAATTGACAAAAAGGGATGTGGGTGGAATGTGATCCACCAATTGAGGAGATTGGGAGGATTGAGATATTGTGGGAGATTTTCAAAATATGAAATCATATATGGGGTTAGGAGGAGCCTGAGTGTCTCTAGAGGAGTGGGAGATGATGATGCGGTTGGTTTAGGAAGATTGGCTTGGTGAGGGATATGAGGATTAGTTTTAAGATAGGGAAAATCTTGGATGACATGGTTCTCATGAAGTGAGGCCATAGAGATAGGGGTTGGGTAACTGAAGGTGTGGTTTTGAGTTTAGAATCTTGTTGGGTGTGATCCTTAAAGGAAATAACTTTATTGAGTGGAGGACATTGTTTTTTTGTTTCAATTTGAGAGAGAGCAACAATAGGTGTGAAATAGAGGAACATTTGTTTATGTAATTTGTTGACAAACAAATCAAGCAACATTTTTTATCATCATGATTAATTTAGAGGATGTGAACAGAAAAGTGGATAACAAGGTGCCTAAGGAATGATTGTTTAAGGCTGGTTTTGGGTAGTTTTGGCTAGGGAAATGTCTGAAATGGTTTCCTTTTGGGTGTTCAAATCCCAATTAGTGAACCAGGTTATAGGAATGTTTCGATGTGTTGATTTTGTTCGTGAATTTTTAGGCTGTGTGTGATAATGTGGGATGCAGAAGGTTAAACCCCTATTTAGGCTATGTGAGCAAGCAAGATGCACAAGGTTCATTTTAGACCAAATTCGAAATGTGAATTTCGATGCAGAAAATCACTCAAAAAGGGAAATTACAATGGAAAAATGAGAAAACAAGGAATATAAAGAATATCCGGAGAATGATTTCCCTTTTATTTGATTTGTACTTATGAATGGTGTATTTGGAAGTGACGGTCAATGGCCAATAATATCTTAGTATCGCTCATTCCTTTTTATCTGGTCACACGGTGTTTGGAGGTGTTGATCACTAACCTAAAACATCCAATGCCCTTTAAAATTACACCATTTATGACTACAAGAGGGGTCTAGTGAAATATATTTTATGTGTATTTTTAATCTTTGTGGCGTTGTTGGATGGTCGCGAATTTTTAGATTTCACTGTAGACACCTAAATTTGGTCACATTCCTCTTAGCCCCTTATCGAATAACCAAATTAAACATGGGCACCAAACCATGGCCCCTTTCACCCCACATTAATATTATTTTAATTAAATTAATCCTCATCCTCACAACTTTCATTATTTAATTGTCTTAATTGACCTAGTTCCCACCTCACCTAGACACATCACCCAACCATCTCACCCTAGACCTATTCTTGGCATGTTCCCATAACTAATTACAACTAAGTCTTACTTGCCTTAATGAGCTAAGATTTCTCTAACCACATTCCCGCTCATTAGAAGGAAAGCTTTTGTTCTGATCCACGACAACAAACCAACTTGGCCCAAGAAATTAGAAAGATCTTCCCATTTTAGTAAACCAAGGGAATCCTGCCTTAACTAATGCCGATCAGACCTAAAACGACGTCAGTTAAGATGAAATTGTTGTCAATTACCATTTATTCACCTTAGCAACCTTGTTTGAGAGGTTGGCACATTCTGGACTAGAGGAGAGATATCAAAGTTGCATGCAAGTAGAACCAACATCCTTTCACGCATCCAGACATTCACAACCAACACCAGGAAAAATCTAGAAGCATTGCACTCACGGAAGCATTCCGGGATTCACTGCTACGGTCCCAAATACCATCCTTCTGATCAAATATCATTACCATTCAGCCATCTAGTCTACATCACAGTAAGTGTATCCCTAACCAACATTGTTATTTTAGTTAGTAGCTTTTGTTACTCTTGTTATGAATCTACACTTTGTGTGCTCATTTTCCTATCCCTTACCAACATGTAACCAAACCATTTCCTTACCCACACCGCTAAATCACCCATCCTCACTTTCTATTCATCCCTGAATACACCCGATACTTCTATAAATCTCATTATTCACCCTACCATCTCTATCAAATCCAGAGATCAAACCTTGTAATTAGATCTCTTTGAGTTTTGTACACCCGACCTTACCGACATCGGTTACCCATAACCGTCATTGGTTCTCGCATAAACCGTCACACGATCATACTAGACCAACATTAGTCTCTATGTTTTATTCAGTGCCCAAGAATAGAGGCAAACAAACTCCTACCAATTGACCTAAAAAACCCATAATCATACCCTAACCAGTCCCAGTACCTTAACAATCACCTCATCCTTTAGATCTAACTATAGCCTAGCATGTTGTGATTAGATTTTCTTATTTCACTTGAATGAGATTCCTAAATAATATCAAATAAAGTAGGACTTTACTTATTTCTCACATTAATTTATTTTAAATAGTGGATTGACAACCATTTAAGAAGTATCACACTTCCCGAAACTAGCATATGCTAGGTAGTCCACTATCATATATCATTTAACTTCTCTTTTGTGGTCTTGTTTTCTATTACAGGTAATTCCTCCTAGCCAAAAGGAAGCTCTCACAATTGGCATTGGGTCAAGAAGTTAGAATGTGCACATCAACCTCCAACCAACCCATTTAATAGGTATTCCTCCTAGTCCATAACCCTATCTGTTTTGTCATCCAAAACGTAAAGAAAATGGTGAAACATTTTGGCATCCCTGGTGGGACCAATCAAGGGTTTTATTGCATTTTCTAGGCAAAATTTGTGTGTTTGTCTCCCTTTAAAAGGCTTACATAGTAATTTTTTCCCCTAGTAATCTCTCCTCTTTCAAATTGCTCTAAAAGAAACATTTCTCTTGGTGCATTTAAAAGGAATCATTCTTCTATCTTGCTTTATACATTTAGTGAAAGAGCATACCCTCTCATATTCATCATTTGCTTCATCGAACGTAATATTTTTGATTTGGGCTTAAAATTGGTACCATTACATTCTGATTTGTTGCATTTAGCTCAAATTAAAAATGAGGTCAACATATATGCTGGAAGTCATGCCCAGCTGATGGTTGACACAAAGAATCATAGAAAGCACATTCTCTCTCTCTCGTGTCTTACCAAACTACACAAAATTGAAATATACACATATTTCTTAAATGACATCTTACCAGAACACCCTGTCTGCGATCACATGATCAAATTGGCAGCTACTCCCCATCTTGTTACCTCTGTCGAGTCATTATCTCAGAGGACGGCCCACCCCTGCCATAACATACCTAAAACCTCTCCTTTTAGATATCCTTCTTCGTAGGAAGCCTTCCTCACCAAAAAAATCTATTCTAAATTCATGAGTCAATATTCTAAATAGCATAAGCTCAACACATTAAAAATCACTTGTTAGGTACATGTTTTTAGTGTTTGATTGATGTGCATTTTGAGGTGTGAGGATACGCTTCTCCATTTTTTCATTCTATTGCCTTGTACACTCCACAATCACATCTAGGATTATTCGACTTCTTTTGAGTGTGTCAGGGCTTCATTGCATCATCTCCAAACCTATGGGTTGATTATTTATCTCACTAAAATTCACAACAATCCATTTTCTACATTTTTCCAAATTTTCATAATGCTTAGGCATCGATTACCCCCGACCGACATCAATTTTGCTTAACCGGCATCGCTTTTTTTGTTCTTTTGGGTTAAATTGCCTAAAGAACCCTTATTTCATTTTCTTTGTTTTCAGAGTTCTGTGAGTCTCTGTAATCTCTAGGCTTTGATAAACAATCATCATACAACTTGTTCATCTAACCGTCAATAGTATTTGCTTCATCTGGTAAAATTGTTCTTGTCTCACAATAACCAATGTCGGTTACCCCTAAACCAGTATCAGTCACCCTTAACCATTGTCGATTACCCTGTGCTAAATCTCAACTGGTACATTGCCCAAATCCACCTATAAACACTTGTTTTCTTCATTCTTGTTGCTCTTTGTGTCATTTACAGGATACAACATCACTTGATATACATTCATTCACATGGTGTTGACTCAATCAAGCTAACACTCTTATATTTCATGCAAGTTATCAACCACTCCCACCTAGTCCTTCACCACCCTTTGTCCTGTCACCCATGGATCCAACCGTACCTACAACCATTTCCGTGGGTGATGAGGAATTTACACGGCTCCTTGATCAGAATTTCGTAGCCTTACGGTTCTACCTTTCCCACTCTTCCACCTGAGACTCCTCGGGTCAGTTGATATATGACATGCATATATCCATCTCTCCGACCTTATTCCCACTTCTACATCAAACCCTAATAATGTGGTGTTACCTTCACCTACTTCACCCCCAGTGGTTTCACAACTATGACCCATACCCACTTTGTGACCACTACGTCTCGCAATATCGATCGCTTTGTAGTATATGTTGTCCTCTCATTGACCAACTAGACTATAACCCCATCTCGCACCCATTGTCTCACAAATAACCATTGCAACACAACTACCCGTGGTGTCAGTGACCCCTACTCCATTCCATAATATTTTCCTCTCCATCCCACAAACACTTCCCCAATCACTACTAGAGTCACTACAATCATCTCACCTACATACACATACTATCAACAACCCCCTATCTTGTTTGTCACCCATTCTAGATACATGCCCTCTATGTTGTTTCCCTATTCTCAACCTCCCTATTCGGCACAACCATATCTGGAATGTCACCCACATCACATGTTTAGTACCTACCCCCTTATGCCATAGGAGGTGCCCTTCCATCACAACCTATCAATGACCTCATCAAATTAATGATGGAAAGGATGCGAGACGCTAGAGACATCGGGTTTCCGGCTCACGCAATTATCTCACATACGATGAAATCTATAATGAGCCCATTCACCCATCATCCCTATTTTCCCATATCCCTGTACATAGGGAAATGTCAAAATTCAACCATTTTAATAATAAAGAATACCCACAACAACATTTGCGAGTCTTTTCAAACACGGGTGTTACGATCACCCATGATGACGCTTTACTCTTGCGGACCTTCTCAATGTCCCTAACAAGACTTGCATTGATGAATGGTGAGGCTACCAAGACACTCCATCTACTCATTTAATCAAGTAGCCCAAACCTTCTTAGATCACTCCTCCATCAACATTGTTAAGAAGGTCACCATGATGATCTTTATTCCGTGCGGTAGTATATGACGATGAGTCTATCGCCGACTTTGTTGCTCCACAGTGTGCACCTAATTAACCAACTCACATTTCAACTACCTAAAACTAAACTCATAGATTTATTTACTCAAGCTTGCGCTAGACACATTTCACCAACCTTGTAGGTGCAGACCTTTTGCACTTTTGATGATGTATACACCATGGCACGAAAATTGGAAATCCGTGTTATCGAAGAAAATAAAATTTAGCTATGTAACAAGAACATCGTGTTCAAATAAAAGGATTCTTCTTCATCTTCGAAACCCCAAAACACCTATTCCAAACCCAAAGGATCGGCCAATGTCGTAGTTCTCAAGGCTTGAACCTCTCACCCATTAAACTAAGCCAAGCCTTTTTCTAATCTCTCTCTTGTCCAAGCTTTCTAGTTCAGACGAGAATAATGAAAGTACACTCTAATAGGAGAACCTTATTCTTCTATTTTGGAAAATCTTATTAAGGTTGGTGCCATTACCCTTCCACCTATAAAACCACACACTATTTTTGACCTTGATCACCCCATGCCCGCATGGTATAAAGAACATGACTTTTGCAACTATCATCGTGTCAAAGGTCATAGTGACAATAACTACATCACCTTCAAGAATATCATCCAAGAAATGTTAGACAACAGAGATCTAGTCTTGGATAGCCCGAATGCACCCGCTAACCAAAACCTACATATATTTAAGAATCCATTCCCTAATCATGCCCCATCTTCCAACCAAGTTGGTGACACTTCAAACAATGATAGTAATGTTTATGAGGTCCACACTATTTTCGATGACATACCAGTTGCTTCCCAATTACCTCATGTTCCTTCTATAGACAAAATCCTAGCCTGAACTCCCCTACCTACATAAGAACCTATTTCATCTACTCCTCCACCCACAGAGGAACCCCATCATTTTCTCCTTCACCCGTGGAAGAGCCCATAATTACCACGCCACCTTTGACCCCTCAAATTTCCAAGCAATCATCAGTGGCACCTCTCTTACTCATAGGAGATATATATCCACAACCTACACCATCACAAGGAGATTCAACCTCATCCATCCCATCCTCTCCTCTACCCATAGAGGATCCTGTAGAAATACCATTTCCTTTAGATGACCATTCACCATTAGACCTTTAAGATCCCGTTGATCTACTTTCAGCTCTCTTACCCACAGTCCGAGGCTAGCCATGTCCCTGTACCTCAAACACATTTTACAAGAATTGCTACTCAATCCACATCAGCCCCGCTTACAATAGTACCATTTTTACGCTTGGTCGATCGCCTAGAATATGTTGATAGAGCCTTACTTTGGGGATGACTTATACTTCCTATGTCAACACAAATGTAGTTGTCACTCACCGACACCTCCACTATCTACCCAAAAGTGTTTCAAGCAACCAAAAAAACACAACCATGACTATTGCAACACCTTCCACATCACCACCCATGACCCAACTCACACCTCTACCCATAACCCTCGTTAGGAATAATATTAGATATTGTGAACATAATTATGAGTGTGGAAATAAATAATATAGTGTAATGTAATACAACTATTTATGAGTTGGTAACTCATGTAAATAGTTGTAATTAGATAAGGTTTGTTGTGAGAGAATAATGGGATTGAGATTTTGAGTGAGATATTGTGGGGATTAGGAGAGATATGTGGGATGAGTGTTGACTCCTAGAAATAAGGAGATCAAACTCTATATATGTAATATTCCTCTTTGTATTTGATATCCCGGATGAATAAAATTGGAGTCTTGTATTATTTATGGTGTTATGTGATTAGTTTTTGTGTATACAAACCTGAACCAACTTCAAAATTTGGTATCGTGAGCGGGTAGCCTTTGGCCATGAGAATTTTGTGTGGGGAGATTACTTAGGTTTGAATACTTTTAAGTAATTTGTAAGGTAGTTGTGTTTGGAATCAAGGTAATACTTTTGTTAGCACTATGGGCCAATCTGCTAAACTATTTTTAAAGAATAGCTTAGATATGATCAAAGCGCCCAAGGAGAAGCGTCTAAGGAAATCACCCAATATTTGAATCATACTCAAAATTTTCACGGTTCTTAAGTATGTTACAGATGGATCCACGTTTTTATTAATATTCACCCACGTGGGAGGAGATTTGATAGATCTCCATGGATTTAGTAGAAACTTCACGCATGCTACATTGAGCACGAGAAGAGATAAAACTGCGTGAAAGGAGTAGTCATCTAAAACTTCTACATGCTACGCTGAGAAGAGAAGAGAGAAAACCCGCATGATAGGAGCATTCTGAATTCATCTGCATGGTTTGCCGGTGTGTTCTGTCTGTGTGTTTCATCCATCATGATCTTCTCCGAAATCGTGAGTTAGAACCATTGTTTTCCATTTTTTTCCTTTTTTGGACATAGTGGAAAAAATCGCAAGGAGAAAAAAATAATTTTCCATTTTTGGAAAGGGTCCGGAAACATTCTTTTTTTTTTTTTAACTTGTAAGTTCTGTAATTGTTCGTTGGTAACTCAGATTGAGGTACCATTTTTTTAAAATGTGTATTTTTTCAAGCTCTACGCATTGATCCTGTGCTTTTTGTTGCTGGACCAACTTTTCTATTTCTTCCTTTTATGTAAAATATTTATAAAAAAATAAATAAAAAAAAAATAATAATTGTCTCACTTTTGTCTGGACGCACTTTCGCTTGTACGCGACGTCCATAGTGAGGGGTTGCATTATCGGTTGAAACTGACACCCAAGAAAATTGTAAATGAGCTTTAAAGATAAATTGGCTAACTAAGTAACAAACGAATGGAGGCTGGAGGCAATGGAGGCAAGAGGGCACATAACGACCTCTCGTCAGGCACCATCGACGAGGCCGTGAAACTGAATTGGTGGCCAAGTTTTTTTTGTTGAGTGTTTGCTTTCAGCGTACTTTTGTGAAAATAAGAACAAATTATTGTTCAATTGTAATGTATAAAATTCTTGAATGTAACTCCTAATGAAATGAAATAGGTGAACAAAAGCACCACAGTGAAAGAAGCAGTTCATGGACCTTGAAAAGGTTTGTGGGAGATCCGAGAAAACCACACGAGGTGGACAAAGCGATGGATCATTACACGTCAAGGTTTTTGGTAAACTGTAAAACCATAGAAGGTTGAGCATTGCTCCCTTCATTAGTATCAAGGTCACGAGTCATAGAGTTTGACATGCTCCATAGAGGAGAGCATCTTTGAGATAAGAGTGTGTATGTTTTTCCCATGTTCACACTAAGGGGGTGAATGTTAGGAATAATATTACATATTATGAACATTATTATAAGTATGGAAATAAATAATATAGTGTAATGTAATACAACCTGTTTATGAGTTGGTAACTCATGTAAATAGTTGTAATTAGATAAGGTTTGTTGTGAGAGAATAATGGGATTGAGAGTTTGAGTGAGATATTGTTGGGATTAGGAGAGATATGTGGGATGAGTGTTGACTCCTAGAAATAAGGAGATCAAACTCTATATATGTAATCTTCCTCTTTGTATTTGATATCCGAGATGAATAAAATTGCAGTCTTGTATTATTTCCGGTGTTATGTGATTAGTTTTTGTGCATACAAATTGAACCACTTCACGACCTAACATACATCTACACCCAAACACCTACCCACACCTACATAATCTCCCTTACCTAAACCTATTACTACCTTAGGGGTCATACCGACAACTAGCCTTACTCACCCACCCATCAAATTAGATTTAGCCACATCTTCCAAAACTAACACTAAACTTATTTTGGCCCCTAAAAAGAAGACCCAACCTCCTAGGACTCATACACTAACCTTGCCTACCACACCGTTATCACCTTCACCTCTTCCGTCCATCCTAGGGCCTCACCCCTCGACCCTGGCCAAGCAATCATCTTCCAACAAAAAACCAAGAGTGCAAAGCATCCCATCTCGCATCACTGACCTCTAATATACCCAAGTGATCCACATAACTTCCACCATACCGTAACCTTCTTACCACCCATACCACAACTACCATCCATAAATTCTTCACTACCCATGACACTTTCTTCTCTTTCACTCACACCTTCTACCCAACCTCTACCAACCACCTCTCGCAACACCTTGGATACCCCGTGGGTCACCCGTCCTCTTCCACCATCTTCTTTTCCCTCCACATCTCGTACACCCATGTCACCTTTGCCCAAAAAGGTGCAACCTAAAGCTAAGAATTTGCTACCCTTCAATAAGGTAGTTAAACCAACCAAACCTTCCACCGCTAGCTCTTCTACCATGCCCATACCTGAGAAGATGCAACCAAGACCTAAGACCACTCCACACACCAAACTAGTAAACCAAACCATTCCCCCTCTTTAAAACCTCTTCCTCCACAATCAGCCATACTGTACCCAAACTCACATTCACCTCCCTTTGTGATCCACTAGCAGGGTCCTACGCCAAAATCTTAACAATTCTCCTTGAAATTTCTATCATCACATTACCACCTCTTATACCTTATAACCCACTCAAACCCAAACCAAAATGGTTTGACGAAACTAAAATCTACGCCTACCATCATGTGCTAGGACACGATGTAGAGAACTATAAGGCTTTAAAAACCGCTCTTTTCTAATTGTGTCTTCCGAAGAAAATTTTGATGATGAAAATATTCTTGATGAGGACCCCATTTCACCTTCACCAATTTCCCCAGAGCCTCTTCCATTACCTACTCAGTGACCAATATCTCCACCCCGTAACTTTTTGATCCACCCCGAGATTCAAGATTACTATGGTCCATATAAGAGAGTTGGCCAAACCACCACCCAAATGCCAATGTGCCCTACTCATTTCACAAGGATCGTATCCCCCACTAGGGTTTTTTCCCTCATGCCACTATACCTTCCATGACACACCCTCTTCCTCCACCTCCCCTCAAATTAACATGGTTCACGTTACCACTCGTGCTAAAAAAGACAAGGGCAAATAAAAGGCAACTAGCCCATTAACCAACCTTGTACCCAACATACCATTCGCACCCATACCCAAACTCACCATTCGAGGTCTTGCATATCCTATTTCTAATGGGGTCACACATCACATAAAGCTCAAACAACTACACCAATCCCCCTCAAAACTTCTTTATATGACCTCGTCCAAACCTTCGAGTCACATCGTCAAGCCCTCGTGGAGGTCCTTCAATATATTGAAGTCTTACCAAACAACTCCATGCTCGTGGCCTCCATCATTACCCCTCACCACATAGCATCTCTCACTAGGTCATTGCCTACCTCTACACATTCACTACTACTTGCCGAGTAGCCATCCTCAGCTTTTTAGATGAAGAGATCACTCCCTTCCGGTCGCGACTGACCCCAACCCCACTCTTTTCATCTCCGTCGTTATTGATAATATATGCATACAACGCATTATGATCGATGGTGGTGCTAGAATCAACATCATCTCCTCTCATGCATACGACCAAATGTTAATACCTACCAATTGCATGCATGGTAACCCGGTTATGCTGCGCTCCTTCAATGACATCATGACCTCTACCCTAGGCACCGTCATTATCCATGTCCGCGTAGGTCCCCGCACTATCCTAGAACTTTTCTATATCCTAGAGGGGGAGTTCTAGTATAATCTGTTGCTCATCGACCTTGGATCCATGCCATGGGTTATGTCCCTTCGACTTTACACCATTGCCTCAAATTTGAACACGAGGGACATAATTACACCATTCTTGCCAACCTGTCACCTTTCAAGACTTGTAACATGCTATACCAGCCCAATGATGTGATTGTACCAATTAAGGCATCTGCCACTATCCCTACTTCACCTTCACCTACTAACCCATCCACCCAGACTGCCACCACCTCTTCGACATCTAACCTTATTATCCCCACTACTGAGCCTTCAACCTCTACCCGACTCACCTATTTTCCCATCATCTAGCAAGTTGTCCATCCCCGCTACCCACATACCAACTACTCGATCCCTTAGAAGTTGTTTTTCAACACCTCACTGGGGAATACATCTTATACAATATCAACACCTTCTTTACCCCGCAAGAGTATGGGAACCTACGCCAACACCCCGATAATGACATCCTCATAGGTAAGGTTTTTCCTTATGGTCCTCCCCACCTTCGCACTAATCTAACATATGGGGGACTTGATATCACCACTTATAAACCCAAACCTCCATCCCAAACACAACCATTTTCATCCGACCTACACTCCCTCAATAACCACCACTTTGCTCACACTTTCCTCCACCAGTGTGCATGGAAAGGATTTTGCTTGATTTTACAAACGGGTTCACCATTCTGTCATTTCTGTACCTCTCTTAAACATAATGACCGTTTAGTGGCATTGGTTTTGATGCTCCACCTTCCAAGAAGGTTTTTCGTTGAATTCATTCAAGATGGGAAATCTTCCCCATCTCATACACCCACATTACCATCTTCACCCACCGAGTCTATAGATCCCGAATTTATTCCTCCTAAAAAAGTTTTACGTAAACACCATTTCCGTGGGACCACTGACCTATCAACGTGATGGAGAAGCTCCCTCTTCTCTCCCATTCCCGTATCCTGACATGATTGATGATGATACGCTTTCTACTAATGTCATTGAATGTTAGGATGATGAGTCCATCCTCATCTACCTTGGTGTGAAATAATCTTATATTCATCGGTGGTCGTTACCCACTGATACGTAAACCATGTTGAACGAATTGACCATCAAAATCAACATTAACACTTAGGATGACCCACACATTCTAAAGATTGGCCAATACTTAGATGCTATTGAACAAGAAGCCTTCACCTCTTTCCTTCGGGACCACAAAGCAACGCATTTTCTTGGTCCTATGTCGATATGCCCAGTATTGACCCAAAAATCATGGTCCACAATATCGTAACCACTCTTGATGCCAAACCCATCAAACAAAAGCTGTGAAAAATGCATCCTCACATTGCTCTTCTGGTCAAATAAGAGCTTCAACACCTTCTCTCGGTTTCCTTCATTCTACCCATTAACTATCCCCAATGGATTTCTAACATTGTTCCTATCACAAAGGTGACAGGGGGACTCCACATTTACATGGAATTTCGTGACCTCAACCTCACTTGTCCCAAAGATGATTTCCCCCTACCAGGCATCAACCAACTAGTTGATCTCACCATTGGCCATGAAATGTTATCACTCATGGATAGTTTCTTGAGCTACAATCAAATATTACTAGCTCCAGAAGATCAACACAAGACTGCTTTCATCACCCCTTAGGGAAATTTCTGCTATCGAGTCATGCCTTTTGGCCTCAAAAACATTGGTGCTACATATCAACGAGCCATGACTTACATCTTCCATGACATCATGCATCACATACTAGAAGATTACGTAGATGATCTTCTAGCCAAATATAAACATCAAACTAAACACTTGTCCATCCTTAAAGTCATCTTTGACCATCTCATTAAGTATTGTGTGCATCTTCAACCAAAGAAGTGCATCTTTGTGGTACTTTCTAGAAAACTCCTAGGTTTCATCATTTCTTTGCGTGGCATAGAAGCTAATCCTGCTAAAGTCAATTCTATTCTTTAAATGCCTCCACCCAACAATCTCCATCAACTTCTAAGGCTATAAGGAAAGTTGTAATCTATTCATCATTTTATCTCGCATGACTTTCAACCACTGTCATTAACCATTTCATCATCTTCTTAAGAAAGATGTTTCACTCAAATGGGGTGATGAAATCCATAAATTTTGAGGCATTAAAACAATACCTCCTTCAACCAGAGTGATCACTTCTCCTAAGGATGACTAGCCCTTTTACCTATATATTTCTACCACTGACCATTCTTTAAGTGCCATGCTTTCTCATCGCATGATGAGCAACACAGAGAGAAAGTGGTTTATTACATAGGTCATATCCTTCTTAACTATGAAACTAGATATATTCACACCAAAAACTCTACTTAGCCTTAGTTTTTATCACCACCAAACACTGCCATTACCTAATCAATCACAAAACCTTCATCATTACTAATACTGACCCATTGCACTATTTGTATGTCAAACCCTATCAACATCAACATGCCGCACATTGGATTATGCTTCTTTCCGACCTTGACCTCAAATTCATTCATCAAAAGTCCATCAAGGGCTAGGCTATCGCTGACCAACTAGTTGACGCACCTATTTCGAGAATCATCCATCCAACTTTGATTTTCCAGAAAATTCTATAGCTACCCTTTACCTAGATGAACCCGCTTACCAAATGACACTCTTCTTTGATGGTTCCAAGTGTCAGCATGGGGGTGGGGCTGGTGTTATCCTCATTCCTCTTGATGGTGAACCTATGCCTTTGTCTTTCAAACTCGATTTTGATTGTACAAACAATATTTTTGAATACGAGGCACTCGTATTGGGTCTCCAGGTTGCTATGCCTTAGATGTTACGACAATCAATATCTTTGGTTATTCTCAGTTGGTCATAAACCAAGTCAATGGTATATACCAATTTCATAATGAGATCCTTCAAAAATATAAGCATCACGTAGACATACTTTTGACCACCTTTGACCATTATACACTTCAAACCACCACACATTCTACCAATAAATTTGTAGATACCATGACCTATTTGGCTTCTCAGATACATGCTTCACCCACTAACTCTAAAATATTTTTCACCATACAAAGGCTATAATCACCCTCTTATTTACTTTGTGAAGTTTACTCTGTCGGAACCGTTGCCCCTAACCCATGTGACCTTTGGTATAAGCAATATGCAGACTATCTTTCCCTTTCCATTCTACCCACCAATCTCACTTGTAATGGACAACGTGCCTTTCTTAAAAGTGTCTCATGTTATGTCCTCATGGGTGGTCTCCTTTACAAGTGGCTTTGATGAAATTCTCTTACAATGCCTTTCAAGTTCTAAAATTCCTTACACCATTAAGGAAGTTCATGATGGAATTTTTGGAGGTCACTTTAGTGGTTTAGCTATCGCAAAACACATTCTTCGCCTAGAATATTATTGGCCAACCCTAAACCATGACTGTTGTGATTATGTCAAACATTTCGTGAAATGCTAGGAACATGCTAATCTCCACCACACACCAATTCATGCCTTACAGGTCGCACGAGACCTTTGGCCTTTCTCTCAATGGGGTTTGGATCTTGTTGGTGAGATCAACCCCATTCTTCACAATGCCACCAATGGATCATAACCACTACTAAATATTACACTAAATGGGTAGATGACATTCCCCTCATTTCTACAAAAGTTGAGAAAATATGTCAATTCATCAACCATCACATCATTTTTTGTTTTGGTGTTCCTCACTATCTCATCACTAATAACGGAAAACAATTCAAAAACAAAACCCTACACAAACTATGTGACACTTTTGGCATCTAACTCAGTTTCTCATCACCTTATTACCTACAAACCAATGGTCAAGCTGAATCAACCAATAAAACCTTGAACAAAATTCTTATGAAGGTAGTCAACGATACTAGGAAAGATTGGCATACACACATTCCTTTCACCTTGTGGGCTTATCGCACTAGTATTCACACTTCGACTACTACCACACCCTTTTCTCTAGTCTATATACCGAGGTTGTCTTACCTCGCCCAAAGTCCATATTCCATCTCTTCACATCTCACTACAAGACATGCTCAATGATGATGACTTTCACCAAGATCATTTGGCGCAACTTGAGTTATTAGATGAACACCATCTCAATGCTCTTGACCATCTCCAAATTTACCAAAAACGTATCAAACATGCCTATGAAAAACGTGTTCACGAATGAAATTTTTCAAGTCGGTGACCACGTCTTAAAGGAAAATCAACATGTAACCAAAGAGGAGAAAATTAAACGGGGAAAATTTACTCCTAATTGGCTTGGATCCTATATCATTACCCATGCCTATGGATCAGGTGCTTATCGTTTGTCTTCACTCAAAGGAAAACCCTGAACCTGAGCCCCTTAATGCCTTACATCTTCAACCATTTTATTATTAATATCAAGTCCTATATCACTTTCTGTCATTTGATTGCTCGTCCCTTGAGCATTTTTCACCTTCCATATTACCCGTTTTGAAGATCCATGACTAAACAAGAATCATGTGATTACCCGTCACCATTTTAGCCTTGTCTTCAATATGAGTACCACGTCTCTACTCATAGCATGATTCTCATGGATACTTTTTATCTTCTCAGGATGGAATCCCATGGTTGTTCATCACTCACAACCACCCCCTTTCATAGTTAACTCCTGTGTACTATGGTTTTGTCATCCAAACAAGAACCTACCCTTCCTCTATAGTCTTTTCCATGACTTAAACGTCCAAAAAAAAAAAAGGGATGCCACTCCTTGAGTCAAACTTCCAGCAAAAGATGACTCCCTCAAAAGGGACATATCTTCATTCTAATTCCACCGCTATAAATAGACTACTCCCTTGAAGGACAATTATATCATAGTTATTTCAAAAATTCAATAAAAATATCCAGAAGCTTCCCACATTGATTAGCTTCACGAAGACCTCAAGGAGATAATATACTCATCCCATATAGACTTCCCACATCGATCAATCTATTAAAAAAATAAATGAAGAAAAAGATGAAATTTTTGTCATGGACTTGCCTATTCTTGATCCTAGGTTTCTTGTTCCGAAAGACACTCTTGTCGTACACTAAGTTACGCTAAACCACCTATTCTCACCTCCTTTCCTTTTTAGCCTAATTCCCTTGTTACTCAAGGGACTTTCCACAAACGTGACATTTTGTGATTATGCAACTTTCTTCACCCTTAGAATGGTCCATTACGCAATACCTTTAGGGTCTTACATTCATAAGCCCCTCTTAGGTATGGTTGACTCCTTAGGGTTCTTATCAATTAAGCAGCTCTTTTACCACCTCTTACCATTCACCTTCCTCATTACTTATTTATTATCCTATACAGACCAGATTATCGACACTTATATTTAAAAACCACTCAATCATGCCTATGACCTACATTCAACAATACCTAACACTTACCAACCCATTCTTCTACTTCATTCTAATATTCCCTAGCTTATGGGAGAACTACATTGGCTTGAGGTCCTTTTCGTCGGGACTATGTAGGCAGAATTTCGAGGGCATGGGGCCCTTGGAGGTTAGCTCAGCCACTCTCTACCCTAACCAATTCCCCTTTCCCTTTCCTTTTCCTATTCACATTCTACCCTAGTTAGTTTCCTTTCTATATCAATAACTAGAAATTAAACCACACAAGCAACAATTTCTAAACATCTTTACCATCATAATTTACACATTCATTTCATCACATCTACCATTTCTCTACCATAATCATAAATTTTCCTACAAATCATCTTAACATGATCCATACCATCACAAATTACACACATTAATGAATTAGAAATTCAATCAACCATAAAACCTGACTCAACCATGCCTAAATCAACCTAACTCCACCATGCCTAAATCAACCTGACTCAACCATGCCTAACCGACCTAACTCCACCATGCCTAAATCAACCTAACTCTCAATCGTGCCTAAATCAACCTAACCCTACCATGCCGACTCAACCATGCCTAAATCAACCTGACTCCACCATGCCTAAATCAACTTGACTCAACCATGCCTAACCGACCTAACTCCACCATGTCTAAATCAACCTGACTCAACCATGCCTAAATCAACTTGACTCCACCATGCCTAAATCAACTGGACTCAACCATGCCTAAATCAACCTAACTCCACCATGCCTAAATAAACCTACCTCAATGATGCCTACACCGACATGACTCTATCATGCCTAACTTACCTAGTTTTTATCACATGTACAAAATCATCATCGAAGTTACATATACTCATACACATCATACCTAAAACATCATCATCTCTATATATATCATCCAAATCAATTGATGTCCATACATATATACTAGATCGTAAAATATATATAAATATCTTTCATCTACCATATAAAAAATGTAAAGGTCTCAAAATCTTCATCCTCAACTCTCTCAAAAATCAAGAACTCTCGTCATAAACAACCTCACTATCATCATCATGTGTGCGCAGAGTGGTATGTATAAAAATAATCACAATACTATCCAAAATGGCGATATCCCTCATCTGCCCCTTAGATATTTGAGTCAATCTCTCCCAACTCCTCTGCCACTCTTGTGTGGTTCCCACCAACCACCTCCCCTCCTATTGTGGGCCTCGGTCTAATCGCCAATGGCCCCTCACCCTGGAGCTGGTCACGTATACTAGTAGCCTCAACCTACTCCTATCTATGGGATCCTCAAGCCCCCTGTTCTCTCCACACTATGAGTGCGGGATTGGGTCCTCTCACTCGAGGCCTATTGTGCTTGTTACTCGTATATAAAGGGACATCTATCCCTACCGCTACCAAATGATCCTGATAATACCTCACCTCACCTAAGGCATCCCTGAATCTCACCATAGGCACTATCTAAGGAGGTGCCATGGGTCTCACCATGACCTGTGTGCTCAGCCCTACTAATAGTGGCCTTTATGCATGTACTTGTACCATGGGATCCTGTGCTCGAGCGAGCCTATACCAAAGTGCCTATGTTGCAATCTTAGCCTGTAAGGCCACAATCTATGCTCGAACAGGTGGCCAATTGGCCCTGCAACCCTATGACATGTGCCTGTAGGGTGGCTACCTACCCCCATCTCCGGCTCCACCCTGTGCGGGTGCATGCCCCTGTAAACTTGTGATCTAGGCCTGAAGGGCCACCACCTACGCCTGTAATATGGCCACCTCTACTTGTGACCCCGTCAGCTGTCCCTATAGACTTGTAACCTGGGCCTATAATGTGGCCACTTGTCCCTGTAAAGTGTCCCTCTAGACTATGAGGGTCACCACATCCTGGCTACTCCCCTAGGTGGTGGTGCTTTCGCAACCGCACCGCCCACCACAATTTGTATTTGTTTGTGTAACCAGCATCATCAATCTGCCAGGTCCAATGGTGGCTCCTCTTGCCCGGTAGGCACGGTAGGTCGTGGTGGAGACATAGTTCTCTCCATGTCATCCCTCCTATATTGTGGGAAAGGAGGTGGTACATCCTCATCATTCCAAAATACCGTCTCGACCTGTCTACATGGGTATCACTCATGCTCTCCCACGCGATGCCCTCTATCCATCTAACAAGTCAGTAGCTCATCTAACTCTACGGCCATGTGCTTGTATGAGGGGAAGCCCACATATGGCCTCCAAATAATGTCTACTCTAGATAAGCCCTCCAATATGTGTCTGTAATAGGTTATATCATGTGTATCCCCAACAACTCTACATGCTCCAAGAACTAGAACCAGCATTTGTAACCCACTCAAAACCAAGTGGCATCAAATGCATCGGGTTGGGTATACCTAATGGCCTCACACATATAATGTGCTCATATGCCCAATAGTGGAGAAGAAAGGTGCAACATAGGTTGAACTCTACAATCTCCTGTATGCCCACAACTCCCTGTACAACTACACCAAGTATGTTGGTGCCCAAGCAAAGCGGGTCCTCTCCTCCATCATGTCATGGAGGACCCCCATCAGCGCCCATGGGAATCTCCCACCCTCTACATTTGGTAGTGCAAAACAACACACTACCTCCATAATAAGAAAAACTAGCCTCATCTCCTCAAGATGGGTTACATACATCTCCCCATAGCTCGAATCACGCTATGGAACCTCATCTCTGCCATCCCCTCACCAAAAACGGTCAGCATCAACTCCTCAAATGCCTATGAGGAGATCAAATACACCTACGTCCCCACTATCAGTAACCGTAGGATCCTGTACACATCTTGGGTGATTGTGATTTTACCCGTTGGTAGATGGAAGGAAGGTATTGTCATCGAGTCCCATCTGTCGATGAGGGTGACCATCAAACTCGGCTCCCAGACTATGTTCCTGTAACTTCTCACTCCTATCAAGCTGACATCCATCATGTGCCTCCACTCATTGGTGGTGACACTCGATCGTACTGACATCAACAGGGGCGGTACTTAGTCTCTCATCTGTAGCTGCTCTCTGGCCTGCATTCAACAAAACACAACCATTATTCAAGCTTGATTTTACCCAACATTGACGTTAACCCTCCCTTCTTACCGACCCATCCCGCACTATCTATTTGACCCACTTTACCCATCCTTCTCCTTTATCCTTCCTAGACTTTTATCCCTTTAACCCTCGGCACCAATCCATTATAAGCGGCATAGTTCCCCATACATAACCGATGTCAGTATATACAGACCGATGTTGGCCATACCTTGACCGGCGTCGGTCACTGTCACCACGCCCACACCTAAAAACCCCAATTTTATTTCTCTCAATTCTTTCCAATCCACCTACCTACCCACCTACCCCTACCCACACCTAATCTAAATCCCTCTCCAACCTTCTTTACCCTTCCTTGTCCCCTTCCATACCTCATTACGTCCCTTTTCCCCATAAATTTCAAATTCTCTACCCTACCCAAACCCCCCGACCCATGTTCCCTTCTACATATAACCAAAATAACAAAGGGATTTGACCTTACCTCGTCTTGATGTCGCTCCGTGATGGCACATCTAGCCGCTGTGTGGTGGTCCACCCAAACCTTCTCCTACCTCCGCCATGTCAAATCTCTACCTCACTCCTCTCCACCAATCACCTCACTCTACTCAATCTTGTGGACCCGTTCTACGGCTCCTCTAACCAACCAAGACTCTCCACCTCTGATAGGTTTGCTAACATGCCTTTTCTCCATGATAGGTGTAAAAGTCAAAAGTTCTCTCTGTCATTTTCTCAAAGCCAACACGTGCAAATGAATTCATCCAATACAGATTTTTCCTTTTAAAACCCCCACCCCGACTTTGACTGGGGTGTCAATTTATACCTCGACCGACATCGGTCCTGTGCCCTAGCAAACCGTGGTCATTTGTACCTACACCGACATCGGTCTTGTACCCTATAAAATCATTGTCAGTTTACTTAGACCGTCACCGGTTAAACATGACCAGCATTGGTTACCTCTTAGACTCCTTTTAATATCTTTTACCCATTTTGACCCACATTTACCCTTCCCACCCCCTTGTTTACCTTACCAATCCTTATAGCCACATACCTACCTCGCCTATATTACCTAACATATCCTTACTTGTGTTTAAGGACCTATTATCTTAACCATACCTCGACCTTCCCTGTGCCATGACCTATATGCTTGGACTGGAACATTGTTCGTGACCTTTAAACCCTCGCACTCGCATAACCTTGTGATGTTGTTCCCTGTTGTTTTTCCTAATGACCTTACTTTTCCTAATGTCGTGAATTTTATCTTGACCCTACCTTTGGTGTACTAAAATATACCTAAATGTTCCGAACTTGACCTACATCATGTTTCCACACCATATCCTATGCCTTGGATACTTAATCACTTCAACCTTGTTTGGATAAACCTATCGACCTTGGACAATGTAGAGTTTGCAAGCTCTTTAACCTGGAACCATGTCATAGTTTATAACATGTGCGTGCATTTGACTACCACTACCTTTGACCCTAGCCCATTTACTTGTTTGCATGTTTTTTACCTCTACCCTTTCCCACATTCACCCACATCTACACTCCTTTTCACCACATCCACCTTTTATCAAACCACTCACCACTTCCATCTTCCACCTCACTAGTTCCTAGTTTTAGGGGGATCACCTTCACCCACACATAGGGCACCCACTTCTTATTTTTGTCAGCATCACTTACCAATACAAGCTACGTGAAAAAGGGGCAAATGTAGACACCTAAATTTGGTCACATTCCCCTTAGCCCCTAATCGGATAACCAACTTAAACATGGGCACCTAACCATGGCCCCTTTCACCCCACATTAATATTAATTTAATTATTTTAATTAAATTAATCCTCATCCTCACAACTTTCATTATTTAATTGTCTTAATTGACCTAGTTCCCACCTCACCCAGCCATCTCACCCTAGACCTATTCTTGGCATGTTCCCATAACTAACTACAACTAAGTCTTACTTTCCTTAATGAGCTAAGATTCATTCTAACCCTAAAATCACATGCCTAAGATTTTTCTAACCACATTCCCACTCATTAGAAGGAAAGATTCTATTATGAGCCGTGACAACAAACCAACTTGGCCCAAGAAATTACAAATATCTACTCATTTTAGTAAACCTAGGAATCCCACCTTAACCGACGTCGGTCAGGACCTAAACTAACACCACCAAGACAAAACCATCGTTAGTTACCATTTATTCACCTTAATAACCTTATTTGAGAGGTTGGCACATTCTAGACTAGAGGAGAGAGATCGAGCTATATGCAATGTAAGGAGAACCAACATCCTTTCACACATCCAAACATTCATATCCAACACCAGGACAAATCTAGAAGCATTACACTCACAAAAGTATTTCGGGATTCACTGCTACGGTCCCAAATACCATCCTTCTGATCAACTATCATTACCATTCAGCCATCTAATATGTATCATAGTAAGTATATCCATAACCAATATTGTTATTTAAGTTAGTAGCGAGTTGTTACTTCTATTATGAATCTACACTTTGCGTGCTCATTCTCCTATCCCTTACCAACCTCTAACTAGACCATTTCCTTACCCACACTACCAAATCACCTCGCATGTTGTTCATCCCTAAATACACTTGAGACTTCTATAAACCTCCTTATTCACCCTACCATATCTATCAAATCCCATATCAAACCTTGCAATTAGATCTCTTTGAGTTTCATACACCCCGACCTTACCGACACCGTTACCCATAACCATCAATCGGTTACGCATAAACTATCACTAGTCATACCGCATCAACATTGGTCTCTTTGTTTTATACCCTTCCCAAGAATAGATATAAATAACCTCCTACCAATTGACCTAAATAACCCAAAATCAAACCCTAACCAGTCCCAATACCTTGACAATCACCTCATCCTTTAGATCCAACTATAGCCTAGCCTGTTGTGATTGGATTTTCTTATTGTACTTGAATGAGATTCCTAAATCATATCAACTACAGTAGGAATTTACTTATTTATCGTATTAATTTGTTTTAGACATTAGATTAACAACCATCTAGGACGTATCACATTTCCCGAAACTAGCATACGTTAGGCAGTCCACTGTCACATATGATTTAACTTATCTTTTGTGGTATTGTTCTCTATTACAGGTAGTTCCTCCTAGAAAAATGAAGCTCTCACAATTGACATTGGCTCAAGAATTCAGACACACACATCAACCTCTAACCAACCCATTTAACAATTATTCCTCCTAGCCCATAACCCTATTTGTTTCATCATCCAAAACGTAAAGAAAACAAAGTGAAACATCCACCTTCATGACGACACAAACCAATGAATGCAAGAAGCACACCACACTGAAGGAGATAACACTAAACCTTGTAAATAAGTGAATTGAAAAACAAAATATTTGCAAAAGATATCTAAATGAGGAAGCTATGAAACCAGAAAATTGTTCTACTTACAACATCTATACAAGATAAACAAAGGAACAAAACAAACAAAATGACCATATCTTGGATCCGGTCCCATTCCTGGGCATGGAAAAATGTGGTATAGGAAACCTCATTCTCACATGGGTGAATGCCGATATTGGAAGCCACCATCAACTTAGATTCATGGCGGGATTAGGACCTCGAGATGCGGATATGAATCTATGGGTGCAGAGGAAGATAGATATGTGATAAAAGAATATAGATCTCTCATAATATTTACAAAACTAAAGCAAATGTGATTAGATAACAATATGTGGGGTTGCCGTAAAATCCTAGTTCCAAGAGGATGTTAACTTCCTGGAGGATGTCAAACCCGTGTTTAGAAAGATAGCAATAAATGATGAAAAGTAGATATCGTGCGTAAAACAATGAAATAAAAAATGCCAAGTAACTGGAATGACAAGGGGACTTAGCTGGTGCTCTAGTATGGAGATGAAATGGGCATTAGGATGGAGATGAAATGGGCATTAGAGTATGACATGTCCAAACATGGGAGTTATATGACACTCCTATTTGTACTCTTATTAACTAAAATATGTGATATGGGGATAGTTAATCTAAGTTATGAACAACTATAAATGAAGTACATAGATTTTGTAAAGAAGTATGTAAATGACCCAAGCAGCTAATCTAATGAAAATAGAAACCCTAATGTGCAAGAAAGAAGAGGAAAGAACTCATTTGAATAGAAGATACTTGTGGGACTATGTCACGAGATGACTAGAAAAATTAGAAACATGAATGACTATGTAGAAGCCACGAAAAGGATGGATCTCGGAGTATTTGTCTAGACCTGGAGTGCCTAGAGAGGGACTCGGGGTGCCTCCGGGTGCTATGGTCTACCAAATGGGTGACCCATGCGTGAAAAATATCCAGAACTATATTTCATAGGGATGGGAGGTGGTCTAAAACCCTTGTTGTGTGTCACATTAGATTTTCTACCCTATATCAGATGTCGCCAATAATCCAAGATGAATAGAAGACCTGCAAAGGACCAAAGAGAAGTATCAAAACTCGAAAAAATGCGTAGATGAATGGGTCGACTGACCTCATCTATCAATATAGTGGGCTTAATAACTTGAGCATTGCATTTACATTTCAATAATCATTCTGGTGATTGTGTTTATAATGTGCCCTAGGTGATCTTGTGTCATTCGTACTTTGTGAAGTAACAAGCAATAATTAGATGTAGAAAATTCAATACAATGTGTGCATAGAATAGAATATATTCCTCCCCTATGTTATTTTTTATGTAGATTTCCTAGCCTTGTGCCTTGTGATGGAGCTATGTGGATGCAAGTGATCTCCAATGCAATATATGGATACAACTCTAGGTGGATGATAGTAGTGACTAGTTCTTGGTCCCTCATTATGGTCTCATAACTTTATATTTATAGGGTTCTTTTGATCTAATTTTGTAACTAACCCTAAAATGGTCACCAACCAAAAAGATAAAGATCTAAAATGGCTAGAAAGAGCCCAAAAAGTGGTGGGAAAGTGCAAAGGGATCGGGGTGCCCATGGGCACCCCACTCAAGGCTAAAATAACACCAAGTGATGAAATCTGATTGGGAATGTGGGTGTAAAAGGTCAAGAATGATGAAATAAAATAAAACAAGATGGACAAATATGGGGGTTAATTAGTACTTTCTTCACTTAAGAACCTTCCAAATAGTAGTATGAAACCATGATTAAATAGTATCTAAAGCGCATGATTTTGTGACTACATTTTCCCCCACTTTATGTTCGTGAGTGGAAATCTCAGTAACATAAAGTAGATAGAGATGTGTACTTGATGTCCATGAAGATTGTAGTATAAATGTGTTGATGAACTAGAAAAAGCGTGGAATGACAAAAATAGATGGAGGAGCGTGGAAACTAAAGATGAAAATGTGCAAAAATGTGATGAGAGTGAACATAGGGAAAAAATGTGTGTGTATCCCTTTGGTGTGTGTGATGTATCTGCATGGTTAGTAAAGTGTGTGTTATCATGAAGTGTTATTTTTGTTGTTGTTGTTGCCCCCATTTGACTACTTGTTTCTCATACAACTAGACCTACAAGGAGAAAACGATCAAGTAGTCAAATATGTATATATGTATGTATGTATGTATGTGTAAAAATGAAATGTAAAAGATACATGCATATGTATATAAATGTATATATGTAAGTGGAACATGTGCACCTAATCCATGTCAAGAAAGAGAGTGTAAAAGGATATCTCGTCTGTCGTGGTTTTTTGCGATCCGATGCCATAGGCTAAAGAAGTGTAGGGAGGAATTTTGTTGTATCCTCCAAGCTCTAACTGTTTCCCTGAATGTGTGTGAATAGATCTATGTATATCCTAGTTTTTGGGAAGTTCAATGCCACTATTCGAAGTAGTGTAGGGAAGCACACCCACTATAACCTTCAAGCTTGTAACTACTTCCCAGAATGCTAAGGACACCATGTCCTATAAGATCCACTGTGTACGGGGTTCATAGACCGGTTTTAATCCACTCGATGTGTGTTACCCACAATGCTAAGGGTGTAAAAGTGCACTAAACTGAACCAGTGTAAATTCATTGTGTTAGTATGTAAAACCCCAAATGATTCCCCCTTATTCGGGAGCACATGCGATGTCGTTGATAGGAGAATGTGGCCCCAAAAGAGGACCAATCATATGAAATTTTGTAATTGTGCTCTGTAGGGGGAAGGGAATGTGTTTGGTAGAAACCAAGGCATGCAAAAAAAAGGATGGATAGCTAAAGAAAAGTGTTAGTAAAAACAAGCATTTATATAGAAAACAATGTATAAACTATGCAAACAGTGTGTAAGATACCAAGAAAAGTAATGTAAACATCCAATAAAACAATAAATACACAAAAAGTGGGTTGAAAACATTGTACATCACTCACAATGTCGCAATACATGAAAAGGCCATCATGGCCGCATACAAAAACAAGTGTGCACACCAAATATAGGGCAAGGCCCACAAACAAGAGAAAACAGTGATATACAATGTAAACAAACAAGTATGGAAGAAAATATCCTCGCAAAAAAAAATTACACTGAAATACATGTTAGCATGTTAGAAAGATAACTAGTATGTCAAAAGTGTGTATAACCAAGTAATGTAAGGTGTTAATTTCAAAATGAAACAATAGCACCTATGAGAGATGAATGTTGATGCCTCCAACGAACAATGTAGGAAGGGTAGAAGGTGAGCATCCATGTGGTGTGCAAGAGACACTGTATCATAAGCACAACTAGAAAAATATGTGAACATGCATGTTTGGATGATATAGATAAATTACATACAAGTAATCTAACTAGCATGTGTAATAAAGCGACCATGAACAAGCAAAAGTAAGAAAGAGTAAAAGCAACCATAATATGTAGTATGTTGTGGATGGATGGAATGGAATGCAAGATGGAGTGATAGGAATTTTGTGCCTACCGAGTGGATGGAAATGTATGCAGTGAGGTTCATTTGTTTTTCCCCCTCAGCATTCAAGAATGAACCATAAATGAGAGTGCGTCATCGGGAAATGGTCGGAGTGCATGATCCTGTCTAGCTCGCTATGATGAATGCGTAGATGTAGTGATGAGATGTGACCTAGAAAATGTGTGCGTGAAACCTATATACGAAGCATATATCATGAATGAATTAGCATATAAGTGATGATTTAGCTTAAGTGTATATCACTATGAGATAAATAGATGAGTGATGATTTATCCCTAAGCATATATCACTATGAGATGAATGGTAAAGGAGTGATGATGTAACCTAAGGTGTATACCACTACCGGATGATAGAATGGGTGAAAATTTAGCCTATAGTGTATGACATTAACCTATTAATGTCACATGATGGAAGGTCGAATGATAAATACGTGATTAATATAAGGTCCATTTCATATTACACCATTAGTAGTCAAGTATGGAACTAGGAACTAAAGTGCATTATAGGGAAGTGAGTGTAGTGTGTAGAAGATAATGTGATATACATGATAGTAAGATATGATCATGTGATGAGTATAATATGTAATGTATGATGTATAAGATGTAATGGATGATATATACTAATGAGTGTAATATGTGCAATGTATTATGAACGATATATAAATGTTAGATACGTAGGTGCTTTATGAAAGATGTGTATAATGTATAGATGTGTAGATGTAGACTAAATGTAGTATGTATAATGTAAGACAAATGATGTGAGATGTAGTGTAGAGACACAATGTGTAGAATGCAATGTAATATGTGTAAATACCCTAATAGTATGAAGTGTGTGGGATGTATAATGAACAAGTTGATCAATAGTATGTAATATTAGACAATAGAAGTATGATATATGCATAACAATGAGTAGTATTAGGTATGATGTATGACACATGATATGTGAATAGATGTGATGTGTAAGACCTATTATGTAGTGTGTGGGGTTCATGTGTAGTAATCCCTCAACAGTCAAGTGTGAACCAAAGCACAAGAGTGTGTCATCGGGTAATGATGACGCTAAAGTATGAATGAATATGCATATGTTAGGAAATTGATGTATGAGAATGCAAAGATGAGATATGAGTAAATTCTATGAGTGTAATGTAGAACTATGTAAGTATGATAGAATGAGGGGGTGTTAAATGCTATGCCCCCAAGTGCGTTTGCAAGAAGATCATGTAAAGTCATTGAGAAGATCGTCATCCTCTGGGTCAAATTCATATGGATAAGCATTGGTGACCACGATAAGAAATAGTGTCAGAGACCATGAAATGAACCATTGAGGCGTAAGTTGTACATGCACATAGTGTACTCCTCATTAATGAATAGAGGAAGTGGGAAACCATGTGCATACCAATGACCGATATTTTTCTAATATCTAAGAAAAGAACTATTGTAGATAAAAACATGACCAAAGGACACAGAAATGAAATTTTTGTATGACTAGGATCTAATGTTCCCCAATATAAGTAAGCGAAGATTCCCTAATGCGAGTGAAGAATAATAAGGGGTATGTGATAAGTATATTGTAATATGGAATACATGTAAACCATAAGTGGCAGTAATATTGATAAAAAATAGTAGAGATGAGGATCATGAGTAGAAGGATGGTCCTCAAAAGCAAAACCAAGTTGAGATAGACCAACATGGGAACATATACGACATTGCATGTAGGGTCAAATGGAGTATGTTCCCAATAGGATTCATTCATGAAGAGTGTGCAAGTGAATGGTGGGTGTGCTAAGGTAGATGGTACATGTGAAGGTGTATCTGATAGAGTGATGTCCATGGACTAGACAGAACCTTGATAAGGAATCATAGCAATAGTAGTAGCAAGTGGCACAAAAGAAAATGCATCTATCACACAAATGGTACCATCAAGTGGTGGTAAGTGTGGTGGTTCTTCGATAGGTTGGGGATCATCTGTAATATTTATGCATGGAATAGGAAGATTAGTATTAGGATCCTGGTCACAATACTAGAATGGATTGTGGTCATGAAAAATAGTGTACTCAATGCTCTCATGTAATAATTTTACACAATTATGGATAGTAGAGGTGACAACTTGCATGACATGAAGCCATGGTCTACCAAGTAGACAATTGTAGGAAACTGGGAAATCAACAATGAAAAATATAGTGTGGAAAATCTTAGGATCCACAAGTGATAGGAAATGTAATGTGACCAAAACATGGACATATGACAGAACCATCATAAGCACACAATGAAACACTAGAGGGACTAACATCACGAGTAGAAATACCTAAAGCTTCAAGGAATGACATAGGACACAAGTTAAGTTTAGATCCATTATCAATCAAAGTGTGCTTAACAACTACATTATGAATACGACATATGATATGTAAAGGTGGGTCATTATCAAAAGTGTGAACATCAGCGGGAAGGTTAGATTTGAAAACTAGGTGTGAAGAGAATGCATCGACAAATGCTTGATAAACTGAATCTAGATGTATGTCAACACAAATACAAGTAGTAGCAAGAAATTTTTGGACTCTATGTAGTAAGTCGGGATTTACGAGAAAATAATCATTAATGGAGATACTCATGATGAGCAAATCCTCACATTAAAAAATGAATGAAGAATCTAGAAGCATGAAAAATCAAGTGGGGTTCACCAAAATGATTAACCAAAATATGTGATATGGGGATAGTTAATCTAAGCTCTACAAAAAATTAAATAAAGTAAATAGATGTTATAAATAAGTATGTAAATGACCCAAGAAGCTAATATAATGAAATTAGAAACCCTAATGTGCAAGAGAGAAGAGGAAAGAGATTAGATGAATAGAAGATACTTGTGGGACTACATCATGAGAGGTGACTAGAAAATTTGGAAGTAGGAATAAGCGTACGAAGCCCCTAAAAGGATGGATCTGGAATATCTATCTGGACTGGAGCACTTGGAGAGGGACTAGGGCCCCTATGGGTGCTCTGGTCTATCCAAAAGATCCAAAACTATATTTCATGGGGTTGGGAGGTGGTATGAAACCCTCAAAGTGTATGTCACATCGATTCACTTCCATGTATTGGATTTCACCAATAATCTAATATGAATAGAATATGTTGGGCCCTAAATTATTGGCTAAGTACAAAAAGGCACGCACATGGGAGCAATAAAGAGAAGGGCACACAGGAGAAGCGCACGAGGACAAAGAGGTTTAAGAAGGGCTCACGAGAGACCAAGGTGTGCGTGGGGAGATAGTACACGAGGATCTAAAGACTTAGCCATAGTTAGAGTTCTGGAGGAACTTGAGGGAAAACATGACCTGACTAGGCATGCCAAGTGGATAAGGTGCCATCCTGGAGACTTGATGGTAAAAAAGGATATTCCACATAGGGAATATTCCTAAGAAGACATCATTACAGAAGGTGGAGGGTTTGTAAGGAGATAAGCATGCACCATTGGAGGACCACATTGACACTTGGCATGTGATTTGTTCAAAAGAGAAGGCATGGTGGTGGGTGCTGAACCTATATATAGAGATGCTCGGGAGCAAAGAAGAGGGACCTGAAGGAGATATGAGATAGATAGAAGGGGATGCATCAAGAGTATGATATTGTAGTCATGCTAGGGTTTAGAGAACTTAGTGCTTAGGGTTTTAAAGGATGTAAATAATATTTTCATAGCATTAGGGTCTATAATAAGGGATGAACTGGGAGGGCATAGCTAGAATACCATACCAAAGAAGATCTATAAGGGATGAGTCCTAGTATTTTGATATGTATGGTCTATGATGACCTCTTTTGATTATAATGTGGCTACCAGATCACTCTAAATGAATATATATAATGGTTTGTTCTATATATCATGCTTAAGGGTGTAAACCCTCTTGTTAAATGGCTATCATAGTTCATATCTGTTTTAGCATGCTTAGTACTTTGTCTCTATAATGCATTTAAGATGTGGATTTGTTAGATGTTTCTTCTTCCTTATCTAAACTAAGTAAATGTATTCTCATTCTGCAAATCATCCTCCATCAATGGCAAGACCTTCTCATAATGCTCACATAAAGGAGGGCTTAGCACCCGTGCATGCCTCGGGTGAGTGCCCAATGCCTGATGGGAGATAGGTCCAGCACGCATGGGATTAGAAAGTTGTACTAAGGGTACATGAAAAATGACTACATCTTACCTCTTTTCAAAGTTGTTGTGAGAATGATGTGTGATAATGGAGCACTTGACCTTGGACAATGTTGAAGCATGGTTTAAGAGCACAAAGGATGAATTTTCTTAGAGATTTAGTACTGGACCTGAGTTTGATGCACATAAATGGGTAGAAGAACACCTATATCATGAGTTGTATGAGACCTTCTTTTGTTTCTTTCAATAGAGTTGTATGAATGGATTTTGGCATATGCATCTAGATCAAGTTGGTACTATAGATCTCACATGTGGACCCAAGATGAATATCAGAAGCTTGTAGGATGTTGATCTAACTTGGACACATGTTGTTGATCATTGGTGGAGAAGAGTGTTGACCAGTTATACCCTGGAATACACTATTTCTATGTATTCTTGTTCGAGGTTGTTGAGTTTGAGTTCTTAAGGGAACCTAGAGGATTATTTTTGCATGTTATCCCTTTAGCTATGAAGATCCTGATCATTACACTAATTTTGGAAGCATTCCCTATGGCCGACTAAGATTTTCTGAGTGCTGGGTGAGGAAGCTAGGGTGGAGGAAGATGGTGGACCTTGCGGTGGAAAAGGAGAGAGAAGAGAGACAACTCAAGTATAGTGAATCTTGTGAAAGGGATTTGGCTAGACAACATGAGGTTATAGGAGTGATGGGTTTATGGATACAAACGTTGTGGGAAGGAATTGAGGTTCACGTGGAGGATGTGGAGCCTGAGTAGTTTGTGTCTACCCCATCTTGGAAAGTGGGAGAGAGACCCCTTCATATTTTAATGAGAGTTTGTCACTTTGAGAAAGGAGAGTCATTGGCGTGCATCTGAATATGCCTAGTGACCAACCCTTGGCACTTAGTCTTCCAAATCAAGAGATAAGTATTGCTAACCCAGTTGGTATTGGTGGGAGTGATCGATCTGCACCTAGGAGATATAATTTCTCATTTGGTACATCTATGGCTACACAATCATTCCCTATGTTTGGAGGAATATTTTTTGGAATGACATTTGGGAAAATTAAGGGTATGAAAAGTTTAGGTATCACATCTAGAAGCGGTGTGGGACACACATCGTAGTGGTAATATCAAATATGACAAATTTTTGGTGTGTAGTTTAGTGGGACATTGGGGACACTAGGCGTGACCACTTCAGGCCCATTACTAGCTACAAGAGGTGGAGAGGTGGATAAGAGCTCGTGGATCTAGTGGAGGTGGAATAGGACCAGTGGATCTAGTGGATCTGGTGGTGGAGGTAAAACTAGAGGAAATCAAGGTTCTATATCTGGTAGACAAGGGCCTCAATCACATCACTAAGTGTTTTTCAAAATTTCTTTGCATCTACCATACTACAAAGATGTTGAGGATGTTTTAGAGCATGTACACAAGTGTGAGTTTTTATGGCATGCAAAGGGGATCACTACCCTAGAGTGGAAGGAAAGTTAGTTTGTAACCAAGTTTCAAGGATTCGCGCATAGTTGGTACCAAAAGTATGACCCCCATTAAACAATGGTAGATTACATCACGTTGTGGAATGCCTTCTTGGTTGAATTTCATATCCCTGAGTTTGAACAAAAGAGCATTAACATGTTGAAGTTGATTCAAAAAGGTATGGTAGAAAGTTTGTGGGAGTATGATACGTGTTTAAATACCCTCTTATCAAAATTGTCTTATGATATTCACCCCTCTTAGCATGCTCAGTGGTTTATTAGAGGGTTGATAACACATTTTAGGAGAGCACTTTCACATACCTGCATGAGGTCTTGGAAGGTTTCCTGCTGCGCACCGAGGCTATTGGAAGCATTGATACAAGTGTTACCCCTTTTCTTGAGGCTCAGATTGTTGTAATGGCCAAACAGCTAGAAAATATATCTGTAAACTCGATGCATGAGACTCGTACTGTTCTATGGTGCATGGATTGTGAGGTATAGGGGCATGCAAAGGAAAGTTTCCCTAGGAGATCGGTACACGTCATGACAGTGGACTATGAGATCTGCCACAGAGATCATGATGCAAGTATGTGCCCACTATTGTAGTGCATGATCCGTAAAAATGTGTCTTGTTATTATCAGATCTACACCTCTACTACCCATGACATCAAGGATTATAGATTGATTAACTGGATACATGATGCCATTGATATTGGCGTGCACCAGACCATCCTTACAAACAATTCCAAGGATGATGTTTGTCACTATGAAGGGTGTGCAGATGGAGGGGCACACAGAAGAGGTTTTCAAGGAAGATTTCATGGTCATGGTAACTGTGGAGGGAGAAGTGAGTTCTCACGTGGAACCTATTACAATTGTGGGTCTACGGAGCACTATAAGCGTGAATGACCTAATTTGTTATAATGCTCTTGGTGTGGAAAAAAACATATGAGGAGTGTCTAGAGTTATTTGAACATATGAGCCAACAACACAGAAAGAAAAAGGCACCGAGAATGGTAAGCGTGAGGAAGGTTAATTCACAATGGATGCCAAGAGTGGCACATGAGTCAAAACTAGAGCCTGTACTAGTTCTGAAGTGAGAGAGGACTCACGTGTGCAAGGGATATACCAAGGCATAAATTGTTGGTTACAAGAGAAGAGGTGGTACATGGGAAGTATCAAACCCTACTCATCAGAAGGAGGTGTATCAAGAGACCATGGATGTAATTTGAAGCCTACAAGGAGAGATCCAATGCCTAAAAGAATAGTCAAGGTAGTTAGAGAAAAGGAAGAGTGTTGAGGCTCCATAGAAGGATCTAGATGAAGTTAGGGAAGTATGTAAAATGTTAAGGAAAGAAAATATCATTCCTTTACTAGGGGAATGGTTATAGGAGAAGGTACCACGTGTTAGAATAGAGTGCGAGAGATAGGTTTTGCATGCTAACCTTCCTCCCCATAACCTTAACTATGATAAGGAGATTACCTTAAATGTTGTTGTGGATGGGTGGCTTCTAAGAAATATTCTAATTGACATGGGTGCGGAGGTCAATGTCCTCACTCTAGATGCATGGAATCAAATGGGAAGGCCCCCATTACAACCATCCTCGAATGTGTTGTATATGGCTAACAAGACAAAGGAAATGCCCATTGGTGTCTTGAAGGATGTTGTTATCACTATCCAAGGGGAAAAGTTCACTGGGGATTTCAAAGTCTTGGCACTAGCTGAGGAAGACAACTTTCTAGCATTACTTGGGTGCCCCTAGTGTTATAAGAACAATGTTGACCTATGGTTCAATAAGGGGTACATAAGTTTTGAAAATAAGGAAGAACGAGTCATCATCCCCTTAACCGATGGGAAGTCAACAATCCTATACTTGAGCCCTTTAAGAAAGAAGTTCTGAATGGATCTATGTGCACTCTATCAGGGACCCTAAGGTGATTCACCCTATAGAGGGAGTTATTCAGTTTGAAGATTCTCAGTCCATGAGTGATACAACTAGTGTGGCATGTGACAATTGGGCACATGGGACTTATGAGTTAATTGGGTAATAGTTTAAGAGGTGACTTGTTTTGAAGTGACAAAGGTGCTCAATCAAGTGCCGGGATGGAAGAAGTTACCAAGTTATTCTGGAGGAGCCAACCCTAATTATTTCTTACAAGAAATGGAGCTCAGTGGAAAAATGAGATCAAAAGAAGAGGGATGCTCAGCTATAACTTTCTTGGGACCACAATGTGTTAGTGGGTGACACATCATGATAGCCTTCTAGAGTGGCGTGAGGTAAGAATCACATTCTCTATTAGGTTTTCCCAAAGCAATGCACCCACTATCATACAAGACTACCATGGGAAGGAACCCACCTCGTTTCATGTCCAAACATGTGAGAAAGCATGGATGGAAGGTGCAGAGGCCTTGCCACCTTCTTTATGGGTGCATAAGTTGTATTCCACCTTACAAGTTTATGTGCGTGCATGGTACATTCACTCGAGAGATACACCATCAGACAGAAATTGGTAGGAGTTGACGGATGACCTCCTTCAAGCTTTTGAATATCGGAGTACTAAACCATCGTAGATAGGGCAATGTACAGTTGTAAAGCACCTTATGATGGGAGATAGTGCTATGGTGGAGGATAGGATACTAGAATTATTGGGTGAACCTGGTTTGGAAGTGCACTTTGATGAGGAAGAATCATAGGAGATACAAATTGAGTGCCCATGCAGAAAAAAGGAAAATTGGTCTATGTGATAGATGGCAAAGAGGTGGAAAATTTGGATGTTAACCATACTGAAGGTATACATGAATTTAGAGATAGTGTTGATGAGAAAGCACACACTACCATGAGCCCTCAAAACAAAGAAGGTTAACATTGGTTAATAGGTGGAACCTAAGGAAACTATTATTGGGGACTATTGCTCGAAAAAGGACATTTCTAAGATCATTGATCTATTACATGAGTTTTGGGATTTATTTCCGTGTGGGTACCATGAGCTTAAATGTGTTCACAACTCATTGGGGGAAATGAAAATCAAGTTAAAAGAAGGTGTGCGCCAAATTTGGAAAATGCCTTACCAAATGAATTTGAATCTAAGTGTCAAAGGAGTGAAGATAGAAAAAATGATCTCTTCGGGTATCATTGAGGCCATGGAGGAATAAGAATGGTAAAGCCCCATGATCATAAGCATTAAAAAGGATGGAAGGATAAGGATTTGTGTTGATTATAGGGATTTAAATGCAGTATGTGTAATAAATCCTTTTCCAACCCCTTTTACTAAAGAAATCCTGGAAGGAGTGGTTGGGCGTGAAATATATTCCTTCACGGATGGATTCTCAAGATACCATCAAGTTAGAATTACTAAATAAGACCAAGAAAAGACAACTTTCACCACTGAATGGGGAAGTTTTTCCTATATGGTCATGCCTTTTGGAATAAAGAATGTGCCTACTGTGTTTTCACACATTGTGGTCTTAGCATTTCAAGATTTTATCCATAAGTTTCCTTCAAGTCTACCTTGATGATTGGATGGTGTATGGACTAGTGAAAGACCATTGTGACAATTTGTGGTTGATGTTTGAAAGATGTTGGCAATTGTGGATATCCCTCAACATTAAGAAGTGTCTCTTTGTTACTCCATTTGGAACCCTGTTGGGGAATATCATATGTAAGGAAGGCTTGTTGGTGGATCCCACCAAATTTTTTGTTATTGTGGGATTGGGGGAGCCTATGAGCTAGAGCGCAATCCTAGATTCCTTGGGCATATGGGATACTACCAGAAGTTTATCAAGGGGTATGGAAAAATCATCGTACCCTTGGAGGAGTTACTAAAACACAAGAGTGTATTTCGGGAGAGGCATAGCAGAGGGTGTTTGATACATTTAAGGATAAGTTCATCACTACGCCCATATTACGCTTTCCTTCTTGGGATAATCCATTCCATGTACATGTTGATACTTCAGGGATGGTGATTGGGGTAGTCTTAGCACAACCTAGAGAAGGGATTATTGACCACCCCTTATGTTTTTCTAGCGGGGAAGTTAACACAAGCAAAACTTAACTACACTACTACTGAGCACAAAGCACTAGCAATGATCTATGTACTACACAAATTCAAGCAATATCTATTGGCAACACCCTTCATATTCTACACATACCACATGGTATTAAAGTACTTAGAAAACAAGCTCATTTTAAAGGGCGCATATGTCGGTGGGTTCTGTTGTTTCAAGAATTTGAGTTTATAGTTGTTGTGAAACTGGAAAGAGTAACTTAGGACCGACCATTTATCAAGAAAAGATTCAAGAGAGGACATGAAAAGCAGAGGATGCCAGATGCAACTATTTAGGTTTTGCATGTGCCCTCTAACTTAGAAGATATTGATGTGTTTCTCAAAATAGGTGTGGCCGGAAGAAATGAAGACTCTGGAAAGAAAACAATTAGCCATATGCATCGTGCCCTACATGTTAATTAGTGGAGACTTATACAAACTAGGTCCATGATGAGGTTTTGTGTCGGTGTGTGTTAGAACATGAGTGTGTTGAAATCATTTAGGAAGCACACATGGTGGGATTGTAGGAGGGCACTATGTAGGGAATGCCACCATGCGTGAAATATTCTATTGCGAGGATTTGGTGGGAAAGTATCTACTACGATTGTATTGAATTTTCAAGGCTCCGTGACCATTTAAAGTGCCTTGACAAGAAAGCTAGAAAAGAGATGAGATTCCCTTGAGACCTATAGCCAACACATAACCATTTGAAAAATGGGCAATTGATTTTGTAGGACCAATTTCACTCTGTCGCGTAAAGGACTAGTTCATGCTATATCATTACTTACACTGATTACTTAACAAGATGGGTGGAGGAAGCACCTACAAGGGATTGCATAGTGGTGAAAACTACTAGATTCTTATGGGAGAACATAATCAGTAGGTATGGATGTCCTTTAAGCTTGACTAGTGATAGGGGTACACATTTTTTGAATGAAACAATTAGGATTTTATTGGCAGAGTTCATGGTGGCCCATCACAAGACCACCCCTTATCACCCCAAGTGAATGGAACTGCTAAGGCATTTAACAAGATATTAAGCCACACACTGACAAAAATTTTGATGTGGGAAGACAAGATTGGGATGACAAGGTATCATTTGTTCTATGGGCATACAAGACAACCTACAAGAGATTAAACAAGGCCACACTATTTCAATTGGTGTTTGGCATGGAGGCTATTTTACTAGTTGAATTTATGCTACCATCATTGTGTATTGCATGCATAGGAGGGTTAGCTGATGAACAAGAAATTCAAGAGCACATGGAGAAGTTAATGCAGCTAGACAAAAGGTGATCACTTGCTAGATGGATTTAGAAGACTAAAAAATGGCAATAAAAAGCATGGCATGATCGTCATATTAAAAACAAACAATTCAAGGTTGGGTAGATGGTCTTGCTTTATGACTCCAAATTTTTGCACCATCCTGGGAAATTGAAATTCCATTGGTTAGGGCCATATATCATCTCGTACATCCTTGATTCAAGTTCTTGTTATTACAAGCATTGGATGGAACATGGTTACTAGGCCATTTCAATGGGATTAGGTTGAAGCCCTACTATAAATAAGTCTTCCTTATGTTCATAAATAAGGCAATATTTCCATTTATCTTAGGATTCCCCTTAATGCATTTATTTTCCTTGTGTTTCCTTTCTCGTTGATTGTTCCTTTCTTTTTGTGTTATTGTTTTACATGCGCCTTATGTGCACCTGGTAGCCACTTATTATTTTCAAAATATTATGTATGTGTAGAGGACTATGCATCTATTTTTGTGTGGGGTGGATTAATGTGAAGTAAAATAGAATCTAGTAATGGAATTTGTGTTTTGATGGCTCGGATTGAAGGATAAAAAGTGTGTAGTGTGGAAGAGCGTGCATAGAAAAGGTGGACATAAGGAGTTTGGTGTCAGGATAACTTTACAAAGACCACGTACAAAGGATGAGAAGCACATGAACAACATGAGGTAGGTGAGGAAAAAATTAGGTTAAGGACAAAAGAAGTGCCTTTGGCACTGTAAGCGTGTGTGTGAGGATCTTTGGTTAGTAAGGATTTTTGTGCGCTAGAAGGTTGTAAGAGATTTTTCACAAGATTGGGTGTGAGGGTAAGGGCACTTAAGGTTGGCTTTAGTTGAAAAATCTGCCTTTATTATAAAAGTATGTTGGTATGTGACATAGTATTTATTATGGAGATGAGAAAAAAATCTATAAGTAGAAGGTTGGGAACATTATTTTTTACCTTGCAATTATGATATCAAAGATCTCTTGTGAACTAGGGCATCCATGAAGAAGATTTGTGTGAAGGAAAAATTGTGAAAATTTGAGTGTGTGACTAGTGTGATTTATGAACCAAGAGTGGAAGAAGTACATGGGTGTAGGGAATAAGGTTTCAAGGAGTATGTCGTCTTGTGGAAGGGTTGTCTAGGTTAGGGTTCCAAATAGCTAGGGCATAGGAGTAAAAGGGATTTTTGTGAAGGTAAGCCATAGATTTGAGTAGAGAGAGGAAGAGGAGTAAGGAAGAGTTTGTTTTTAGTAACCCGACAAAGAATATGGCACCAAAGAAGGAAACCATTTCACCAAAGAAGGGAAAGGGAAAAGGGAAACAAGTTGTTTCCACTAGTTTCAATGAGGAGTGGTATGCGGAGATGTAATACCCAGATGGTGTGTTGCTTTCAGAAAGGAGTGGGTATCCCATGTAAGGAATATGATGGTAAGCGATTACAACCATCACACAAATGCCACAAAGAAGGAGATGGCATTTGGAACTGGTCTTCCTATGAGATAAAAGGACACTAGAAGGGATGTCAATCTATGATGATGAAGTGAAGGTGAAGATGGGGAAGGTTGGGTTGTTACAACTCTATGAGTTGCCCTATTTTGGCAAGCCCTAAGCGACTATACCAATGGCTGATGTCATGCATACATGAGGATCATTTCTACTTCATAGGTGGAGAATGTGAATAACTCCCCAACTGATCTCTAAGTTTACCGGTCTTGTTTGCAAAGGGAGCCATTAGAAGATGACTTGGAGGACAAAGGAAGCCATTAAGGAGACAATCCATTCTTATGATTATAAAAAGGGCTCACGCTACTTTGATATCTTAGATATCTCTGACCTAGTGATGAGGATGGTCGTGTGCTTGGTATCCAAGTTGAATGGGCAAGAGAGGTGGACACAGATAAACAAGGCTTGGTTGAATGTCTGCGAAAAAATTTTAGAAGGAACCATCTATAACTTATCTACCTTCATTATAGAAGAAATCATCATTTCATGTGCACAAAGGAGAGAAGATCATGTTTGGCAATTTCCTCCTCACCATCATCTTCTCAGAGATTGGAGTACCTATGGGCCAGAAAAATTTGTATGGGAGTATCCAAATGAATACCCTTCCCCTGCCAAAATATTTGAGAAGTACACTTGTGATACCATGATAGCCACCCACAAAGCACTGGAAAAATGATACAAGTGAATGTGCCACGCATTTGGGGCTGAGTGGAGGATACCGAAGAAATTGTCAAGCACTAGTGCAAGGAGAATCTAATTTTTGTAGTGTAACACTTTTGCATTAGCAAGTTCACTTTGGCAAACAACACCAAGAGCCCATGGTGTAAATTACCATTCTCCTTCACTGCACAATATTTCCAAGCCAAGGTCAATCACTTCAAGGAGGCCAAAAGACTAAGGTTTGACCTCAACGAGGTGGACCAAGACCACCGTGAGCTGTATAAAAGCTAGTATATCCCAAGAAGTGTACTTATGTGGAGAAGTATGTCTCCCATGAGGTGCATATGATAAAACCTATGACATTGGAAATTTATGGAAGGACACAAGCGAGGTATACCTCACATTAGGCCCAAGTATGAGAAATGAACCTATGTGGAGAATGATTTCTCCATCCCAAAAGACCCCACCGTGAGGAAGAAGGTCATGTTGAGGAAGAGGGAGAGAGAGGAGACCCTTGAGAAAAAGGCACCGAGTTCACAAACAACACAATCGATAGGCGCAGCAGAGTCAAGAGCAAAGCCAAGAACATACGCTCAAAGAAAGAAGTCCCCATTAAGGAAAAGAAAAGACACCTGAGGAAGAGGCACCAGAGCAAGAAGAGCCCCCTGTAAAATAAGAGTCACCGAGGAAGGAGTCACCTGCTAAAGAAGATGAGAAGGAAGAATCCCCTATACTAGAGTTGCTAGTTAGGAAGAAGCGAAAGGTAGCAAAGGAGGTGGAATCAGAAGGAATGGAGAGCCTAGAAGCCTATAGAGGTGAAAAGGATGATGATGAGCATGAAGAGGCTCAAGACCATCCTATGTGTATGATGTACATGACTCGAAGGAGGAAGGGAATGAAGAAAAGGATGAGGAGGAAGGAGATGCTCATGGAAAGGGGGAAGTGAGGAGGTAAACACTAAGGATCAAAGGACCCCAAGCCTCACCAAGGAGTAGGTAGAAGAGCCGCGAAAAGGAAGTAGCGGGCATAATAAAGGACTTGGTGGAGCGGAGGTGGAGCAAAGCACTGACAAAGTGCTCAAAGAGATAGAGGAGGAGAGTGTAGGGAAGGAGTATGGGAGCATGCGGAGATCCCAGCTTAGTGGTAAGCTTTCCAAAGGTAGCATGTGTAAGAGGGAAGAGTGTGGTAGTGGAGCAGGAGCAAGGAATGGGTTACATCAATTATCCAAGTAAGGTTACTACATGCACACTTCCAAAGTACCATGTTTCGGCATACCAACCCCTTGCATGGTCTTCATCCGAAGAGGAAGGTATGTACCCACATACGAGGAAGATGTTATCTTGGGATTTTGAGTCCCATGTTGATGAGCTCAAGTTTGAGGTTAACAAAGGGGTGTTGATGAAGATACTAGAGACCAAGGGAGTGAACCCCCTGATAAACACTCAATAGTTATCCGATGAGCAAGTTTGCAATGCACTCAACAAGGTATTAGTGGAGGTTGAGGTGAGACTCTTCAAAAGGAATGATAGGGTAAGGTTCTTAGAGGAAGATCTAGAGAAGAAGAATGAAGAGATCATTGAGAAGAGAAAGGATCTAAAGTAGGAGGAGTTGATCAAAGTGCACACAGTTAAGGCATGAACTAAGGGAGGAAAAGGTGAAGGTGCATGAGGTCTACAAAAAGATAGAGATGATTACATATGCCATTATCTTGAAGCATCCATACCTAGCCCCCCTGAGCAGAAATATGAGTCAACCTTGCAATGCTTGGAAGACTTAACCCACATCCTTACCATGAAAAGGTGGCTACTCACACTAGAATTAAAAAAGAGGCATTAGCGTGCCAGAAGAAGGAATAAAGGCTAAAGATCGGGGAGACAGTCACTTGGTATTCCGAGATCCTTTTGTTGTGAAGACCACCACATGAATGGTTGAGGCCGTATATGATAACTGCAGTGACAGAGACATAGGGTAGCAAGTATACTAGTTGCTACACATGAGGTAGATCTAAAATAATTCCAAGAAAAGAACAAAGGAAACAGGGTGGAGTGAGATAAAATCCTAGCTAAAGTTGAGAAGAAAATGGAAGAAATCAAAACCTTGTGAGGTTCAGTTAAAAATTGGCTTAAGGAACTGTACCCCAGGTCACTCATAGAATGGATGTGTTTGGATGACCTTAGCAATTAGTTGGAAGGGATTGTAGATACTGTTGAATGTTAAGGGTGATGAATTGAGCTTTAAAGAGGTGAACACTCTAGTGGGTGACCTACTCTAGTAGGTGTAGAGTGAAGTGGATTCATGGGAGAAGATTGAGGCAAAAATGAGGAAGGAGTTCCCACTCCTCTCTACTAAGAAATAAATTTTTCCATTTAATAGCAGATTTTTCCATTCTTCCACTCTTTCATTCTTCATTCAAATTATCTAAGTCCCACCATTCTTTATTCTTTGGGAAAGTAGGATATTTCTAGAGGATGAGAACAAGCTTAGTGTGGGGTGATGTTGGGCCCTGAATTATTGGCTAAGTACCAAAAGGTGCACGTGTAGAGAGCTATAAAAATAAGGCGTGCGAGGAGAAGCACACAGGACAAAGAGGTTTAAGAAGGGTTTAGGAGAGACCAAGGTGTGCGTGGGGAGATAGTACATAGGATCTAAGGACTTAGCCATATTCAGCATTTTGGAGGCACTTGAGGAAAACATGACCCTGACTAGGCATGTTGAGTGGATAAGGTGTCATCCTGGAGACTTGATGGTCAAGAAAAAGATATTCCATGCAATGAATATTCCTAGAAGACATCATTATAGAAGGTGGAGGGTTTGCAAGGAGATAAGCATGCACCATTGGAGGACCACATTAACACTTGGCATGTGATCTATTCAAAAGAGAAGGCATGGTGGTGGGTGTTGAACCTATATATAGAGATTCTCGAAGAAAGGAAGAGGAATCAAAAGGAGATAGGAGATAGACAAAAGGGGATGCATCAAGAGTATGATATTACGTAGTCATGTTAGGGTTTAGAGCACTTAGTGCTTAGGGTTTTAAAGGATGTAACAAGCATTTTCATAGCATTAGGGTCTATAATAAGGGATGAATTGGGAGGGCATAGCTAGAATACCATACAGAGAATATTTGTAAGGGATGAGTCCTAGTATCTGATATGTATGGTCTATGATGACCTCTTTTGATTGTAATGTAGCTATTAGGATCACTCTAAATGAATATATATATATATATATATATATATATATAATGGTTTTTCTGTATATCATGCTTAAGGGTGTAAACCCTCTTGTTAAATGGCTATCATAGTTCGGATTTGTTTTAGCATGCTTAGTACTTTGTCTCTATAATGCATTTAAGACATGGATCTATTAGATGTTTCTTCTTCCTTATCTAAACTAAGTAAATGTATTCTCATTCTACAAATCATTCTCCAAGAATGGGGATACCTTCTCACAATTCTCACATAAAGGAGGGGCTCGGTGCCCGCACATGCCTCGGGTGAGCACCCAAAGACCCATTGGGGATAAGCGCGCATAGGATTAGAAAGTTGTACTAAGGGTACATGAAAAATGACTACGAAGACATGCAAAGGAACAAAGAGAAGTATCAAAACCCTAAAAAATGCAGATGAATGGGTCAGACTGACCTCAGCTACCACAATAGTGGGCTTAATAATTGAGCATTGCACTACATTTTGGACCCAAATGTATTTCTGGTGAGTTTGTGCATAATGTGTCCTAGGTGCTCTTATGTTAGTTGCACTTTGTAAAGTAGTGAGTAATAACTAGATGTATAAAATGTAATAGAATATGTGCATGGAATAGAATAGAATCCTCCCCTTATGTTGTGTGTGATGCAGATGTCCTAGCCTTGTGCCTTGTGATGGAGTTATGTGGATGTAAGTGATCTCCAATGCAATAGATGGATGCAACTCTAGGTGGATGATAGTAGTGACTAGTGCTTTGTCCCTCATTATGGTCTCATAACTTTATATTTATAGGGTTCTCTTGATCTAATTTTGTAATTAACCCCAAAATGGCCAACCAACAAAAATATAAAGATCTAAAATGGCTAAAAAGATCCCAAAAGTGGCGGGGAAAGTTTAAAAGGGATCGAGATGCCCATGGGCACCCCAGTACTAGCCTAGGTGCCCTAGTCGATGCTAAAATAACTCCAAGTGATGAAATTTGACTGGGCATGTGGGTGTAAAAGGTGGGAAATGATGAAATAAAATAAAACAAGATGGCCAAAAGATGGGGGTTAATTAGTAATTTCTTCACTCAAGAACCTTCTAAATAGTAGTATGAAACCGGGATTAAATAGTATCTAAAGTGCATGATTTTTCACCTTTTATTTGTTAGGTGTTTTCCACCTCACACATGTTGATTCATCTAACATAGGTGATTCATAGGTATTTTAGGGATTTATATGACATATGACATGTTCCATCATAAAATCTTTCATATTTTCATATGAGAGTTACATGTTATTCCTAGCATTGTAACTCCTCACTCCATCATGGGAGTATGACATGTCCAAGCATGGGAGTTACACAACACTCCTACTTGTACTCTTTTTATATCTATGAGAATGTTAGATTGATTTTCCCTTATGCATGAATATTTTGGCTTATGGTTAATTTCTTTTGATTACTTGGAGCACATTCTCATTTTCATTGGAGTGCAATGACCTTAATGTTCATGGGATCCATTAGATCCTTTTGGTTCACTCTCATAGGCCATGGTTTTATGTAAAAACATAGACTTGCGCCTCAATAATCAAAATATCAATTTTAAAAATAGGGATAAATGCATAATTTTCCCAATGGACCCAGAGAAAAACATGTCATACATAGAAAATGTGGAAGAGTACAGAGATTTGGAGTGCATATATCACATACAATCTACGAGAATGGAGAATTATGACCCAACTCCAAAAGTTGAAATAAAATGGGAAGATAATCGGTCAAAGCATTTGAGATCATTAGTGTAGTATGTGATCATTGGGTGTATGGGTCATATGAGCTCTTAGAAAGAGATTGTGGATGGATTAGTCACAATTTTCATTCATCAAACATCCAAGAACCTAGTTATATTATAGAGAGCATTAGGAAAATAAGTAAAGAGAATACACACCCAACCCCAACCTATAGTGGGAATGAAGACATTCATGAATTCTTAACCAATATGGAAGCTTATATGTCAACAGGAGAGTCACAACTGAATTCATTAGTATACTTATCAAAAGGAACCTCTCGCAAGGTGGTTTGAAACACATAAATAAACATTAAAAAAGTGGACCAAAGTATCAGATCCCATGTAAGTGATATTCGAGCACAACAACAAGACTTGATGATATATAAGTTACGGTGGGATCACTAAGCCGAGAAGAACATATGCGATAATGTGTAGAAGTTTGGACAGCTGAAAAAATTATTATAACTATGGACTCATATATTTTACCATACACTCTATATATGGGAACACACATGCTATATAGGGTGTGAATTGCACAGAGAATCAGGTTCATGGGATTTACTAACCAAAGGGTTTTTACATTCATTTTCTTTTATCTGATCGACTCTCACCTAAAGTATCCTCTTCAATGTATAAAACAAACAATTTTAGGTGATGACGCCATAATGGAAGACAAGGTTCTAAAGTTACATGGCAATGAGGGGCTAAAGTTAAAGGAAACCTTTATAGAGGAGGTTGGGAATATTTTCGATGAAGACAATGATGGCCTATGGAGGAATAATTAGGTAAGTGGAGAAAAAAAAGTAATGTACCGATAGAAGATGAAGCGGATAATTATCACCTAAATATGGACATCTCATGTGAATTTTGATAGGTCTTTGACATGAAGTAACAAGGATAAACCCTTCAAATCATTTTAGGTTAACATAAGTGGCACCAGAGAACCCAAAATGGCAATAATTAGTAACTATTGGAGTGAAGCATAAAATCCTGAAGATTGTAGACCTATTACACAAATATGAGGATATATTCCCCATAGGTTACACAGAGATGAAGGGTATGCATCCATCCTTAGGAACTATGAAAATAAATTTACTTAAAGGATCCAAACTAGTTCACAAGAGGCCATACTTGAATGAATCCAAACCTATGCACCAAAGTTAAATAAGAAATTGATAACATGCTAGCCGCAAGAGTTATAATTCCCATGGAAGAATTTGAATGGGTGAGTTTGATGGTAGTCAACATAAAGAAATATGGGTGCATATGAATTTGTGTGGATTATCATGCCCTAAAATCGGTATGCATAATTGATCCCTTCCCTACCCCTTTTACTGAAGATATTCTAAAAGGCGTAGCAAGAAGAGAAATATACACATTCACAAATGGATTCTCGGGGTATCATTAGGTGAAGATTGCAGAAGAAGATAGAGAAAAGAAAATTTTGTGATTGAATGGGGATTGTTTTCTTATACAGTCATGATGTTTAGACTTAAGAACGTGTCATTTTTTCTCGGGAATTGTTGTAATAGATTTTCAAGATTTCATATTAAAGTTTTTACAAGTATACTTGGATACCTAGATAGTTTATGGCTTCGCACAATAATTATGATGATTTACAACCGATGTTTAAGTGATGCGAGATAATTACATATTTCACTCAACATCAATAAGTGTGTGTTCGTAACACCATTTGACACCCTGATTAGGACATGTCATATGTAAGGATAGATTGTTGGTAGATCCTGCCAAGATTGTTGTGATAAGTCATCTAGATCCACCAAAATCATAAAACTAAGTACATACCTTTATAGGTCATTGTAGATATTACCAAAATTTCATCAAAGGCTATGCTTAAAATCATCACGCCCTTGTGAAATTTGCTAAGAAAAATTGGCAACTATGAGTGGGACGTGGAACAACAAAAAGTGTTTGAACAGTTAAAGGAGAAGTTAACACAAGAACCTATTTTATAATTCCCTGATTGGAATACACCGTTCCATGTACATGTGGATGCATTAGGCACAACTATTGGCACAATTTTAGCACAACCAGGGCAAGGAATGATCAATAATCATATCTACTTTATGATTCAAAAATTGACGTATGCTAAAAGAAATTATATAATAACAAAAAGGGAAGGACTTTCAATGGTCTATGAAGTACATAAATTTTGGCACTATCTTCTTACAATTCCATTTGTATTCTATACTAACCATATGGCACTAAATCACCTAGTTAATAAAGTATTGTTACATAGGAAAATATGTAGATGGATCATCTTGTTCTAGGAATTCCAATTCTTAGTAGTTATTAAACCCAAAAAAAATAATGTTAAACTTGATCATGTATTGCCCATCAAAATAGGTGAAAAGGAAGACCCAATAGAGGATGGCATGCAATATTCTCAATTGCTTAACATATAGAGTGGATTTGGTGAATTGGAAGATGTGATCTTCTTTCTACATAATGGGGTGGTGCATGAAAATTACAAGGTCAATAAGTTAAAGCAATTATTTGTTAAAGTTGTGCTATACCAGCTAATTGGTAATCAACTCTATAAAAAGGGGCGTGGTGAAATTTTACGGAAATATGTCCTACAACATATAATACTATCCTAAGTGAAGCACATGAGGGAATTGTAGGGGAACTATGGAGGTGATGCTACCACTTAGAAAATCCTAAATGCAAGACTACGATGGCAAGTGCTTATTTAAAGATGCAAAATAATATGTTAAGACATGCAAACAATTTCAAAGAGTTTGAAGACCTAGAAGACATGATAGTATGCATTTAATTCTAATAACCACCCAAGAATCATTAGAAAAATGGGCAATTGATTTTTTTGGACCAATAAATCCTACAACCTATAGAACAAGTGTAAGGTACATTATTACAAAAATAGATTATCTCACACAATTGTCAAAATTCACACCAACTAAATATTGTATGGTAGCCACCTCATCAAGATTCATTTGGGAAAATATTATAAGCAGATTTGGATTTGGCTTCATTTGAGCCTAATAAGCGATAGAGGAACGCATTTCTTGAATAACACTATTCACATTCTATTGCAAGAATTTATAGTTGTGCATCCTAAGATAACCCTTATCACTAACAGGTTAATGGTACCATGGATGCCTTCAACAAGATATTAAGTCATACATTGACAAAGATTTTTGACATCGTAAGGAAGGAATGGAATGACAAGGTATCAATGGTACTTTAGGCATATCAAATAACATACATGTGCTTAAATAAAGCTACTCCCTTTCATATTGTCTATGGGACAGAAGTAGTACTAGTAATAAAAATTTTAGAATCATCATTGAGAATTGTGCACATTGCAAATTTGGAAGATGAGAATTCAATACAAGAAAGGTTAATGAGGTTGTTACAGTTAGAAAAAACAATATTACAAGCAAGGTGGTCTTTGAAAATTGAAAAAGTGCATGGTATGATCATAAACGCAAAATGAAAACTCTTAAATAAGGCACCAATGTTTTACTATATGACTCCAAATTTATGTAACATCGAGGAAATCTAAAAATCATTGGCTAGGGTCATATGGGATAGTAAACATATTGTCAATCGGGGCATGCAAACTAATAGACCTCAAATGAACAATTTCTTCCATTTTACTTCAATCAAAGTAGGTTGTGGAATGTAATAAATAAGGCATATGTTATTTCATTTCATAGATTATATTTCTTTTTATGCATCATCATAAGCATAGGATAAGCACATTTTTATTTAACATGTTTTGCCAAAGGATTTCATATTAACACGTTTTATAGAATGCACGAGAACCCTCAAAATTTTGTGTTGGAGGGAAAAAGAATAACTAGTACAAGGGCATACATACCACTATTGGAACATTTAAGAAAAGGGAAAGCACAAACATTTTGTAAAAATTATCGTAAAAAAATTACATGCAACTACGTGATTAACATAAACTACCCAAGAGAATAAAAAGTGGAGCGACTGGAAGAAGGAAAGATTCTTTAAGGGGTGAGATTTAAAGGGCATACAGGAAAGGAAACATGTAACATAACTATAGTGTATAAGGGAAAGTGATGCCCAGAATGTAATCTACCGAATGCGGTGGAAGTGCGAGAAGAAAAAATAGTAACAAGGAAACCCAATAAGCACACTTAAATGGGAATTACTGGCCAAGAAAGGAAACAAAGGCTAAAAACAAATGTCATTCATTTGGAATTAATGACATTTGTGGGGAAACTAAAGCATCATGCATGTGAGGAATAAATAGAAGGAGAATTTATTAACAAAGGAGGAGGTTATAAAAAGGAGGTCAAATAATTCATTTTTACCATGTAGTGAGAACGTGATCTCTAATGACAAACAACGATCAAACATTCAATTTTTTTGTAAATAACAACTTCCATTGATGAACATTCAAGATCTCAGGATAGAAGGAAAGCCACAAAGAGTCACAGTAATAGGGAAAAAACTAATTCAACCACCATTAACATGGAGGTCGAGTATCAAGCGACAAGATGATGGTTTTTGGGGATAATTAACCGCCCTAGGGTAAAACAGAGTGTCTTCAAGAGTAGAAAGAAAACTCATAACCAACTAAGCCAAGAGAAGGAGGCCACATGAAAAGAAGTATCAAAAGGGTAAGTGTAGGAAGTTGATGGACAAATATAGGGTCATCCGTGGACATCATATTGCAAATAAAAACATAATATCAACTTGTAGGGATTATTAGCAATACATACACTCAAAATTAGACAAAATTATATTAATATGAATCGTATCATCCAGAATCTAGTTTCTAAAATACTAATTTTTGTAAAAAATGGACAAGATTAGCTATATTAAACACTCAAAATTCAATGACTTGGTTTTTTTTTAAAAACGTCAATAAGATTATATTTGTTTGCCCACAATTTGGATGACCAAAAATTGATATATATATTTTTCCTTTGGTGAGAAGTTATATGCCACTATCTATCTTGGGATGGATTTTATTTTGTATTTTTTTGAGTAATATTTTATTTTTTATGATTTTTTCCGTGAAAGTGGTATGAAAACGTAAAGAAAAGCAGAGCACTTTCCGTTTGCCCACCATAACTTCATAAAAAAATATTGAAATCAAAAAAAAATTATTTTTTTTTGAACATGTATATAATTTCACCACGGTTGGGATGGTATAAGTTTTATCACATTCGATAAGTGAAACAAATTTTGCGAGTCTTAAACATAGACATAAACATTCACGGGAAAAAGTGTCTTAAAGACCTACTATTAGTAAAAAATTATAAAATGATATTTATCCTCTTCTATTCACTTTAAAATAAGTATTTCTACAAAGCTAATAGTCTCCCTACCCAATGGTACCATCTTTATGACATAGTTTTTACTTTTCGGCATGGTTCAAGTCCACACGGAAGACTAAATTTGATGTTTTTGTTTTTAATGTAAAATTCAGGATTTGATGGCCACTTAATTGTCCCCCAACTTGGTGCACTTACCCAAAATCCACAAGCATGTTTATCCCCTTGTCAACATCCAAATTTGAAGGTACCTTCATCAAGCAAGCTTTAGATGATGGAGTAAGAATTACAAAATAAGTAAGGAAGTAAACAAGAAGGACAAAAAGGCAAGAACCAAAAAGAAAAAGGAGTCAAGATCCAATCGATTAAACCTCAATTTTGAAATGCAATACCTCAAGGAGGTGGAAAGGATTGGAAATTGGCATAACATTGTGGCTTCAACAAAAATATTATACTACAACCATCTAGCGCATGGGCTTGGTGGAATTATTGGAAAAATAAATGGTGCACCCAATAGGACATATAAGGAAATGATGTCTATGATAATAATGTCAAGAAGGCGTTGGAAAATATATGAGTATTACAGCTAATCAATTTTCCCTTATCCAACAAACCATTTGAATTATACCAATATCTTATCTCATGCATTAGGGAAGGGTATTTCTATTTTAAAAGAAGGCACATGAGGTTGTCACGCCACTTGATCAACGAGAAAAACATGTTTAAACAATCAAGGGAAAGATTTAGGGCAAACTCTACAAGATAATGCAGTAGATAACATTGGATGCAACTTAAAATACAAATGAGGAGGGAATTTCATGTCCATTGATGAACTTAAATACCATGGGACAAGAGTTGTCACATGACTAATAGCAAGAAAATTAGCATGAGCTGAGAGGTGGATGGAGATCAATAAAAGGTTCTTAATAATTGTGCATAGGGTAGCACAAGGGACAATTTTCAACTTCTCCCAATTCATCATGTAGAGTATAGTAGAAGATGTCAAGTAATTAACAAAAATGAGTCTAAAGGGACCTAAATGGGGTATTTAGGGTATTAATGCTAATCTAAGTAGGAGGACTAAAACGTTGTAAATAAACTAAATCAAAGTATGAAATAAATGTAAACAAAATATTCTAAGTGAAATCAAAACCCTAATATGCAAGAGGTAATAAGGAAATGACTTAGTTGATAACAAGAGACCTGCATGCAGAGTTGTCACGATTTGGAGCGAACTTCGGTGCGAGATGAACACTTAGAGGCCCTGCAGAGGAAAACTTTGGACTACCTATAGTGACACAGGTGCTTGGGAGTTTACTAGGGTGCCCTGGTCTAGATTTTGGGCACTCGTAATAGTATAAATGCTCAAAACCTAATTTGGCACTATCGTTGAGTGTCTCTTAATACTCTCTATCTGTCACACTGGATTCGCCAAATGAACTAGATGACACCCTTTACATGAAGAAGAAGAAGAAGAAGGGGTCGGACTAACCTCAGCTGTCATGGTGGACTTATCACCTGAGCCCTAGAATATATTATGGACCTTGATCTAGTTATGGTGAGTGTGTATGTGTCGTGCCCTAGGTACTCTCGTGTTAGTTATACTTTGTGAAACAGTGGGCTATGGTAGCTACAGAAGATGTAGATAGTAGAATAGAATGAATAGAATATCTCCTCCTCTAAGAATGTGTGTGATGCAGAATTTCCTAGCTTGAATGTATGGTGCTATGTGGATGCAAGATGGTGCAATGGATGCAACCCTATATGGAGTGATAATAGTGATAGGATGCAATAACTTAGGACCCTCATTATGGTATTATAAGCTTTATATTTATAGGGCTCTCAAGTTTAATTTTGCAATTAATCCCAACAATGCCAACTGAGGAAAATATAAATATGACCAATGGCTAGAAGTGACCCAAAAAGGAGCAAAAGAGGCTAATCATAGATTAGGGCACCCTAGTATAGGGTGGGGCACCTGGAATCAGGGATAGAATCTTGGGGAAGTTAGAAAATGGGGTGATAAGTATCGGGAAATATGTGGGAAAGACAAAGTAAAACATAAAACAAAGATGGAAAAAGGTGGGATTAATTGGTACTTTGTACACTTGAGAACCTTCTAAATAGTAGTATAAGACCGGGCTAAATATTATCTAATGTGCAATATTTGTGTCTACATTTTCCCCACTTTATGTTGGTGAGCAAACAACTCGGTAACATAAAGTAGATAGAAAAGTGTACCGATGTCCGTGTAGAGTGTAGAAGAAAATGTGCCAATGGACTAGAAGCATGGAATGAAAAAAAGAAAAATGTGGAGTGTGGATTCTAAAGATGAAACATGTGTAAAAAGTGATGAGAGTGAACCTAGGGTGGAACATGTGTGTAGTTGTTACATGTGTGTGGTGTACTTACATGGTTAGTATGGCAATTATCATCATGGTGTGTTGTCGTTGTCATCATCGTTGTTTTTTGTTTTTGCCCATAATTTGACCACTTGTTTCTCATATGGCAGGACCTACAAGGAGAAAATGATCAAGTAGTCAAATATGTATGTATGTAAAAATGTTGTGTAAAGTACACAAATGTAAAGTACGCTAGAATAGAAAGTGTAAATGGAAAAATGGAACATGTGCACCTGATCCATGTCGAGAAAAAAGGGTTTAGAAGAATATCATGTAATTTCATGAGTTTTTGGGTGATCTCACACCACCCTGGCTGAAGAAGTGTAGGGAGGAAATGCTCGGTGTCCTCCAACTCTAACCACTTCTACTACAATTTTTTTAAGAGATCTCTATACTACGCATGTTTTTAGGCGATCCTATGCCACTGGATGGAGAAGTGTAGAGAGGCCACCCACTATAACCCCGAGCTGTGACCGCTCGTAGAATTTTCGAAGGACACCATGTCCTATTAAGGCCATTGTGTATGGAGTTCGTAGATTGGTCTGAACTCACTTGCTATGTGTGAACCAATGTAGATATGTTGTGTTAATAGAAACCCTCAATGATTCCCCCCTCTTTGGGGGCACATGCGATGACCCTAGAAGGAGAATGCGGCCCCAAAAGAGGACCAACCACTCTAACCTTGTAACCAACTCAACCCTGTAGGGGGAAAGGAAAGCGCTTGGTAGATACCAAGGCATGCACAAAATGGGATGGCTATCCAATACAAGTGTTAGTTCAAACACATGCATGAAAATAAGTTTAAAAGACACAGATAATGTAAAAACTACTAAGAAAAGTAGTGTAAACACGCAAGAAAAAAAGGAGACCACACAAAGCAAGTTTCAAACATGGGACATCACTCACGATGTTGTAAGACATGCAAGGCCATCATGGACACAAACAATAGACAAGTGTGCACACAATCAAAGGGAAAAGCCCACAAATAATGCTAAACAAAGCAAAAAACAAACATGTAGTCATGGAAACATGTAGTCCTACAAAACAAGTGTTGTACATGGAACACTGTTAGCATGTTAGAGTGAAAACCGATATGTCAAAACATGTATGAACCAAGTAGTATAATATTTTAAGTACAAAATGAAACAATAGCACTGTATGAGATGAATGTGGATGCCCCCAACGACTAGTATAGTAAGGGTAGAAGGTGAGCATCCATGTCACATGTAAATTTCCTATATTTGTAATCACACTAGACAAAGGTGTGAACGCGCATGTGTGTATGATAATGACATATAGGAAAGAAAGCTAACATGTGTAATAGAATGAGCATGCAAAACACTAGTAAGAAAAAGTAAATGCTACCAAGACAATGCAATATGTTGTGGATGGATGGAATGGAATGCAAGATGGAATGATAGGAGCAATGTGCCCCGAGTGTATGGAAGTGTATGCAATGAGGTTCATTTTTTCCCCCTCGAATGACAAGAATGAACCATAAATGAGAGTGTGTCATCGGGAAATGGTCAAGTAGTGTTGGTTGTATCTAGCACATTTGTGATGAGTGTGTATGTGTAGTGGTGATGAAATGCAACATGTGGAGAAGATGTGCATGAAACCTATAGCCAAAGTGTATAACACAAATTTGTTGATCATAAGAGTGATGATTTATCCCTAAGCATATATCACTAAATAAGGAGAGTGTGGGAATGTGATATATGGAAAGATCTCCGTGGACCCTATAGCTTAAACATATACCATGATTTGTTGAACGGGTGAGTGATGATTTATCCCTAAGTGTATATCACTATAAGATGAATGGATGGGAATGTGGCATATGAAAATATGTGTGTGGACCCTATAGCCTAAGTGTATACCATGACTTGGTTAAAGAGAGGAGTGATAATTTATCCCTAAGTGTATATCACTACATGATGAAAGAATGAAAGGTGACAATTTAGCCTATAGCATATGTCACTATGAGATGGGTGATGAGGGTGTATGAAGCATAGATAAGTAGGTGGTGGATAACGGAAGGTGGTGATTTTAGCACTAAGCGTAGACCACTATGTGATGAATAAGGCGAGGGTGGTGATTTATCCTAAAGCGTATACCACTAATGGATGAGTAGGAGAAATGATGATGTGGTAGAATGACTTAGAAGAGGATGATAGAATAGGTGATGATCGTATGTAAGAGGATAATGTAGAATGGGGAAAGGAGTGGTGATTTAACCTAAGGTGTATACCACTACATGATATGATGATGAGTATGGGTGATGATATAGCCTAGAGCATTGGTCACGAGTCCGATGAAATGTGTTATGACATGTCACATGTAGGTAAGGTCCATTTGATTGGTAAACCCTTAGTAGTCAAGTATGGACCAAGGAACTAGAGTGTGTCATAGGGTGGTGAGTGTAGTGCATAGAACAATGTAGTGTAGATGACCAAGGTATGTGAATGTGTGGTGTAGGTAATGTAATATATATATATAATATATATATATATATATATATATATATATATAGGTAGAAGTAGAATGTGTAAAGGATGATGGAGAGAACTAGACCCAAGTATAAGGAAATCTAGGATAAGATGTAGAATAGGTAGGATGTATGAAGGTAATGTGGGTATGGAAGGTGTAATGCAATAAGTGTGTAGATAGGAATAGAATGTGTAATGATAATAGATAAAAATAGACCCAAGTATAAGGAAATCTAGTGTAGCATGTAGGATGTACAGGATGTGTGGATGACATAGAAAACTAGACTCATATAGGATGATGACTAGTATAGCGTGTATGAGATAGATGATGTCGAAGTGACTACTAGAGGAGGTATGTATAGGATGATGTAGGATGTATATTTATACGTCTAACGGTGTAGTGTGTGGGGTTTAGTGTAATAGTAATCCCTCAATAGTCCAGTATGAACCAAAGCACTAGGGTGCATCATCGGGTATCGAGGGTGTGATAAGAGATGAGGAGAATATTGATATGCGAGGGATTAAAGGAGTGAGATACGCAAGCATGGTAGAATGAGGATGGGGGGTATAATGTTTATGCCCCCAAGTGACAATGTGAAAAAGGGGACTATGAAATTCCATCAAGCAAATCATCGTTGTCTTGATCGAAACCGACACAAGCAAGCGTTGGAAACTTGGTAAGAGATAGAATGAGGTAGATCTTATAAAGATGCATTATGACAAAGGAGATAGGAATTCATTGCATATTCTTCATCCGTAAAAGCAACTGGTGGGCATCCATGAGCACACCAACGCAAAATGTTAGGTACATATGTAGGAGAAGAATCGTTAGAAATGGAGATAGTACCGAAAGGCATGGGGAAGGAGAGTGAAGAATGAAGCGGGTCAATTGTACCACCAATATAATCAAACCAATATCATCCAAGCATAGATGGAAACCCAATGAGAGTATGTGTAACAAAAAAAAGTTAGGTGAAAAACACGTAACCCATAAGCATTGTAATATGGAAATAACTATAATAAATATGGGGTGAATGGGGAGGTGGCAATATGTCATTAAGCGTCATGTTGAACCTAGGTAAGCAATCATGTATAGATAGTATTAGAACTAGTGAGATCAAGAGGAATGTGTTCCCAAAATTTCTTATTTAAATATATAAAGTATGGTGAAGGGTGGTCACGAGACTACTTCTGGGGGAGAGGTAGATGAAACTACATCGACATTGTTAATAGAGCCCTTATATAGGACCATGGAATTAGTGGATGGAGGATTTTTGAAGCGGTACTCTCCTAGGCCTTCGAGGAGACAAATGTTTCTTTAAAATAAGAATTGTCCATACCGAGAGGAGTAAAACCAAGTGTCTGTAATGTTTTTGTCAGTGAGTTCCACAACATCAACCTCTTCGTCAAACGTGGTGGAATGTCGGTGTGTGTGTCATCTATTTGGGTAGCACTATTAGGACCTTCAAAGGTGGTGAAGAAGTAGGGGAGGTGGGGATGGAGTGCTAGCAGGGACAAAGATAGTGGGAAAAATAATAGCCGAAGTGTGAGTAGATATAGTAGGAGAAGGAATGGTAGGAATAATAGAGGTGGGTACACTAGATTGGTGACATCATATTGATCCAAGTTAGCATACGAGAATAGGTTGAGGTGGTGGGACAGGCATAAAGGTGATAGGGTCAATGCAACAATATTTGAAGGGTTTTGGGTCAACAGTAACAATATGTTCATAACCATCATGAAGGAATTTGACACATTGATGTACGGTGGAGGGTATGGCTTGCATGGCGTGGATCCAAGGCCTACCTAAGAGGAGATTGAATTGAAAATAAGCATCAAGGATGTAGAATTTAGTAAGAATGGTTTTAGGTCTGACTTGAATATGAAGGGAGATTATGCCTAAGCATGTATGAGTGGAGGAATCATAACCACATATGAGAGTTACAAGAGATGAGACTATCATTGATGCCTAATTGTTGTAAGAGGGAATGGGCATAGAGATTAATGGCAGACCCATTATCAATGAGGACACACTTAATACAGGTAGTACTAATGACGGTAGTAATGAGAAAGGGTGCACAAGGGTTATTATGGGCGGCAGGTGATATGTCCTCATCTGTAAAGGAGATCGAATGGGGTAAACTACAAAGATATTGAATGAGATGGGAAAAATATTCGGTAGAGTGATCACGTTCAACATGAATGGCGTGAAGAGTAGCCTCAAGGGTAGTTTGATAGTCTGGTGCATTACATAATAAATCATAAAGGGATATCTTAGCGGGTGTATTTTTAAGTTGGTCGATAATGTCATAGCCTTTAGGAGCGGTTGGTGGAGCGACGGATGCAATCGGGGATCATATGAAAATAGTTGGACCATCCGGTGGAGTGATACGAGTGTGACAAGTAGTGATTACATTAATGGATGAGTCTAATGGGGGGTGAGAAAGTGAGGTGGATGTTGAGTGTAGACACGCATGAATTCAGTTGTGGTAGTAGTTATATTGGTGACCTTGGTAGGTGTATAGGTGGGGTACAAAGATTGGGCCATGACCTGATAAGGGGAGGACATGGTAGGAGAAAAGGGGGTGAGGAAAAAACCCTAAAAAGTGGTGGAAAGAATGATCGGGTTCACCAAAATGATTAACAAAAATAAGGCTAAAGGGACCTAAATGGGGTATTTAGGGCATTCAAGCTAATCTAAGTAGGAGGATTAAAACACTTGTAAATAAACTAAAGTAGTATGAAATAAATGTAAACAAACTATTCTAAGCGAAATCAACACCCTAATATGTAAGAGGTAACAATGAAATTACTTAGCTAATAACATAAGACATGCCGAGGTTTTAACGAGATCTGGAACTAGAATTTGAGAGTGCAGACGAACACTCAGAGGCCTTATAAAGGGTAGATTTGGACTTTTTGAAGTGACACAAGCACAGGAGTGTCTTTGGGGCACCCTAGTCTAGATTATGGGTACTCGTAATAGTATAAATGCTAAAAACCCTAATTTGGCACGATCGCTAAGTGTTTCGAATACTCTCGGTTTGTATCATCTTGGATTTTCGGATGAACTAGATAACGTCCGCACATGAAGAAGAAGAAGGGGTCGATCGACCTCAACTACCAAACCAGTGGACTTATCGTTGAGCATTATCGCATTACTGAGACACGATGTAGTTTTAGTGAGTGTGTGTATGTCATTCCCTAGGTTCTCTCGTACAGTTGCACTTTGTGAAATAGCAAGATATGGTAGCTATATAAGATGTAGATAGTAGAATAGAATATCTACTCCTCTAAGAATGTGTGTGATGCAAACTTTCCTAGCTTGAATGTATGGTGTAAAATGGATGCTATATGGTGAAATGGATACACCCTAGATGGAGTGATAGTAATGATAGGATGCAATGACCTAGGACCCTCATTATGGTCTTATAAGATTTATATTTATAGGGCTCTCAAGTTTAATTTTGTAATTAATCCCAACAATGTCAACTAAGGAAAAATAAAAGATGACCAATGGTTAGAAGTGACCCAAAAAGAACCGAAAAAGAGGCTAAGCATAGATCGGGGCACCCATAGTGGGACCAGGGCACCCTAGTACAAGGTGGGGCTAGAATCTTGGGGAAGTTAGAAAATGGGGTGATAAGTATCAAGAAATACGTGGGAAAGATGAAGTAAAACATAAAACAAAGATGGAAAAAGGTGGGATTAATTGGTACTTTGTACACTTGAGAACCTTCTAAATAGTAGTATAAGACCGGGCTAAATATTGTCTAATGTGTAATATTTGTGTCTACACCAACTTGGCATCGAGAAAAATAAGGAATCAAGTTTCACTAGAACACGATATTACTGCTAATAGTTTTTGATGAAATTGGAGTTTCAAAAGGGGATGAGGATGTAAAATGGATATTCCCGCATGAGGACCCATCACCAATAATAATATTGTTGGTGAAATAATTTTTCATGGGGCAAATTATTGGTTTCCACCAATGATCACGGGGCTAATCCCCTCCTTCTTATGTATGGGGAGACTCCAAATATTGAATGTAAACTAAATAAGAACTATGGGTGTCTGTTAGGATAGGGATCACACAAGAACACTCCACTGAACCTATGGAAATTTTCTTATATGAAGTACAAGGGAGGAAATTGCAGTGAAGGAAGGTAAAGGGGAGTAAGAGAAATAAGGAGAGAGGGTTACTATTGTGAGTAGGCTTACAAAATTCACATACAATAACCAAAGTAGGTCCACATTCAATTAGAAGAACACAATAATGCAATCCATTAGCAATACCAATAAATAAGAGAGATTATAAAGTAGAGAGAGTAGAGGAACATTGACAAAGAAGATAGAAGAAAATGTAGCTTTTATTGCTTGATGTAGTAGTGGTAAATCTCAACAACATACATTCAATCAACAATTTCCAACCCTTTGAAATGGAGAATCCATTCCAATTTATATAATTACAAATAGACTCTTCATCTACCCCCCACATGACTCTTCACCTATCCCCATCACTTGTGACCTTTCATATTCCTAGGAAGTGAGTCTTTTTCTTATTAATGAAAAATGACTCTTACAATGTTAATATTGAGGGTCACTTAAGTGAATAGGATGAAATAACAAAAAGTAAATTCTTAATTGAAAATTAGAATAAGGAGATATAAGAATGGGGAGAGGGGATGGGTTGACTAATTTGATGAAGATGGAGCCATTGCTGATGAGGAAGTTGTTAGTTTAGAGCTCGAGATTACATATTTTTCCTCCTATCATGGGATACTCCAAAGTGATAAATACCTGTCTAAACACATTATTCCATTGTGATGGAAACATGATGGTTTCAATATCATGTATTAGGACATAAGGATCACTTTCTTGCTTCTTGGGCTCTCATAATTTACCCCAATGATCACAACAAACAACTCAATGATGTTCAAACTCTTTGATGTTCATCCTTCTCTTATATAAATAAGCCTTCATCATGCGGGTGAAAGGATTATCCCTAAATGAAATGCATGTCATATGACCGCATGCTAAAATGAAAAGAGGTGATGGTAATATCTTTCTTCCTTGAGGCATGATCACACCACAATGTTTTAGGTGAGTGTTTAGGAACACTATTGCAGATGACATCAAATAGAATTGGGGATGTTTTCTCACTCTTGCATGTAAGGTGCCCCACATGAATATCACATATTTATAACTTTAGAGATTTTCTTGAACAAAATAAGTTTTGGGATGCTTCCATACCTTATTGCTCACATGTTTCCCATGGGATGATTTCTTGTTCCTTCACACATGATAATTTGAGTGCCTTGATAATATGACTAGCTCACTTGACTCGCTTCTCGAAGAAATGGTCTTCCACTTTCTCTATAAATTTCTCATTTCATTTGATCATGATGACATCATTTTATAATTCATAACTCACTTCCTCGACCAAGAGCGTTGCTTGAGTGAAAACATACTTGCAACATTTGGACACCTTTTTGATCAATTTTCTCATCGCATGAATAAAACCCAAAGATGAATTACATGTATTTACCCCTAAATTCCACTAAGCGCATTATGGAGCATTGATTATTTTTAGAAACACTCTTGAAAAATGTGCATTGTTTGATAGTATGAGATGATTGTTAGCACCACTCATGGTGGTCTTTTTCTTTGTTCCAACTTCTTGCATAAAGTTGTGTTTTATAGAGATTACCTCGGGAATGTTGCTTTGAGAGATTATAGAGAATTTTTTTTTTTTTGTCCACAAAACAACTTCTTTGCGTTAAGATAATGGCAAAAATCAACAATATAAGCAGAATATGAGCTACTGTAATTTTCTAGGCCAAAATCGAAACTTTCTATTTTTGACATATGGAGTCAGGAGTTATTATTTTGGGAAATTTTGACCATTTTACACAATCCTTGTTATCTAAATATCATAATACACTCATCATACTTCCATTGATGATGATTTTCCATTTTTATAAATTTTCTATTTTGGGACATTTTTTTTTCCCAAACTTGTTATTTTTATCAAGTTGCACTGATTTGCCTTGTTTGATGTTTCTCACTGTTTCTAGATGTTTTGAATATTGAGGTTTTATAATTTTAGGAAACTTAAAAATTTTAGCATATAATTTTTCAGAGCATATGTTATTTTTATTAAGTGAGCTTACTGGTTTGTATTGCAATGAAACCACCATCACTATGTTTGGCTTCACACAAGAACATGTGCTCGATTTTCATTATTTTTCAATTGTTGGAACTCTTGGAAATTGAAAAAGAATTTTTTTGGGGATAGTTTTTCAAATTTATGTATCAAAAATATAGGGCATCATGGGTAATGTAACTAAAATATTCCCAAATTTGTTACGAGAGAAAACCATTGGCAAAATTTCAAATCGATAAGATTTGTTAGTTAGAGAGATATGAGAAAAGCTTGTTTTGGAGGTCATAGATGTTATAAAATAATTTGGCCAACATATCTGGTAAAAAAATAGTGGTTTTAAAGGTATGATAGTATAAAAAATGGTGGAATAGAAAAGTGTGCAGAAGGAATGAGCAAAAACGATGTTTAAATGTGTTTTATTTCACTTTTGTATCATTCTGCTAATTGCAGTCTAACCTACGATTAAATATGAGTTTGAATGAAGTTAGAATATAGTTTATCATGGTTAAAAGGTAAAAAAGGTAAATTAGGGACTCAAAATTGTGCCTTGAAGTAAGATGAGGACAAGTGTCGGCATGGGAGAGAGGGTGAGTGAGATGGAAGAACTAGACAAGCACACCTCGGAGTCAGGAGAGGTCATGTGAGTGATCGGGAGTATGGACTTGGGCCTCGGTGCTCTTTATTATCCCATCTTTATCCTTGGGTAAAAATGGATAAGAGAGAAAAAAATGTGCCTTACCTCATTTGTAAATTCAGTTTTACCTTGAGAGTTGAGTGGTTGAGCATGGGGGCTAAAAACAAGTCCAGAAAGCCTTGCGGAGGGTCATGTGCGTACACATGGGCTAAGAGTGGGAATAAAGAAAAAAATATTTTCCCCTCTATCCCCTTTGGTTAAAATGGAAAATATGGACACAAAAATTAACCTATGAGCAAGATGGTGACATGTGTCATAGTGAAAAAATGGCTAAGTATGGGAAACACTCACCTAACTCACCTCTGACTCAACCTGGGTTCACTTGATTGCACATGAGAGGTTTAGTGGTTACAATGATTTCATGGGGTGAGATTTCTTATCCCCTATATCCCCTTGGGTGAAAAGGGACAAGAGGGACACAAAAATTCACCTTACCCCATTTGGAAAGCCATTTTTACACTAGCTTACCCGAAATAGCCTAAAAACATGAAATCTTCACCCCGAAGCTCCAGATGGAATTTTGAGATGAAATTTTATATGAATATTACTTTAAATATTATTATAATATTCAATGGAGGAGGTTTCAGATACTTATTATTCCCGAAATAACATAAAATGGCCCCTTTTTTATTAGGACAATTAGGTACACCTGTAAAGTTTGAGCGCCTCAAGAAATAATTAGACCTTAGGTAAAATTTGATGCTTCAACCATTTAGAAATTTCTTCAAAATTTCCATTGACTACTTTTTCTACTTATAAATCCTTACATGGCTCCCGAAACATCCGAGAGAAGTTCAAGTTCACAATTTGATTGCTCATTCCTTACACCTGAAAACCCGCTTTTGCACATACTACCCTTGAATCGCCAAATCTTCCCTAAATATTCCTAAACTATTTCCAAAACCTTCAATTCAATCTAATACCACCTCTCCGGATGTTTATGGCCTTTGAGTAACCTTCCAAAGAGGATGCACACATGCCCTAAAATGACCAAAATTGTCCTTTCTAGCCTTGTAGAGAAAAATAGTCTTATGTTTTACTTTACTTAATGGAAGAATTGAACTTATCACTTCATTTTCAAAACTTTTACATGTTTATTTAGTACATTAGGAGAATATTCAATGTCAAGATGATCATGGAACAAAAGAAAAACTAACCATGAGATGGATTTGGGAAGATTTTGAAGCAAGTTTACACTTTGGTGGCTTGGTTTTCATGATGAAAAATTTGCATTTTTGGGAAAGTTAAGTTAGATGACAACGAGATGGATCTAACTCGGGGATATTATACTAAAAGGGGTAATATATGACCTAAACTTTCTCATGTGTGAGTAGACCAGTGCCTTGTCCATTATGTTGTTAGAAGCACAATGAACTGAGCATGGGTGACAGTCCTTATAAAAACTTCAAATTATATTTTAGATCTGAAACTCAAAATCTCATACACATTTAATCACAATAACCACTTATTCAATACTTTATGTGTACACACCATAAACCATCAATAAAACATATAACCATGAAAGCAAATAAACAACTCAAGAACACAAGATATAAGTGGGAAACCCTCAAGGGGAAGAAAACCCATTGAAACACAATATTATATTGATATGTTTTTGAATTTAGTGAGGCACCAACCCCACAAGGAGAACCAACCCCTAGTTTAGTAGAGCACAAACCCCTAATTTTGTGAAACACCAACTCCACAAGGAGGCTACAACCCCCAAATATGATCAAGCACCCACTCAACCACCTTATGATGTGTATATCTCTGATTTTTTTGCCACAACTGATGGAAATCCAATATCTAGCTCACACTTCTTCACTCAAACCCTAGGTGATCACACTTCACAAAACAAACTCATCAAACCCTCTAAAAATCATCAAAATATTGCTTTCATGTTCTATTATTTTTCTCAACCTGAAACACACTTGAATCATCCTCAATTCATGCTCAAACACCTACAATCACACTTCACCTAGGTCACTCCACATGCACACACACAACTAGTTCCAAAAAGCACCCAAAAACATGTTTTTATATGTTTCTCCACATTTCAAAATTAGGCACAAACTTTTCCCTCCTTTTGGTTCAACCCATACATCAAGTAAAAATTTAAAATTTGAAATATAATAGTCATAAGTGACCTAATTAGGTCAGCCTAGCTAAAACCAACATTACAAGTACAAAAATGGCTCAAAACCCCATAAGCATATTCTTAAAAATGCCCTTACATTAAATGTATTATTATTCATGACCTAAAACCCCATACATATGAATAAAATATCATAAATTTTTTTACATGGTCACCCATTTGATTAACCAATCAAATTATTTCATTTACTGGGCCCAGTTCCCTTTACAAATGTCAAAACAGCTTTTTCCTGCACCCTTCAACACCTAGGAAACTTCATCTAATCACAAAATCACTTCTACTCAGCCAAGACATGACATGTGACAACTCACAAAAAATTTCAAAACCTTTAGATCACTTATAAACAAGTTCAAAGTCATGAAACATCCTTCACTTCAAACCACAGAAACATTTGCCTTTATCAAATCAACCTACCAAAAAGTTTGTTTCCAAAGGATAGCTCATAAAATAATTTACACACGTATTAAATACCTAAAAATGGATTAATTAGATTCCAAATTAATCCTTATTTACTTTATAGGTGATAGGAAGCATCATCCAATCCATCTCATGCTTCAAATAATACCAAACTTTCACTTGGAACACATCTCGTCTTAAATTGCCAAAGATATTCCTACTCAAAGAATGACCTAGAAACCCTATAAAATTATCTCATCATGAGTAAATCCATATATCAATGGAAATATATATGAATATAATTTCCAACACAACTTTAATCATCTCAAAAATCCACCTTTAGCTCAAGTTATGCTCATTTTACTGGAGACTACTATTTGAGACCCCAAAACTACCCTTTGACTAGTCAACCTATTTGGACCTCAAAACACCATGTAACTACATGAAATTATTTTAAAACCTCAATTTAAATCAATAAAAACTCCCAAACATCATGCACCATCAATTTTTCATGCTACTCCTTTAGAACATCTTGTCATAAAACCTTCTTCTCTAGAAACTACTATTTTTAGGTGGGGCCCACTCATCACCATGACCTCAACCATAAATTTTTGGAAATCCAGATGATTCCTATACATCATCCAATAATTAATTTTTATGAATCAATCAAAACTAGGTCAGAATACTTCACTTTTTGCCAATCTGCTCCTAGCTAGGGTTTAACTAGGGTTTTAGACCACTTTGCCTTCTTAACATTCGTTCATAAAAATAATGATCAAACAACCTCATTATTTTTTAAAACCTTATAAACTCACCTTAGAATATTCCCTAAAATTCACAAGGTATTATGCAAATCACATTGTTCACAAATAGCATCGAAGTTGAACTTGAGCTGGAATTTGACTTGATTTTCACCCTGTCTCACAAAATCAGTCATATCTTACAAAATTCACATCATGGGAACCTAAAATTTTTCTAAGAGAACTATTACTCATCCCTCTAACATCTCCAATCATCATAATATCAATTCCATAGCTCAAAATCTCTATTCATTAAGACTTACCTATGTTTGCATGTTAGATCCTCACTGTAGAAGCTAGGGTCAATTGAAATAATGCAATAATTGAACAAGAAACCTCTAAAAATGACCCAAACATACCTCATATGTCATGATACACATGAATTTAAGCTTCCATTATCTCATATGGCTCCAAACCACATTGTCACACCTCCAAACAAGCATTCTTGCTCCCAATGAGCACTTGTAGCCAAGTGATCCACTGAACCTATACTATTCCACTACGAGCGATCAAGGACCCTTAAGACATGTTATAAATCATGTCAAAATTATTCCCAAACATCCAATAATCTCATACTACCAAGCTACACCTCCTAGGCACCTATATAGGCTTGTAGAGAAAGCATACCTCACTAAATCCCACTATAGTAGTTGATATACATTTGAACTAGTATGTTAGCATCATAAAAACATCATGACATCATCATACAACATTCACTTTGTCATTAATGTGGTTTTGCATCAATGACAACACCTATTAGGCCTACATGCCAATAATCTCCCCTTTGTCATTGATGGAAAACACCCTGAAATTCTCCCCCTTTTTACATTAATGATAAAGGCATACTGTATCTCACCTTCTTCAGCTTCATACATTCATTCTTTGGTTGGAAACATCAACCAAAGGTCTCAATTAGCTCCATTTTCTTGATTTTTTCCCAAAAACTGAATTTTTCCTTCATTTTAGGCATGCAAGCACCATGTTCCCCCTGGAATAAGAACTTCCAACATCTGAAAGCCATCAGTAAAGCATGAAAAAACATAATCTCACCTTGTTAAGGGATAAAAAAACATTCTCAGTCCTCCTATGCATGCAAAACAAGTATAGATTCCCCTTCTACCTTGTTTTGAGCTTCTTTACAACTTTGTAGTAGTCTAAAGTTTGAAACATAGATACTGAAATCATGCCAAAACAACCATGAATCATCATGAATAAGCATCATGCTTTCATTCTTGAACAACTTCCATTTTTCCTAGGCCTAAAACATGTAATATAAGGAATACTCTTTCTCTTCATAACAAAGGAGACCACTATGAGTCCCGAACAAGCCTATTAAATCAAAAATGACAAATTTCAACATGCAACTATAGGTCACTCAAGCATTGACTCAACCAAAAACCACTCCCCCTGGACACAATGCCTCAAATACTAGCTCAAGATCACAAAATAGAGAAACTAGCCTTGCTACCATGCCTTGAAATCACTTTTACAACTTTTTCAAGGTCCAAAGCAACATTTTTAGTCTTCTACAGTCATATTTGATTGATATAAGCCATTACATATCATCATAAGCATGGATGAAGGAAAAAACCTCATTCTCTCACCTTAAATGGCCTAGAGATCACCATTACAATCCCATGACAGGAAAACAAAGTACTCCCCCTGTCTTGGAGAGCTCACACACACCTTGAGCAACATTTCTTCTTGCAAAGACAACACTTCAACACTGTTAGAGGACTTACAACAACATGTCAATAACAAGATCTTCATTGAGAGAGCAGTAAAATGTCTTTGGTGGCTACTAAACACTTACACCATGTGGCATAGAGAGCTATACCAATCCCCTATCATTAGAGGAAAAATTACAACTTCTTACTTGTCAAACCATTGTCTCTAAATCTTTGAAAGCACTATTTCAAAGTATTCACTTGGAGATCAAGAATCAACTAATAGGCTTAAACTTGATCATTTCAACCCATAAGCACACTTCTCCATATATATCTACCATGAAAGTCTCAAACAAGGACTGAGAAACCATCATTATACTTCAATACCACTGTCACCATGCAAAATTTGAGCTCCTACAGGCCTGTAGGATGCTAATGTGGATCAAGGACAAGTTTTCAGCCCTTTACAAGCAATTAGGACTTCCATCTACTACCGACACTTGCAAACCATCTTTTGATGAATTAACATACCTCTTTTAGATGATAATGAGCTTTGGAACGTGTGATATACCACTGTAACCATCCTCCTCTTCCTCCTTTGATCATTTATAGACATGTAGGTCTTCATCTTCATCATGGAACAACAAGAAGCTTTCTCAAGTACACACCTTCTAATGGAAACACCAAATGAGTCTTCCAAGAAATTTGAAACACTTCACAAGTACAATTACCTCCAAGAATCATACCAAGGATGTAGGAAACCATATTCTATACCTAAGGAGCCATCAATACTTCCTTTGTTTTGTAGCATGCATTTTTAGCATGAATCATGGTGAAACACAACCAAATCTTCCTCACAACCATACCTAACAATAAGGGACCCTTCATATAACATTTGATCACTCCTTAGAATATGTCAACATTTTGAAAACCTAGTCAAGCCTTGAGGAGTCCAAGGGATAGGGTTTTAATGATCAAACCCTCTTCATTGTGCATTATAAGTAAACTCTTCAACTCTATCATAGATAACTGAAGAAATATGCTTACTTGAAGCCTTAAACCACTTCCATCCTTTAGCCCCATGATTTTAGAATAATTTCTCAAAATTTTAGCTTAAACTTCCATCATATGGACTTTCATACCTGATATTCCATGTATATTGCTCTGGATTGGGGTGTGTAAACTCGGTCATGGGTAGAGAACATCTTAACCACACCAATTTATCATCTAAAACATCAATCATAGTTCTTTTATGTAGAGAATAATTTCATAAACATCTGAGAGATTCAATTTATGACTGAGGAGCATAAATCATACAGTATCATATCTGTTACCAACACCATTTGTTTGAAGATGCCTTAAAATTGAACTTCTTTAGGTCACTGAGACTACCATTTTTGCATGAATTGATGAATTTATCACTTGAGCACCTTTAGCTTCTTTTTAGAAACTTCTTCAACTAGTTAGGATTGATGTATATACACGAAGAACTCATTTAGAGTAGCACAAGATACCTTCACAGTCTTGGACTCAAGCACAGACCCTATGGACTCGACAACACAAATGACATGAATCTAAAACACCCTTTCTCAATACATTGACTATAATTGTGACTTCACACAAATAGATGAAAGTGTGTTACACTGACAAGACCATATATGCTCCATGACAACCCCTTATAACCTTCTAAAGACACAGACAATATTGTGTAGCCTTTCACTGAGTTCATAGTGATCTAACATTGATCAAATATGAACACAAATACCATGAGCAAGATGATCAAGACCCTAAAACCATTAAAAATCACTTAGAGACATGTTAATATGACACTAAACCATTCATGACTCACTACAGATGAATTTCACACCTTGAGAACTCATTCATAGATCACATAAGCTACTTACAAGTGCAACTCAGATATGCAAGACTGATTCACAAGACTTTTGCACAAGAACCCACATCATGAACCAAAACAAGACTATGAGGAGCATATGCACACATACCTTGACCTTTTGGAGGAGACACACAATAACATAGATAGCTCCCCCTCACCTAGATGCTTCATATGTAATGATATACCTTCAAGAAGCATAGTGAAGGCATATAGGCTCCATAGAGACCTAAAAGAAGGTCTTGAAGAGGTCCCAAGCCTTCTTAGGGACCTACAAAAATCCTCCATCCTCTCTTCTCTGATATGAACATTTTTTTATAGATATCTTCTCAATGTCAATTTCTCTCGATGGGACAACATTGTCTTTCCTTGGCTCCCATGTTCTTCTAGAGTCTTTACCTTGGATTATAGCTCCTTGAAATTTTTCTCATACACTTTAGGCCTTTGATTCATCTGATTTTTTCCTAAATAAGCATGAAAACATAATCTTTCCACATGACCAATCTCCTTACAATAGTAGCAAACAATTGAGTTCTTCCTTTTGAGTCCTTCATTTTGACTAGGTCTATCATGTAAGCAATACCTAGTAGTATGTCCTTGTTCATTGCAATTATAGCATACAATCCTTTTAGCAAACTCACTTCTATTGTCTCTCCAAGGATGATCATCTCTAGGATATCTTCTACACTCATTATCTCTATGACCAAAAGCATTACAAGTAAAACAATGACCATTGAAAGTTCTTTCATACCTTGAAGCATTGGGCTATCTAATGGGTCTTGATTTTTCATTGTTCTTGATGGGTGTCACTTTATTTTCTTCTTTCACAATAGGATTATATGATTCCTTTCTTGAAACACCAACATCTTTCTTAAGTTATTTTTCTTAGGCTCTTTTTTTAATCCCAAACCAGTCATATCATCTACATCCCTTTGTTTGTCAAGTAGGTCATCTAGATTCTTGCCACTCTTTTCAATTTTTTACAAGGACATAGTTTTCTTGCTGATTTCTAACAACTCATCCCTCAAAACTCTATATCTTGTCCATCGGCTGCACAAATTCTCCTTATCTTATAGGTTAGAGACAAGAAACTTCACTTTTTTTCTAGCAACTTGTTTTCTTCAATTAGTTTAGTAGACACAACCACATATTGCTCATCCAATTTATGAAACTAATTTTCATATTCCTTAATCTGCAAAGTTAGTTTTTGGATCTCTTTTTCTGCTTATTCAAGTTCCATTTTGACACTCTCAAGATCATCTATGTCATCTTCACATTCCTTATCAAAATAATTACCATACAAAAATAAAATCACCTAAATAAAGAATAACCATCACCTAAATACCTCATAGCTTATTTAGTCATGAAAAAGGCCTCATTTCTTATGTGTTCATACTTAGTTTCAAATTGAGTCCGATAAACCACTACTTGCATCTGAAAATTCATCATGTTGATTTGAATAAAAATTATTTTATCCTTTTATGATTAGGTCTCTTAAATTTCTTCTTACCTTTTCCAAACTTGTATTTCTTCTTCTTAGGTTATTCCTCATGATCTTCAACATCATCATTCTCCTTCTCATGCCTATGAGGACACTTAGCAAAAATGTCTTACTTCTCCATAATTAAAACATTTGAATGGAAGTTTACCTCTATACTTACCAGAACCTTGCTTCAATCTTCTAGCCAACATAACAAAGAGCTCTTCATCTTCAATCTCTAGAGTGGTACCTTCTTCCTTTACCTTCCTATCTTTTGTCTTCATTTCTGATTTGAATGCAATATCCTTCTTGGATAATTTTGAGTCTCCTATCTTCATCTCATAAATAGTCAAAGTACCATGCAACTCATCCAATTTCAAATTGGTTATATGACTTAGCCATTTTCACGTGTACGAGCTATTTTTGGAGATAGTGTGCCGAAAACACAAACCGGTTAAAGACTTGCATGACACACATTGGCTATTTTTAAAGGATCGGCTACAAAGTGCTTTGCATGGGTATAAGCTGAGAATAGATTTACTACTAACAGTTAACTAGAAGAAGTCTATTGTTAGCGCACTTGCATGTGTGGCTATTATTGTAATGGTGTGTGGCTAATAATAGCATGCGACCTATTTTGGGATTAGATAAGCGGTGAAGGGAAATTCCCCACCCTTATAAATATGTAATGGTCTGTGTAGTATGAGATATACATAGATAGATATAAGTATGAGAGTGTGAGAGTAGAGTTAGTGTGAAATTATGTTGTCAAGATCTGTTACGCACATAGCGTATACTACTATTATTGTAAGAAGATTTTATGTATTATGTGTTTTTATATAATGGAGTGTATTGGATGAATCAGAGTGTTAATTTTGAGTTATAATTTTATTCTTGCATACTTGATTTCATCATGGTTATCATTTAAATTTTATATTCTCTAGAACTAGATCTGTACATGCACTGTAGAATGATGTATTAATGAGGGATATGAATGCTTTAAGTCTTCATCATGCTAACCTCCTGCAACAGCAACCCTAAAGAGGGGCCTGGTACCTTTGCATGCTTTGGGTAAGCACTCAGTCTAGGTTGAGTGATGTGTCAGTGTGCCTAGGATTTTACTGGTGAATTCTAGGCTGCATCATTGGTTCCATTGTCAGGACCTCTTTTTCAATTGTTTTGGATGGTTCATGATGAAGACATTGGTTGACCTTAGCAAGTGTTGAGGAGTGGATTAAAGATTTAGAAGAAGAATACGCATGGAGGTTCAACACTAGATCTGAGTTTGACGACATGCACATGGGTGGATCAAGAATTGTATGACTGTTTGTATGAGAGCTTCTTTCACTATCTTTTCGGTAGAACTATATGAGTGGCTGGTTGCTTATGCATCTAAATGGAATTGGAGGTATCGCACACTTGTCTAGATGTAGGAAGAATTTCATACCCTTTATGATGTTGATCTAATTTGGACTCGCATTGTGGATACATGGTTTCCGTGGTGTTTTGAATAGCTATATCTTAGAGTACTCAATTTCCACTTATTCGTGCCCAGAGGTAGCTGAATTCCAATTTTTATGATATCCCAGGGAACTTACCTGCAAGGCATTCCACTAGTGATCAAAATTCTGATGGTAACCCTGAACTTGGAGAACAAACCGATGGCAAACTAAACCCCACCACATGTGGGGGAAGGAGAAAGTTTGGTGAAAGATGGTAGACCTAGTGATAGAAAGGAAAAGAGAGGAAAGGTGGCTTAAGTATAATGAGGTGCATGAGAGGGAGATAGAGAAGAAAATGGGATGTTGCAGAGTGAATGGCGTTGTGGAGAGAGATAGTTTGAGAAGGGTTTGAAGTTCACGTAGAAGACGTGGAACCCGAGCATCAAGAACTCCCCATTTGGGAAAGCATGAAGGGAACCCTCCTCGGCCTCACATAGAGAAGTGCCACAGAGATGACTGGATCCGGGTGTGCATCCGAATCCACCCGAAACCTTGCCCTGCACTTGGTTTTCCAGTATCTAGTACAAAAAATAGTCAACAAGCTAATTTAGGTAGTGGGAGAGTAGGAGTGAGTCATATAAAAATCACAACAATGGATAGCAAAAATGGACTTCATTGTTATATGGGAGTACCTTTTGGGTGTATCATCCACATAGAATTTAGGTGTGTAGATTTTGGACTCTCTTCTAGGAGTAGTAATACTTCACGCAGACTGTCGGGGTGTAGTTCAGTACTACTATTGGGACATAGGGAAGTACATCTTCTGGTCCGACTCTAGCTACGGGGTCAGGATCAGGAGGTATAGGTGGCTCTAGTTCTAGTGGATCTGGTGGTTCTGGAGGTAGAGGAAACACAGGAGGTTCTAGATCAGGTGGGCAAGGTCCACACCAACCCTATAATATTTACATGGAGATGTCTCTTCATCTCTAGAGTATAGGGGCATAGAAGATGCTTCTTAAACATGTGCACATGTGTGAAATAATGTGGCACAAAAGGAATCATGGCTTCTAAGTGTAGGGAAAGTCAATTTTCTACTACATTACAAGGGCATACACATAGTTGGTACAAAATTTTGACCCTGATCAGACTTGCGTGCATAGACTATGCAGCTTTAAAAGATGCTTTCCTTAAAGAATTTCATATCCCTGAGTTTGAGCAGAAGAGTATAAGTGTGCTCAAGGATATTAAGCAAGGCACTACTTGAAAGTGTAGAGAGTATGATGCTCATTTCAAAACATTTTTATCTAATATTTCTTATGATATTCATGCAAAGCCAACATGCACAATGGTTTTTGGGGGCCTAATAACACCTTTTAGAAGGGCACTATCACATAATACATACACCGATCCATGTGAAGCACTTGAAGTAACTTTACACGTTGAGGTAGTTGGAAGTATAGACACTGGGGTGAGCCCATTTTTAGAAGCACAGATCATAGCTATGGAAAAGCAAGTTGGAGAAGCTATCGGAAAATTCAGCACATGAGACGTGCACAGGATTTGGTGCATAGATTGTGAAGTGGAAGGTCACACAAAGGATAGTTTCCCCATAGATCAGTGCGCTCATTGTTGTTGGACTATGAGATATGCCATTTAAACCATGATGCCAACCACTACCCATTGTTACAACATGTGATAAGGAAGAATGTCTCTTGTTATTGTAAAATTTTAGGTCCATGACTCATGACATGGAAGACTACTAGGTTGATTGGTTAGATCCATGATGCTATAGATATTGGTGTATGATAGACATGAGTTTTAGATAACTCTAAAGGAAAGAATGAGCATCAAGATCGGGATCACAATCAAGTGTGCTATGATCGGAATGAAGGACATTTTGAAAGGAGGTCGTGGTAGAGGTCGAAGGGTTTTGGGAGGATATGGAGGATGAGGCCGTGGTGGTGGAAGAAGTGAGTTCCTCATGGAACATGTTACACATGTGGATCTCCTAACCACTACAGGCATGAATGTCCTCAAGAATATTACATGTTCTTTCTGTGGAAAGAATCATAGTTATGAGGAATGCCTAGACTTGTATGAGCATCTTAGTAAGCAACATAAACAAGAAAACAAAGGTGCAGGATGGTTAGGATACATAATGCGTTGTGGAAAATTAGTGGATGCCCAAGTTGGAACCAGAATCCAAGGCATCACCTAGGTAAAGATCATGACCACAAGAAGCAAGCGCGTGCCAAAGAAGCATTGCAGCATAATCCTACCATCACTAAGGAGGAGGTTCTACATGCATGGTACCAGATCCACCCATCAGAAGGAGGTTTACCAGAAACCATGGAGGTACTCAGAATTTAGGGTGAAATACAATATTTAAAGGAGCAATCATGAGAAGATGGAGAAAAAGAAAGCATTAGATGATCCAAACTGATATGGATGACTTGAGAGAAGTGTGAAAATTGTTGCACCAGAGAATATCATTCCACTATTGGGGAATTGGTTAAAAGGAAACACTCCACGCATGTAAGTACTGAGACTGGATGAAGATCCTGCATGTAAATTCCCCTCATAGCCTAGATTATGACAAGGAAATAACTCTGAATGTTGTTGTGGATGGGTGGCTATTGAGTAATATATTGATTGATACAGCATGGAAGTCAATGTTCTTACCTTAGATGCATGGGTACAAATGGGGAGACCTCCATTGCAGCCATCCTCTAATGTATTGTTCATGGCTAATCGGACTAAGGCCACTCCCATCGGAGTTTTAAAAGATGCATCCATTACCATACAAGGAGCCAAGTTCACTGGAGATTTTGAGGTTTTAGCGCTGGCAGAGTCAGATAGCTTCCCACTCTATTGGGGCATCCTTGGTGCTATGAAAATAATGTTGATCTTTGGTTCAACAAGGGTTATATCAGCTTTGAAAACAAGGAGGAAAGAGTTATTATCCCTTTAACAGATGGAAAATATGTGCCCTATGTTGAGCCCTTGAGTGAAGAAGACCTGAATAGGATTTATGTATGCACCATCCGGGATCCAGAGGTGCTTGAGCCATGTAAAGAAGGAATCCTTTAGTGGGAGGATGCACAAGTCTATTAGTGATACTACAAGTGTTGCTTGTGATAATTGGGCTCATAACACTTATGAGTTGGTAGGGTGTGAAGTAAAGAGCATATTTCCTAGGGTCAACAAACCACGTTATATCAGGAGAATAGGTAACAACTCGATACCTTGTTACACCAGAGAAGGAGACCCTATGGTGTTCTATGTGCCATGGAAGAACAAAGTGGATAGACCCACTGGAGAGAAGGAATATGCTAGCATATACCCTATGTGGGACAACAACACTGTTGGTGGGTGGTCCACAAGGATAATCTTGTAGGATGGAATGAAATTAGGATTTCTCTTGCCACTAGGTTCTTCAAGAGCAATGCACCTACTCAAATATGCACTTATCATGGTAATCAACCTATTCAACACCACGTTCAGTAGTGTGAGAGACTCTAGACAGAGGGGTAGGAAGCTTTACCACCTTCGCTCTCTGGGTGCACAAGTTTTATTCCACTTTACAAGGTTATGTGTGTGTGCTTGGTATGTATATGTAGAACTCCATAGAGAGACTGGAAATTGGTAGGATTTAATTGCAGGAATGACCCTAGATGTTTGACTTCTTCTCTACCAAGCCTCTCCAGTGGAAGAAGCATTAAAAGTCATAAAGTGCTTAACTATGGGAGATAGTGCCAAGGATGAAGAACTCATTCAAGAGTTATTGATGAAGGAAACTCAGGAGTGCATTTTGTTGAAGAAACAGAGGCCGATGCCACACTACTTCAAGTGCTTTCCTTGAGAAAGAAAAAGGAAAAATGGTCTACTTAGTGGATGATGAAGAAGTAGAAAATCTGGATGTAAACCATTCAAATAGGTAGGTGTGAGGTGTTGGACAGTGTAGATAAGACCACACACCTATCATGAACCTATGAAGACAAAGAAAGTGAATATTGGATCAGATGTTGAGCCTAAGGAGGCCATAATTGGGGACTATTGGTCAAGACTCGAAGTGGAAAAAATCATAGAGTTACTATGGGATTATCAAGATTTATTCCTCGGGGGTACCATGAGCTTAAAGGTGTGCATGAATCATTAGGGGAGATGAGGATAAATCTTAAAGAGGGTATGCACCTAGTTAGAAAGAGACCCTACAGGATGAACCCCAACTTGCGTGAAAAGGTCAAAGAAGAGATTGACAAAATGTTGAAGTCTGGAATCATCAAGCCCCTGGATGAGTCAGAATGGGTTAGTCCAATGGTGATCAGTATCAAGAAGGATGGTTGGATTAGGATCTATGTGGACTACAAGGAGCTGAATGTTACATGTGTGACTGATCCCTTTCCTATGCCATTCACTGAGGAAATACTAGAAGGTGTTGGGGTGAAATCTATTCATTTATAGATGGGTTCTCTGGGTATCATCAGGTTAGGATTTCCCAAGAGGATTAGAAAAACTACTTTTACTACTGAATGGGGTAGCTTTTCACCTATATTGTGATGCCTTTTGGTCTGAAAAAACATGCCTTGTATTTTCATGCATAGTTGTTTAGGTGTTTAAAGAGTTTATTCACAACTTCTTACAGGTTTATTTAGATGATTGGATGGTGTATGGACTAGTCAAAGACCATTGTGACAATCTATGCTTAATGTTTGAAAGATGTAGACATAGTTGAGTATCTCTTTGAACATCAAGAAGTGCATATTTCTACACCATTTGGAATATTGTTAGGACACATAATCTGCAAGGAAGGTTTGTTGGTTGATCCAACTAAGGTTGCAATCATTATCAACCTAAAAGAGCCTACTAGTCAGAGTGAGGTGCATGGATTTTTGGGTCATACAGGATATTATAGGAAGTTTATTAAAGGATATGCCAAGGTTGCCACACCTTTGGAGGAGTTACTAAAAGGAAAAGGTACGTTCTACTGGGGAGAACCGCAACAATGTGCATTTGAGACATTAAAGGAGAAACTTACTACCGTGCCTATTTTTATGCATTTTCCTTCATGGGACCAACCATTTCATGTACATGTGGATGCCTCTGGCATGGCCATTGGTGTGGTATTGGCTCATCCTAGAGAAGGTATTATAGATCATCCTATCTATTTTTGCTAGTAGAAAGTTGACTCTACAAAACAAAATTACACAACTACAGAGTGTGAAGCTTTTTCAATGATCTATATGCTACATAAATTTAAATAGTACCTACTAGCTACACCATTTTTATTTTATACAGATCACATGGCATTGAAGTATTTGGTAAACAAGCCCATTTTACAAGGGCACATATGCAGATGGGTACTCTTATTTCAAGAATTTGATTTCATAGTTGTGGTAAAACTAGGAAAAGTAATTCTGGACCTAGACCATTTATCTAGAATATGAGTCAGAGAAGAAGCACATGAAATTGAAGATACCATGCCGATGCACAATTATATAGGTTACAACATGCAGTGCCATCAGAATTAGAGGACATTTTGTCTTTTCTATGAATAGGTATGACACTAGAAGGAATGAAATCCTTAGAGAAGAAACAACTTGCTATATACATGACACCCTATATGTTGATTAGTGGTGACCTATACAAATTAGGTGGGATGAAGTATTGTGTCATTGTGTACTGGAACATGAGCATAGATATTATGGAAGAAGCTCATGGTGGTATTATAAGTGGCCACTATGCAGGTGATGCCACTGCTTGTGCACAAGATTCTACTGTTGGATTATGGTGGGAGACCTTGTATAAAGATTGTAAGGAATTTTGTAAGGCATGTGATCATTGTCAACATCTTGGAAAACCAAGGACAATGAGATGAAATGCCTCTAAGACCTATTACTAGTGCAGAACCATTTGAAAAATGGGCTATAGATTTTGTGGGTCCTATTTCACTAGCCACACGTAGGACTGGATCATGCTATATCATAACTTGCACAGATTATCTGACAAGGTGGGTAGAAGAAGCCCTACAAAGGATTGTATAATACTACAACAACTAGGTTTCTATGGGAAAATATTATTACAAGGTATGGATGTCCATTAAGTTTAACGAGTGATAGGGGTACACATTTCTTGAATGAGACAATCAAGAATTTTATGGATGAATTCATGATTGCACATCATAAGACTACACCATATCATCCTCAGGCCAATGGAACTGCTGAGGCTTTCAAAAAAATTTTGAGCCAAACATTGACAAAAAATATGTGATGTTGGAAGAAAGGATTGGGATGATAAAGTATCTGTAGTGCTTTGGGCATATCACACAACATATAAAAGGTTGAACAAAGCCACACCATTTCAATTAGTGTTTGGCAGTGGAAGTAGTTCTTCCTATGGAATTCATGTTACCTTCTTTGTGTATTGCACACGTGCATTAGAGGTCTAGCTGATGAGAAAGCATTAGAAGAATGGATTGAAAAGTTAATCAAGTTGGATGAGCGATGAGAAATAGCACGTTGGAGTCAAAAACAAGAAAAGGCTAGGAAAAAGCATGGCATGATAGGCACATCAAGGATAAAAAGTTTGACAATTGGACAAGATGGTGCTCCTTTATGATTCTAAGTTTTTTGTGCCATCCAGAAAACTCAAAGTACATTGGTTGGGGCCATATGTTATCACTCACATACTTGAAACATGTGCTTGCCAATTAGAGGTGCTTGATGGAACACTATTACCCAGGTACTTCAATGGGAGTAGGTTGAAGCCCTACTATAAATAAGTCTTCTTGGTGTTTGTAATAAGGCAATGTTTCCATTTAGATTAGGTTTTCAATTTGTATTTTCCTTAATGTATTTCCTTATTTTCATCTACTATGCTTTGTCAATTTAGTTGGTGTTTTTTGTGTAATAAAGCGTGTTTGCGCCAAAGCTAATTAATTATTTGAAGAATTTATATGCAAGAGGACTACACATACCCTTAGTGTGGGGTGGTTATTGATATCCAGGTACAAGACTGTTGAAAATAAGTACACATGAAAGGAAAAAACTACTATGGGTGTTATTCAAAGTTGGAGAATTGTTAGAAAAGAGATTGCTTCTAGACAAGATGACCATAGATGGAGATAAATGATGGAACAATATAACATGAGGTAAGCGGAGGCCATGAAGACTACTAGTGGAAGGGCACAGTGATGAGGTACTGGGTGCATGGAAGTGTGCTGAAGAGAATTCTACAACCAAAAGGTAGGAGGGTGTGCTAGAAGGTTATGACTAGGGCGTGAAGATGTACCACATGGAAAATGAAAAAAAGGATCAATTAATGAGATTTTGGTAGGTGAAGGAGCAATAAATACACTAAATTTTTGAAAATCTATAAAAGGAGGGGATGTGAGTTCATTCTTACCATTGCAATCATGATAATTTGAAAGATCCAAGTGTGACTGAAGTTGCGAGAAGAGTATTCAGTGTGAAGAGTGTGAATCGAGATGTGATGAGCAGATTTGTGCATAGAGGAAGCTTGTGTCCCCATTAGTTCACGAAGGGTTTGAGTGAAGCAAGGCATTACAAAAGAGCTAGGGCACATAATTTCAACTAGGGCATGTTGAATCAAGCTAGGGTTTGGGTTTTCACATGTTGTAGGAGATAGAAGGTGAGTATTTGAAGTTAGAAGATTGCAGGTTATAGATGGCACCAAAGAAAGCACCTACCACAGGAGCTAAGGGAAGAAGAAAGTGGAAGTAGAGGTTGAAATGACTCTGAGAGTAATTTCTCATAAATGTAGTATCTAGAGGGTGTGATTGTGGGTCAAGAATGGGATTCCCACATCCGGAAGAGAAAGATCAGTGATTACAACCATCATACACCTAAAAATAAGGAGTTGGATGTGTTATTAAACACAAAGACAAATAAGTGCACAACAGAAGACATGCCAGTGTATGACGATTTGGGGAGAAGTTGTTGAAGTAGATTGGAGTTTACCAGTTGTATGAGCTCCCCTACTTTGGTAAATATGAACCCTTGTACTAGTGGTTGATGAGTAGGGTACATGAATATTTCTTCTACTTTGCAGGATGCAGGGTAAGGATCACAACTGTGTTGATCTCAATAATAACAAGGTTGAAAGGCACAGGGGTAGATCTAGATGGTGATTTAACTGATAAGGCCACAATCTTGAGAAAAGGAAGGAGTTGGGGTATACCAAGGGTCCGCGTGGAATGGACATTGATAAACTAAAGAAGTACCCAATCATACAAGCAGTTGCACACTTAGTGACAAAGTTGAATGACCAAGAAAGATGGTCACAAGTAAACACAATGTGGCTACACATTGTGAAGAAGATGTCACAGGAGTGACTTACAACATCTCTAGTTACATCATGGAAACTATCATTGAAGAAGTGCATGCACAGGAGAGAAAATTAGTTTTGGGGCTGTTCTATTATCTCTGGTGTTTATGGAAATGGGGTGCCCGATGGGCCAAAGGAGAAAATATGGGAATACCCTATGGAGAACAAGTCACTTGTGGAAAGATTTGGAAAGTACTTGTGTGAAGGATCAATGAGTGGACCATTCAAGCAAGAGGGTGGAGAAGTGGTATGATAGGCTCCACATGTAACATGTTTGAAGAAGAATGTGCATACCAAGGAGTTACCTTTGGTAGTAGGGAAGGTAGTGTAGTTCATGGTATACCAACACTTTTACATCATGCGGTTCACCATGAAAGATGGGGCTTGGAGCCCATGGTGAAAATTACCATATGCCTTCACAACATGATATTTCTAGGCATCAGTTCACTAGTTTTTGGATGCATGTGCCACCTAAGCTTCAATGCAAAGACAAGGTAGATTGTGACTACCATACACTGAGAAAGACATATGTATATCCAGGATGGACTACCTACATTGAGAGGCTTATCTCGATGTTATAAGCATGAAACCTATAAGCTTGGAAATTAGGGACACGTTAGAGCAGTGCTTGTGTACCTTCAACTCAAGCCCAATGGAGAACAATAAGTATGTGGAGAATGAGTTCACACTCCCAGGGCCACCAAAAGGTAAGCATACAATGGAAAATGTTCCAGCACCTAAGCCCACAGAGACAATAGAAGTAGATGATGAAGAAGAGAGAGCATGAAGATAGTGGTGGTTTAGAGCATAGAGGTAGGAGGTAACCTATAGATAGGGTAGAAGTTGAGCATGTGACTACTCCACCCCAGCCACAAGAGGGAGATGATGAGGACTGGATGTAGTACAAGGAGAGCACTCATTTCAAAAGGGTATTAGGAGAACAAGAACCCAAGGTGTTACTCCACAATCAAGTGCACAGATCACCTCGAATCTCTCCATACTAAAGGACAACTGGAAAGAAGAGAAGGAGAAAGTTGAAGCTAGATGAGGAGGAGGAAGAGTCGAGGAAAGTGTGCCCAAATCTCCTACACCTCCAGAGAATGTGGAAGAGCCAAAGGATGAAGAAATGAAGGATGGAGAAGAAGGAGAAAAGGAGGTAGATGAGATAACACAAGAGACTACTTAGGCATATAGAACAAGCTCCAAATCTTGATGCTCAAGTTCCTAAGGGGCCAAGATCGAAAAGAACAAGTGGAGAATATGTTGCATCGGTCATGGGCTACGTTGAGGACACAAGTAAAATTTTCGTGCCCATTTTCAAAGCATAATGACACCAAAGGAGTTGTATGGGTGGGAGCTGATGGATGAAGATATGGCAACCATGCACACAAGGAAGTAGTTGTCATGGTCTATGCACACACACATGGATGAACCAGACTTTGATGTATGTGAAGAGTCATGTGTATCAAGGAGGTTGAAGAAGACACCTCAGGCTAGACACATAACAATAAAGCCTATTGTTATGTTAGATGAACAAGTGAGTAATGCTTTGGTAAAAGTCTGACAGAGGTGGCACAATGAAATGTGGATAAGGCTGCAATAATTAGGGTGCTAAGAGAAGAACTCAAAACTAAGGATGTAGAAATAGCACACCTAAAGAAAGAAAAGGACTTGGAGAAAAAGAAGAATAGTGCATTTATAAGCATGGCAGAGGAAATTGGAGACCTTTTCCTAAAGGTGAGACCACACCTGGAATCCAAGGTACCAGAAAAGTTTCCTTCAGCGATGCATTATGTATGTACCTTGGTGGACTTGGTGCTTGAAGATGGACCTCTATGCATGCCAACACCAAAGAATCCAACAAGAAGTAGAGAGAAAAGGCTTGATGATGAGGAAGATTGCATCATATGAGGCATTTCTCCAAAGCTTGCAGGAGGAACTGAAGAAAAGTAGATCAAGTGTTGAATATTTATACAGCCCTCGGAAAAGCCATTATAAGAGAACCAGACCATGGAAGACAATGAAGTCCTAAAATCCATGAAGGATGAGACCTTGGCATGCACATGTAGAATGATTAGCAGCTTGTCAAGAAGAAGTGTGAGGCCCTTACATACAAACACAAGAACCACACAAGGAAAGGCTAGATGAGCTTGGGAAACTCATCGCGTAAAATATGGACTTATTAGAAGGAAGAATGACTGCAATGTCCAACATTGTTTTGGTCTTGCAGAATGAGAAAGGAGAGATTGCACAAGATGAGCTAGAGTCAATTGCAAGTAGATATCCTAGAAAAGGAAGAGGCCACGCTCAATGATTGGCGTAGACTTTAGAGGTGGAAATAAAAGAAGAATATCTAGAATTGATTCTTCTGGTTGAAGAAAGAAGATGTTGCAGGGTAAAGTAATTATTTTATTCATAAAAAATTATTTCTATTCTTCTATTCATATTCTTTGATTCATTTTGGAGAAAACCATTGTCGGGGTGGAAATGAAATTAGTGTGGGGTAATGTTGGTCATTCAAAATATGGACACTTAGCAAAAAAAACATATAGAAGGTTTGTGTAGAAGAATAGAGTGCATTCAAAGGCGTGGAAGGGTCAGGAAAGAATCATGCATGTGAAGAAGAGAGATAGATTTGGGACTTATCCATTTTCACGTGTATGAGCTATTTTTGGAGATAGCATGTCAAACACACAAACCGGTTAAAGACTGTGCATGACATGCATTGGCTATTTTGGAGGATTGGCTATGAAGCACTTTGCATGGGTACAAGATGAGAATAGATTTACTACTGACAGTTAACTAGAAGAAGTCTATTGTTAGCGCACTTGCATGTGTGGCTATTATTGTAATAACGCGTGGCTAATAATAGCATGTGACCTATTTTGGGATTAGATAAGTGGTGAAGGGAAAGTCCCCACCCTTATAAATATGTAATGGTCTGTGTAGTATGAGATATATAGAGATAGATATAAGTATGAGAGTGTGAGAGAAGAGTTAGTGTGAAGTTATGTTGTCAAGATTTTATATATTTATGCGCATAAGCGTATACTACTATTATTGTAAGAATCTTCTATGTATTTATCATGTTTTATATAATGGAGTGTATTAGCTGAATCAGAGTGTTAATTCTGAGTATAATTGGATCTTACATACTTGATTTCATCATGGTTATCATTTAAATATGTTTATCATTCATTTTTAGGATTTTAAACTAATTTCTAAAAGTTCAAAGTTTTGCACTTTTTACCTTTGAGTCACATTCATAGAGAACTTGAAGTTTGTCCCGTGCCTCCTTTATATTCTTGCAGTGCATCACTTTTCCCATTTCTGATTCTTCAAGTCCACTCAGGATTGCATTGAAAGCCTTTGAGACTTGAGTTGTTTGTATAATCAGTTTTTTCTTTCTCAGTTCTTGGAGAGTTAGTTGGAGGAACATAATCCTTTTCTAATGTAGCCCAAACATTAAACCCTTGTGCCATGATGAAAGTATTCATCCTCATTTTAAGAAAATATAGTTTACTCCATCAAACAATGGTGGCTTTCCAGTTGCACTGCTACTAGTCATTTTTTGCTTCAAGGATCTCTTTTCAAGTTGTCAAACTTTTGTAAAATGGACCAGCTCGATACTAATAGTTAGAATCGTAATGGACTCGAGAGGGCAGGGTGAATCGGTCCTTATAAAAATTTAAATTATATTTCAGATCTAAAACTCAAAATATCATACACATTTAATCACAATAACCACTTATTCAATACTTTATGTGTGCACACCATAAACCATCAATAAAACATGTAACCATGAAATCAAAGAAACAACACAAGAACACAAGATATAAGTGGGAAACCCTCAAGGGGAAGAAAAATCACTGAAACACAATCTTATATTGATATGTTTCTAAATTTAGTGAGGCACCAACCCCACAAGGAGCACCAACCCCTAGTTTAGTAGAGCACTAACCCTACAAGGAGCACTAACCCCTAATTTTGTGAAGCACCAACTCCACAAGGAGGCTACAACCCCAAAGATGATCAAGCACCCACTCAACCACCTTATGATGTGTATATATCTAATTTTTTTCTGCCACAACTGATGGAGATCCAATATCCATCTCACACTTCTTCACTCAAACCCTAGGTGATCACACTTCACAAAACAAGCTCATCAAACCCTCTAAAAATCATCAAACTCTTGCTTTCATGTTCTTTAATTTTTCTCAACCTATAACACACTTTAATCAGCCTCAATTCATGCTCAAACACATACAATCACACTTCACCTAGGTCGCTCCACATGCGTGCGCATAGCGCGCACACACACACACACACACACACACACACAACTAGTTCCAAAAAGCACCCAAAAACATGCTTTTATATGCTTCTCCACATTTCAAACTTAGGCACAACATTTTCCATCCTTTTGGTTCAACCCATACATCAAGGAAACATTTAAAATTTTAAATATAATAGTCAAAAGTGACCCAATTAGGTCATCCTAGCTAAAACCACATTACAAGTGCCAAAAATGGCTCAAAACCCCATAGGCATATTCTTTAAAATGCCCTTACATTAAATGTATTTTTTCATGACCCAAAACCCCTTAAATATGAATAAAATATCATAAAAAAATCATACATGGTCACACATTTTATCAACAAATAAAATTATTTCATTTACTGGGCCCAATTCCCTTTACAAATCTCAAAACAGTTGTTTCATGAACCCTTCAACACCCTAGAAACTTCATTTGATCACAAAATTACTTCTACTCAATAAAAAAAATTCATGTGACCACTCAAAAGAAATGGAAAAACTTGTAGAACATTTGTAAGCAAGTTATAATTCATTAAAAATCCTTCACTTCAAACCATAGCAACATTTTCCTTCACTACATCAACCTACCAAAAACGTCGTTTCCAAAGTTTAGATCATAAAATAATTTATGAATGTATTAAATACCTAAAAATGGATTCATTGGATTCCAAATTCATTCTTATTCACTTTCTAGGTGATAGGAATCATCACCCAATCCATCTCATGCTTCAAATAACACCAAACTTTCACTAGAACACATCATGTCTTGAACTTCCAAAGATCTTCCTACTCAAAGAATGACTTGGAAACCTTTCAAATGACCTCATCAGGAATCAATCCATATATACATGGAAAAATATCTAATTTCCACAACTTTAATCATCTCAAAATTCCACCTGTAGCTCAAGTTATTCTCATTTTACTAGAGACGGCTATTTGAGACCCCAAAACTGCCCTTTGACTAGTCAACCTATTTAGACCTCAAAACACCATGTACCTAAATGAAATTTTCCTTAAACCTCATGGAAATCAATAAAAACTCCCAAAAATCATGCACTAAAAATCTTGCATGCTTGCTACTCCTTTGGACCATCTTGTCCTAAAACGTTCTTCTCCAAAGACTTTTATTTTTAGTTGGGGCCCACTCATCACCATGACCTCAACCATACATTTATTGAAATCCTAAGGAGTCCTATACATCATTCAATCATCAAATTTTGATGAAGAAATCAAAAGCGGGTCACAATACTTCACTTTTGCTAACTACTCCTAGCTAGGGTTAAGATAGGGTTTTAGACCACTTTACCTTCTTAACATTCGTTCATAAAAAACTAAAGATAAAAAAACCTCATTATTTTTTAAAACATTCTAAAATAACCTTAAAATATTCCCTAAAATGAACAAGGTCCCATGCAAATCACATTGTTCACAACAAACATCGAAGTTGCACTTCAAGCTGGAATTTGACTTGATTTTCACCTTGTCTCACAAAATTAGTCATATCTTACAAAATTCACATCATGGGAACCTGAAAGTTTTCTGAGATCACTATTACTCATCCCTCTAACATCTCCAATCATCATAATATCAATTTCATAGCTCAAACTCTCTAGTCACTAAGACTTACCTATGTTTGCATGTTAGATCCTCACTATAGAAGCTAGGGTCAACTAAAATAATGCAATAACTAAACAAGAAACCTCTGAAAATGAACCAAAAATACCTCATATGTCATGATACACCTAAATTCAAGCTTCCATGAGCTCATATGGCTCCAAACCACATTGTCACACCTCCAAGTAAGCATACCTACTCCCAATGAGCACTGTAACCAAGTGATCACACCGAATCTATACTATGCCACTGTTATGAGTGCTCAAGCACCCTTAAGACATGCTATAAATCATTTCAACATGATTCCCAAACATCCAATAATCTCATACTTCTAAGCTACACCTCTTAGGCACATGTATAGGAAGCATCGGAGAAAGCACACCTCATTGAATCCCACTTTAGCAGTTGATATACATTTGAACTAGTATGTTAGCATCATATACAACATTATGACATCATCATAAAAAAATTAAATTTTTCATTAATGTGATTTTTCATCAATGACAACACCTATTAGGCCTACATTCCAACATGGGTAATAGAGTCACTACACCAAACAACAACAACAAAAGCTACAAACACGACTTAACAAGACCAACATATAAGAGGGAAAGGAAACAAAAGATGGGAAAGGAAACACACAAAAAGGTAAACATAAAAAAACATCCTAAATCACCTGTGCACATGTGGGGATAACCCACTTTTTTTGTAGCACCAATTCAAATTGAATGTTTACTCGTATGCAGGTATCGTTGAATGCCTTTCTTCCATAAACCCATTAACGAGCTCACTAAAATATGATACTTTTCTAAATTTCTTGAGAAAACTTAGATTATTTTATTTCAATTGATGACTTTATTATTCAGCTCATTGCTTTTGTTACTTTGAAACCTTCTGTACATCTTTTCATTGATTCCCAAGTTCTTCGTAATTGATAATTTTCATTTTTTGCTGCGAAGATGAATCTTGATCATACTCAAATTTTTATTTTCATAGTGAGGCCTATGACATTTTATAGGGGTTTTTTCTTCATTTTTCATTTTCTTCATGATCACTATTTTCATGAGTTGATTCTTGACAAATATTTTGAAAGCTTCAACACTATCACAATCCTCTTGATGTTTCATGTTTCTCAATTGATCCAAGTAATCTTCTTTCACACACTCTAGCTATTTCTTAACTTTGTTGCTCTGTATAGTGTGGTATGTATATTGATTCATTATCTTGGAAAGATAATGAGCACAAGGTTGGGCATGCAACATGGAAATCATCATCTTCTCCATCTTGTTCATTTTGAGCTTGAAATCCATATTCATGGTGAAAGCACCTTTTCCTTGAGTGGAGTTGACCTTGAAAGATGCAAGCATATTATTATCCATACATTCCTTGTTGATAATGTTTTCATTTTGAAAAAAATCAGCCTTGGGATCAAGCACCATTCCATCTATCCATTCTTCATTGAGAAGGTCTCCATCTTCATGAAAGGGAATGAGCATGAAATTAGGGCTAAAATATTTAGGTCATTATTTTCCAAATATTGGCCACTAAGAAATAGGGAGTCCATTTTTTTTATGAATTCACCCTCTTCTTGAGTAGATTCAACTTCAAGAGGTCTAAAGACCTTGTCATACATGCATTTATTCTTTGAAGAGATGCCTAATCTCAATAGGAAAGAGAAAGCCTTGTATTTATAATCATACTTATTGAACAAATTTTCATGATGAAATTTGAGAACATGATTAGAAACTTTTGAATCACCTACCAAGAATTTTCTTGCCATCATTTTTCATTCATGACCCATATTTCTCATCACATGATATTTTTTGTTGCAAGTCAAGACCTTCATGACCATCATCAACTACTCAATAGAGAAATTACATTCATGTTCACATCTAGTGAGAAGTACATATTTCAAATTATGATTCCATCAAGTCACCATGATGCTCTTTGACCAGCTATGTGATATTTGGATACTCATCCATCAACATGGGAAACTCAACATCTTCTTCCGGATCTATGAAAAAATTATAAGACCGTGAATCGTAGAACATGATATCTACCCTCTAGCCTTTGAACGGTGTACTTCATTTTCCTAATGGGAATAATTTTCTTCATATTATCATTAACTGAAATGGTGGCATACGACCAATCCATCTATATATCTCCACCAACATATCGACTGAAGCTTAGACTCAAGTAACATACCATATGAGGCTAGCATATCTGCTACAAGAATTCTCATTGTGATCTTCTTGTTAGGAAAATCAGAAAATGCTACATGATCATCCCTAACTTTCCCAACAAGAGGAACTTATTTTGTTTCCATGTGGTAACAATTTCCAAAGTGGTAAGGAGAGAGATAGAATGAGAGATTTAACAACTTTTGCAGGCATGACATTGTTAGAGGCACCAGAGTCAATAATGCAATTATTCAATTTGTACCCATTGACTAACAAGGCTAGGTAAAAATTTTCTATCTTCCCAAAGGTGAAGGGTATGGAAGCAAGACATATACGAGGAGTGGTATGAGGAGCGGAGGTAGTTCCTTGGTAGTAGAATTTTTGGAACATGAAACTGAACTACTTCCTTTGATAAACTAGACTAGCCTATCAAATTTCTTGGGATGGGTTTTCAAGTACTCAAACTCAAAAATTTGAATTTTGGATTTCTTGCAATGGTCAATGATGTCAAAAGGTGGAGAAGTTATAAGCACATCAAGAAATATGGTATCCTTGACAAGGGTAGGATTTGAATTTTAGGATCAACAAAAATAAACACTTATTTATAAAGAGAAGTTGAATAAGAATTACCTGAAGAGGCAAAAGGGTTCTTGGCTGAGATGGTCTCGGGATTCTCTTGGATAATCCCGTGGAAGCTAACATTGATGATCCTCCTTTCATTGTTGTTTTTGTAGAGTTGCCACTTGAGGATCTAAATACTTAACTTGGGCAGTGGAAAAAGAGCCTTCTTTCTCCTTTTATGATTGAGTGAACACTACATAAGAGTATTTGTCCATGGATTCTTCAAAATCTTCATCATGTGAGAATTTCAAATACCCAATCCTAGCACCTTTTTCTTCTTATTCCTCTTCAATTTTGATTCAATAATTTATTCTCCTTCATCTTCATTGGTCTCATATATTCATTGACTGGTGGAGCTTCAAGGGAAAGCCTTTGGGGTACTCCTACAACTTGATTTCTATTTTAGTTCTTATATGATGTAGGTTGGGAGACTTCCTTCTTCAACATTATCACATCATTAGCTAATTTCTGCAATAGTGGATTGACTCTTTCATCTTTGGAACTTTAGGCTTTATCCTGTATTGAAAGATTCTTGATCTTCCCTGCATGATCAAGTCATCTTTCACTCCAATGGTAAGTTCTTGAGTGTTTTCCAAATTGTTTGGTTGAACTCTTCATAGTATGAAACTAACTTTAGGAAGTTAGGCATTCATGAATAACCTTTTATAGTTATCCATGAGGATAATCAGTGATAGAAATTTTATTGATTAGCTTATTGAATTTTGCCACAAAATCTCTCATGGGCTCTTGTGGTTATTTATTCATTTGGGAAAGTTAAGCAGGGAAGGCATAATCATCTTCAATAGTATTGAATATTTCTTCAAACATGTTTTTCATATCATTGCAATTAGTGATTGAGCGTGATGGAAAGTAGTAGAACCAGTCTGCAGTAGAATCTTATAGTGTTTCCACAAAAACCGCATTGTGACATATTCATGTTGTACTCCAAGAATGTAATAGGTTGTGATGAAAGTTGTAATATGGTCATCTAGTTGTTGCTTTCCATCTCCAAATAATTTGGGAAAGATTTTTTTCGTGATCCCTTTGGAATTTCATGAAGTCATGGAGCTAAAGCCCTTTGGGACGAGTATTTTGACCCCATGGTAGAGGTGTAGTCATTATTTCTTCTTATTCCTTGGGTTCTTCTTCTCTTTCTTCTTTAGGAGGAATGAGGACTAGTGGTTCTGTAGTTGCTTCTCTAATATGACCTTCAAGAGGAAAACTAGGATCAAATTTAGGAAAGTACTCTTGACCTATTTGCCTTGCTATTTGAACAATGGAAAGTCTTAAATTGACTCTTTGTTGTTCCTCAAATATGGGGTCCACAATGCCACTTGCACAATCATCTCATGTGTGTCTCCTTTCTATCATTTTGTTATGAGCATTAGAGAGGAATGAAACTAGAGAAAATCATATTTTTCAATAGGACCACAATAAGGATTTTTAAACATTTAGATGGAATTTTTGATATTTTTTGTTTTTTTAGTTTTTATGGATTTTTGAATATCTAATTTTTTTAATTTTGAGATATCTTTTACAAGTGCACAATGGACATATCTCCCAAAGCAAAGTCACCAAAAACTAAGTGTGAAATAATTTTTCATTGGTAACATTATTGGTTTCCACTAATAGTCACGGGGCTAAGCCCCTCTTTCTTATGTATGGGGAGGCTCCCATTATTGAATGTAAACTAACTAAGAATTATGGGTGGCCATTAGGTTAAGGATCACACAGAACACTCCACTAAACTTGTGGAAAAGTTCTTGTATGAAGTACAAAGGATTAAATTGCAATGAAAGAAGGTAAAGGGTAGAAGGAGAAATAAGGAGAGAGGGTTACTATTGTGATTAGGCTTACAAAATTCACATACAATAGCCATAGTAGGTCCACATTCAATTAGAAGAACACAATAATGCAAACCATTATCAAGATTGGTAAATAAGAGACAAAATTTTCTACAAATCTATCAATCAAGGACACAAAGTTCCTTCTTAGTTGTACAAGATCATAATGCTCACAAAATTGGAAAGTAGAGAGAGTAGAGGAACATTGACAAAGAAGATAGAAGAAAATGCAAATTTTATTACTTGATTCAGTAGTGGTAAATCTCAACAACATACATTCAATCAATAATTTCTAACCCTTTAGAATGGAGAATCCATTCCAATTTATAGAATTACAAATCAACTATTCATCTAGCCCCACACAACTCTTCACCTATCGCCATTGATTAAGCTAAATTTGGATTTATGCCTTATATTATGCTATTGTAGCAATAAAATAAATATGCAATTAAGTACATCAATGAATACTAAAGAAAGCTAAGCAATAAATTATAAAACCCTAGTTGCAAGGAGGAGAAGAAGGTACTTAGTTGATTCGCAATAAAATCTGGAGTGTACCAAAATGCTAACCAGGTGAATAGAGCAGGGGAAGCATCATACATAGACCTAGAAAAATGTCCATCTAGAAATATAGGCTGGATGGGTACTTGGAGAGGGACAGGGGCACCCTAGGCCTATTTCTAGGCACACTGGTCTACATGAAAGCTCAGAAACCTCCTTTGAGTGGTCGCAAGGTGTTCGATGTTAGTCACCTTTGGTCACTCTCGAGGTCACACAATGATTGCCAAGGTTGTTGGAAATCTACAATGAAATATGAAGTTGTAAAACCCTCAAATAGACGTAAAATCCTAAAAAAGAAAGATGCAGAATGAGGGGTCGAACTGTTCTCAACTGTCACAATGGTGAACTTACGACTGAGTATTGCACTCACATCTCAGACCCAATGTGGTTCTATGTGTGTGTGTGTGAAATTTTTCCCTAGGTGGCTCTTGTGCGAGTCACACTTGATAACGAGCAAAGTAAGCTATATATAAAGAAATGTAATAGATATGTGCATGGAATAGAATGAACGTCCCTCTGATGAAGTGCATAAAGAATAACTAGGCCTTGTGTCCCTTGTGATGGTGTTATATGGATGCAATGAAGTTGATAGATGCTTGATGGATGCAACCTTAGGTGGTGATAGCTAATGTTTAGTGTTTGGTCCTTTATTATGATCACATAACTTTATATTTATATGATTCATTTTCTTGAATTTCATAATTAACCCCAAAAAGGATGACTACCAAAAATATAAGATGCTCAAATGGCTAGAAAGGACCCAAAAAGTGTGAGTAAAGTACAAAGGGGTCAGGGATGCCCAGAGGGGATGAGGGCACTTGGCATTGGCGTCTAGGATGATAAAAGCAAGAGTATAAAAAGGAAGGTGGGTAAATAAGGGTGTAAGACTAAAATTGGTAACAAAAAGAAAATAAAGGTGGTTAAAGACATGGGTTAATTAGTACTTTTCTTACTTAGGAATCATATGAATAGTAATATGCAATCAAGACTAGATAATTACCCAAAGTTTGTGATTTTGTGTCTACATTTCCCCCATTTTATGTTGGTGAGTGGAAATCTCGGTAACATAAAGTAGATAGAGATGTGTACCTGATAACCATGTAGATTGATATCTAAAGTGTGTTGAGGGACTAAACAAAGCATGGAGTGATAAAAATATGAAGCGTGGATGCTAAGGAGGAAAAAGTGCAACAAAGTGATGGTGAAAATGAACCTAGGAAGAAACGCATGTGTAAATGTTGTGATGTACCTATTGTTGATGTCATTGTTGTTGTTGTTGTTATGATGTTGATGATGTTGACTACCACTTCCCATACGAGATGGACCTACAAAAGAGAAGAATGAACAAGTAGTCAAATACACATGTATATGTGTAAAAAGTATGTAAAGAAGTATGTAAAAATGAGAAAATGTGAAAAAGGAACATGTGCACCTAATATGTGATGAGAAAAAGGGTGTAGAAAGGATCCTAAAGATGTTGTAGAAGACCGATTTTTTTGGGTGATCTCACGCCAATGACATGGAAGAAGTGTAGGGAGAAAATTCTAGTGTCATCCTCTAACCTTTAACTGCTTCCCGTAATGTAGGACACCACTACAGATGGTGTGCAAAATCGGTGAAAGTGCTAAGGATTGTATGCCATGTAAAATCCATTGTGTGGAGTTTTGTAGACTGTGTTGAACTACCAATTGTTGTGTAATTTCCCCTAGTTACTAGCATCTAGGAAGGACATCACTATGCTAAGGACCCAAGTCTTATTTTGAGCCCTGTCCAAAACTAAAAACTATGGTGTATCAATACTATGTTGTGATGTGTATAACATTGTATAGGGTAACTGATTCACCCAAATGATGTCCCTCTCATTTGGGGTTCGTGTGACATTGTTGAAGGAGTATGCGGCCCAAAAGAGGACTGACCGTTGTACTGAAATTGTGCCTTGCAGGGGGGAAGGTAATGTGCTTGGTATAAACCAAGGCACATGTAAACAAAGTGGCTAGGAGAAAAGTGTTAGTACAAGTAAACATGCATGTATAAGACAAAATGTAAGTTAAGAAGACAATGCGTAATCTAAGACTCAAGTAAACACACAAGAAGACAATGTAGACCATGAAAAGTGGGTTGTAAAAATGGGACATCACTCACGATGTCGCAAGAAAATCAAGGCCATAGTGGCCACAAACAGACAAGTGTGCACACAAGACAAAGGGAAAAGCCCACAAACAAGACAAGATGAAGAGCAAACAATGGCAAGCAATGTAACAAATAACCATAAAAAAGATAGACTTGCCTAAAAATGTCACACATGAAGCACCCATTAGCATGTTAAAAAGATAAAAAGTATGTCAAAGCGTGTATAATCCAATAAAGTAATGTATTATGAAAAAAATGAAACAATATCACTTGTAGTGTACAAAAGTGGATGCCCCCAGGAGCCGCTATGGGACTAGTAATAGGTGCAGCACCAAGTATCCATGTTATATGTAATAGACTTATATAATCTACAATCATAACTATAAATTCAAGTGAATGCACATGTGTGTATGATAAAGATAATGACATATAATATATCTATCTAGCATGTGTAATAAAGTGAACATGTAAGTAGAAGTAAGTAAGAGTAAATGCAACCAAGATATGTAGTATGTTGTGGATGAGACAGAATCGAAGGCAACATGAATGATAGGGGCAGCGTGCCCCCCTAATGGATGTGTGTGCATACAATGAGGTTCATATATTTATGCCCCCTTAGTAGTCAATAATGAACCATAAATGAGAGTGTGTCATCGGGAAATGGTTTGAATTGTGTGTACTAAAGGGATGTGATTATCAAAGTGAAAAGTGTAGAGTGTAAGTGTGTGACTGAATGAGTGATTTGATGAAATGTGTGAGTGTGATGAGGTCCATTTGATATGTATACCCTTAATAGTCGAGTATGGACTATGGAACTAGAGTGCGTCATAGGCTAATGACCACAACATGTATAAGGAGATGTAAGAGAGATGTAGCATGAATGTGTATAGTGAGTAATGCACCTAGTGTGTTATGGAAGTTGCGAAAATAAGATGTCCTAAGTGTATGATGCATGATGCATGAAGTATATAGTATATAAAGTCATGTGTATAATGTGCAGTGTGTGATGTTCATGTGTATAGTATGCCCTCAACATTCAAGTGTGAACCATAACACAAGAGTATGTCATCGAGAAATGGTGATACAAGCATATGTCAAGATGTATATGTCATATGTGAAAGTCTAGATGTGAAGTGATGAGAAGATAAGACACTTGTTAAATTTTTGGGGGAAATAGGTGTGATGCCCCCAAGTGTGTGATGAGAAAAGAGATCAAGTAACGTCATCTAGGAGGTCATCATTGTCATGATCAATTTGAAAGGTAAAGCATCTGATACATGATAAGCAATAGTATTGGGTTGATCACGTAGTGATCCATTATGATGAAGGTTGTACATGTCCATTGTGTATTCTTTGTCAGTGAAAGGGGGTAGTGGAAAACCATGTACATACCAGTGTGTAAGATTTTGTGAATAGCCAAGAAATGAATCATTGTAAATGAAAACATGGCCGAAAGGCATAGGAAATGAAATGTCAATAGGATCTAAGGTGCCCCCAATATAGTCAAGCCAAGATTGTCCAAGTGTAAGGGGAGCATCACAAGGAGCTCAAGAAACACTATGAGATGAAAGATGTGAAGCCCATAAGCAGCAATGATGTGGATGAAACCATGATAAAGATGAGGAGCATATGGTGAAGGAAATATGTCGTCAACTGCAAAGCCTAGCCGAGCCAAGCCATCATGTGTGCATATAGTGTCATCACAAGTAGGATCAAATGGAATATGATCCCAATAAGAATCATTCATGAAAATCATACATGTAAAGGGAGGACGTGCTAATGGTGGATGCACATGCGATAGTGAAGTAGGTGGAATGACATCGGATGTGTGGATAGGCCCCCAATAAAGTACCATAGTAATAGTCATAACATGAGGAGGAGGAGTTGTAGACGAGACTTCGAGATAGCATGCAAATAGCACCTTCAAGTGGTGGTAAATGATCTAGAGTATCCATGGGTTATGGTTCATTAGTAGTATCAGAGCGTGGAGTAGGAATTATAGTATTGGGATCATAATCACAATATTTGAATGGGTCATGATCACTAAGAATTATATATTCTATGCCCTCATGTAGGAATTTGACACAATGATGTACTATAGAAGGAACTGCTTGCATGGCATGAATCCATGGCCAACCAAGTAAACAATTATACAAAACCAGAAAGTTAATGAAAAAGAAAATTGTGTTAAGGGTTTTGGGCCTATAGTGATAGGCAGAGTAATGTGACCTACACATGGATGAACAAAACCATCATATGCCCAAAGGGAAAGACACGATGGACTAACATTAGCAGAGAAAGACCAATCTTTTCAAGGAATGACATAGGACATAGATTGAGTTCAGATCCATTATCGATTAAAGTATGCTTGATACCCATATTGTAAATGTGAATCATGATATGCAAGGGTGGATCATTGTCAAAAATAGAAAGATCAGCATTAGGATTGGATGGGAAAGCAATATGCTAAGAAAATTCCTTGAAAAATGTTTGATATATTGAATCTGGATGCATATTAGCAGGAATGCGAGTGGTAGCAAAGAGAGTTTTGATTCTATCTCTTAATTCAGGATTGATAAGCAAGAAATCATTAATAGAGATACTCATGATGAAGAGATCCTAGAAAGATAAGAACAATGGAGGTATGAGGATCCTAAGAGCATTCGAGATCAAGTTCGGGTTCACCAAAATGATTAAGCTAAATGTGGATTTATGCCTAATCTGATGTTATTGTAGCAGAAAATAAATATGCAATTAAGTACAACAATGAATACTCAAGCAAACTAAGCAATAAATTATGAAACCCTAGTTGCAAGGAGGAGAAGAAGGTACTTAGCTGATTTGCAATAAAATTTGGAGTGTACCAAAGTGTTGACTAGGTGAACAGAGCAATAGGATCATCACATAAAGACCTAGAAAAATATAGATCTAGAAAGATAGGTTGGACTAGGGCACCTAGAGAGGGACGGGGGCACTGTGGGTGCCCTAGGCTTGTTTCTAAGCGCATGGGTTTTGGAAAAGCTCAAGAAACCTCCTCTGAGTGGTCACAAGATGTTCACTATTAGTCATGTTTGGTCACTTCGAGGTCGCACAATGATCGCCGAGGTTGTTGGAAACCTGCAATGAAATAAGAAGTTGTAAAACCCTCAAATAGACATCAAATACTAAAAAATAAAGATGTAGAATGAGGGTTTGGACTATCCTCAGTTGTCACAATGGTGAACTTACGATTGAGTGTTGCACTACATATCAGGCCAGATATGGTTCTATGTGTGTGTGTTTGTGGAATTATGCCCTAGTTGGCTCTTGTGCGAGTCACACTTGATAACAAGCAAATTAAGCTAGATGTAAAGAAATGTAATAGACGTGTGCATGCAATAGAGTTAACTTCCCTCCTATGAAGTATATGCAAAATAACCAGCCCTTATGTCCCTTGTGATGGTGCTAGATGGATGCAATGAAGCTCTTAGATGCTTGATGGATGCAACCTTAGGTGGTGATAGTTAATGTTTAGTGATTGGTCCTTTATTATGATCACATAATTTTATATTTATATGATTCCTTTGTTTGAATTTCGTAACTAATCCTAAAAAGGTCGAATACCAAAAAGATAATGTGCTCAAACGGATAAAAAGGACCCAAAAAGTGTGAATAAAGTACAAATGGGTTAAGGGCACCCAAAGGGGATGAGGGCACCTAGCGTTGGTGTCTTGGCTAGGTGTTGGTGTCAGGATGATAAAATCTAGAGTATAAAAAGGTAGACTGAGAAAGTAAGGGTGTAAGACCAAAAGTGGTAATAGAAAGAAAAAAAAGGTGGCCAAAGACATGGTTAATTAGTACTTTTCTTACTTAGGAATCATATGAATAGTAGTATGCAATCAGGACTAGATAATTACCCAAAGTGTGTGATTTTGTGTCTACACCCATCACTTATGACCTTTCATATTCCTAGGAAGTGAGTCTTTTTCTTATTAGTGAAAAAGGAATCTTACAATGTTAATATTCATGGTCACTTAAGTGAATAGGACAAAACAACAAAATGTGCATTCTTAATTAAAAATTAGATTAAGGGGAGAGAAGAAGGGGGGGGAGAGAAGGGATTAGCTGATATAATGAAGATGGAACCATTATTGATGAGGAACATGTTGATTTGGAGCATTGAAATTGTATATGATTCCTCCTGTTGTGGGATACTCCAAAGTGTTGAATAAGTGTATAGAAACACTATTGCATTGTGATGGAAACATGATGGTTTTAATAACATGAGTTAGGACATAAAAATCACTTTCTTATTTCTTAGGCTCTCACAATTTACCCCAATGATCACAAGAGACAACTCCATGATGTTCAAACTCTTTGATGTTCATCCTTCACTTACTAAAATAGGCCTTCATCATGTGGGTGAAATTATTATCCTTGAAAGAAATTCTTGTCATATGGCCATATACTGAAATGAAATGAGGTGATGGAAATATCTTTCTTCCTTGAGGCATGATCACACCACAAGGTTTTAGGTGAGTGTTTAAGAACACTATTGTGGATGACATCAAATGGAATTGGGGATGATTTATCATTCTTGCATAGAAGGTTCCCCACATGAAGATCACCTATTTACAACTCTAGATAACTTCTTGAACAAAATCAGATTTGGGATGCTTCCATACCTTATTTCTCATATGCTTCCCATGGGATGATTTCTTGTTCCTTCACACATGATGATTTGAGTACCTTGATAGTCTGACTAGCTCACTTTGACTCACTTCTCGAAGAGATGGCCTTCAACTTGCTCCATGAATCTTTCATTTCATTTGATCATGATGACATCATTTTCTACTTCACAACTCACTTCCTCGACCAAGATGCTACTTGAGTGAAAACATGCTTGCAACATTTGAACACCTCTTTTGATCAATTTACTCATCGTAGGAATATAACCCAAATATGAATTACATGTATTGACCCCAAAATTACACTTATCTTATTACCGAGTACCGAGTAAGTGTTTAGAAACAATCTTGAGAAGTGAGTATTTTTGAGAGCATGAGATGATTGTTAGCACCACTCAGTGGTGGTATTTTTTCTTCTAACTTAACTTCGCATAAAGTTGTGCTTTACAGAGATCACCTCAAGAATGTTTTTTTGAGAGCTTTAGGAGGGGTTTATTTCTTTTTGGATACGAAACAACTTCTTAACCTTGAAAAAATGGAAAATAGCAATAACATAAGTAGAACATGAGCTACCTATGTAACTTTGGGGCCAAAATCGAAAACTTTCCATTTTTTACAGGTGGAGTCAAGGGTCATGTTATTTTGGGAATTTTTGACCATTTTACAAAATCCTTGTTATATGAATATACTAATACACTTAGAATACTTCCATTGATGACAATTTTACCTTTTAGAAAATTTCTATTTTGGGACATTTACTTTTTCCAAACTTGTTATTTTTAGCAAGTTGCTCGATTTTCCCGTTTGATGTTTCTCATTGTTTTTGGACGTTCTAAATTTTGAATGTTTGTAATTTTAGGAAACTTACAATTTTTAGAATATCATTATTCATAGCATATGTTATTTTCAGTAATTGAGCTTACTGGTTTTGGATTGCGATGAAACCACTATCAGTGTGTTCGAATTCACACTGGGATCCCGTGCTTTGAATTTCACTATTTTTCAATCTCTAGAACTCTAGGAAATTGAAAAGATTTTTTTGGGGTAAGGGTTTCATATTTATGTATCAAAAAGACAGGGCATCATGGGTAATGCAATCTGAAATCTTCCCAAAGGATTTATAGAGAAAAACCATTGGCAAAATTTCAACTCGATCATATTCTTTGGTTAGACATATACAAGAAAAGCTTGTTTTCGGAGGTCATGGTTGTTCGAAATAATTTGGCCAGCATCTCTGGTAAAAATCAGTGGTTTTCAAAGTATGACAACAACAAAAATGGTGGAATAGCAAACTATGCATAAGGAATGATAAAAAAAATGGTGTTTAAATGTGTTTTATTTCACTTTTGTATCATTCTAGTAGCTAATGGTCTAACACGGGATTAAATATGAGTTTGAATGAGGTTAGAATCTAGTTTATCATGGTGCAAAGGGAAAAAGGGCGTAAAGGGCTCCCAAGTACAACTTAAAGCAAGATGAGGACAAGTGTCAACATGGGAGAGAGGGTGGGTGAGATGGAAGAGCCAAATAAGCACCTTGAGGAGCCAAGAGAGGTCATGTGAGTGACTAAGAGCATGGGCTTAGGCCTAGGCACACTTTTTTGCCCCCTTTATCCCCTTGGGGAAAAGGGATAAGGAATAGAAAAATGTTCCTTACCCCATTTATAAATTTATTTTGAGCATGAGAGGCTGATTGGTTAAGCACGGGGGATGAAAACAAGCTTGAAAATCCTAACGCATGGTCATGTGAGTGCTTGGGGCTAAGAGTAGGAATGAGGCATACTTTTTGTCCCCTCTCCCCATTAGGTGCAAAGGTATGGGAGGGGCACAAAAATTCACATGAGAGAAACATGGTGACATGTGTCACTATGAAAAAATGGCTAAGTATGGGAAACATTCACCTAACTTACCTCTGACTCAACCCAAGTTGACTTGATTGCACATGAGTGGTTGAGTGGTTACACTAGTATGCTTGAAATAGCCTCGAAACATGAAATATTCACCCCGAGCTCCAAATGGACTTTTGAGATGAAATTTTATATGAATATAACTCCAAATACCATTATAAGACCAATGAAACATCTTTCATATCATAATTCTTTTGAAACACCAAAAATGGCCCCTTTTTCAAGACAATGAGGTATAGTTGTAAAGTTTGAACTACCTCAAGAAATAATAAGATTTTAGATCAAATTTGATACTAAAACCATGCAGATGGTTCTTTAATATTTCCATTTCCTACTTTTTTCCTTCTAACTCCTTACAGAGCTCTCATAATCATCCAGAGAAGTTCAGGTTCACAATTTGACTATTCATTCCTTACACCTAAAACCCCGCTTTTACACAAGCAGCCCCTGAATCACCAAATCTTCCCTATATATTCCTAAACTACTTCCAAAACCTTAAATTATCTCTAATAGAACCTTTGGATGTTTATGCCCTTTCAAAACCTTTTGCAAAATATGCACACATGCCCCGAAATGACCAAAATTGTCCTTTCTAAGCCTATCGGAGAACTAGTTTTCGATGTACTTTGTTGAATGGAAGAATTGACCTTATCACTTCATTTTGAAAAAGTGTACATGATGATTTAGTATATTAGGAGAATATTCAAGGTCAAAATGTGTTAGAACTATAATATTAAGTGTATCATAATATTTAGTTTATATTTAAATAATATAGAATAACTTATATTCTTATTATTTAAATATAAACTTTATATTAGGTGGTTGGTTAATTTAATTAACTAATAATTAAATTGGGGAGGTGTTCCTTATCACTTAAGAAGGTCATAACCCTTGGGTTATTTAAATATGACCATAGGTCATATTTAGGATATCAATATATCGATAGATTATAATATTCAAATATTGAATATGAAGGGTGATCCTAGTAAAAACATGGAGTAGAAGTGAGGAGGGAGTTATTAGACTGGTTGTAAAAGTTTCTCATATAGTGGATTAATTCTTCTATGGTTTTTACCCATTTAGGGGTTTTCCATGTTACATGTTGTGTCATTGTGTCATTTATTTTATCTTGTTATTTATTTTACTTAGATGTGCACATTCATATTTATGTATGTTAATTAATGTTAACCTAACATTTAATAAGGTTAGTAAATATTTATTCCACCCTCATCCTAACATGGTACCAAAGCAAGATTAAATAATCTAATTTAATTATAATGTTCTAAGGTTACAACGGTTGGGAAGTTAGGTGGTTAGTTGGTTGAAATCCTATTTAACCCCCCTTCCCTCTCTATATCGTGTGTGTGCACATGTGGAAATTCCTTGGAGATTTCAACAACATGTAAAAAGTTTGAATTCAAGAATTACCAAGGCCCTGTAAATTAAGGTAAGGGTGAATAAATTTTGTGAAATATTTTCTATAGTTTATAAATGTGTGCAAGAAAATTCAAGATATCAAAAAGAGAAAGTAAAAAAATTCAAGTGAAATTCAAGTTTACAGGGGGAGACAAGAATCCAAGAAATAAGGTTTTGAATTTTCTTATTGGTCGGTTAAAACATCTTGTCCCCTAGTAATGTAAAATTTTTACTTTCACTTTGAATTTCAAACCCTATCTTATGTCCCGAATGGACCCCCTAAAAATTTTTGCACATATAGTTTATAATAAATATAAACAATATTTATTATATTTTCTATAGTTTTTATAAAATTCTTCGTGTTTTATAAAAATATTATATATATATATATATATATATATATATATATATATAAACCTATAAATTATGGTTTATATATAAACCTAAACCATATAAAACTATGTTCGTTGATATAAATTAAAAAAGGCTTATATAAAAAAAGAAAAAAAGATTTTATATAGGGGGTGGCCCCATCCAACCCCCTTTCCATCTCCATGCCACATGGCATGCCCTACGCAGCCTTCCTCTAAGTGTCGTGTGTCTCGTGGGCTCCTAACCCGACCACCTCACCGAAGGACCCCAACCCTCGCATATGCTAAGTATTTGTCCCACATGGGGATGACAGTGGGAGGCTTAAGGATTTATAAGCCTACACGACGAGGAATGGTGGTGTGACTATGGTCATACCACCTCATTTTGTTTAGATCCCTTACGGGTATAGCTCACCCGAGTGGCTCGTTGTATTGTGTTTGGATAAATTTGTGTGGCTCGGCCACGATAACATTCGTGGCTCGGTTGGTTGGTAAGGCATGGTTGATTAAAATTGCATAATTTAAAATATATGGTTTAGAAATTATATTCGGTTAATATGGAATGGTAACTCGATGATAAGCTCGCCAATTTGGTTAGCCAACTCGGTTAAATTATAAAAATATAAACAAATTATAAAAATATTTTTGTGAAAAATGGTAAAATAATATTACGATACGACGAAAAAAATTATTGTCATCATTTTGTTAGAAAACTAAAAAAATCACTTACATTTCAATTTATTTTTGATATCATTCTAACGTATTCATGTATAGATTATTCAATTAACAAGATCTCCTTTTTTGGTGTAAAATAATCGGTGTTCAATTGCGAGGATTAAAATACGACAAGTGGACTTTTATTAAACTCTTATTTTAATCCATGTTTATTAATTATTTCTATTTTTACAAAAAAATGGGGTCTAATAAATTTTTAATTGATAAATCTCAGATGTTGAATGGGACCAACTACAACATTTGAAAGATTCATTTGAAGGCAGAATTCACTACTTGCAAATTATGGGCAATTGTGAATGGAATTGAGAGAGCTCTAATCGAAGGACAAGAAATCATGTGACAATGTCATGTGTATCAACAAAAGTGCAAGAGGTGAGGTCCATCATTTTACGAAGTGTACAAGATGACTTTTGCTTCATATAAAAAACCAAGAAATTCCAAGTGAGGCTTGAGCTCAATTGGAATCAATGCATGAAGGTACGCATTTGTCAAAAATTATCAAATTAATTTCAGAGCTTATGAAAACTCCCATAAAGGGAGATGAAAAAGTGATAAATTATTTAGCAAAAATCAAAATTATTAAGTCACAATTAGATGGATGTGGCAATAATTTGATTTAGGATAAATTTCTTTATTTCATTATTCAATTGAATATTCATGAGAAATTTAGAAATTTCATTTAAATTTTGAATTCAAAATATCAAACAGAACAAGACATTCCATATTTACAAACCCTTAGTGCTCTCCTCATACAAGAAGAACAAGTAATGTCAAATTTTGATTCTAAGGAGAATGTCACACAGAACTTCTTGCTCAGAAATCAAAAGGTAAAACCTCTAGATTCAACAAAAACTAAAAGCCAACTTTTAAACCTCCTAACAAAGATAAGAAACCTGGAAATCTAAGAGTTAGCTTTGATGGAAAATGTCATTATTGTGGTAAATTTGGCCACAAGAAAGAGGATTGTAAATTTAAAAATAATAAGTCAAATTTCAAAATCAAAAGGGTAACAAATCTGATCAAAACCAAAACCGTAAGCAAAAAAATAGTCAAAAATCAAATGTGATTGCTTTATATGCCACCTTTTCCACTACAAAAGAAAACGACTAGATATTAGACAGTGGTGCCCCTAGGCACATGACCTTTAGATCTAATATCTTATCTAAACTCGAAGAGTGTAATGATCAGATCTATTTGGGTGATCATTTCATTCTCGATGTTCAAGGTTAGGGAAAAATAAAAGTTTCAAATGGTTTTATTAACAATGTTTTGTTAGTTCCTAAACTTAAAATGAATTTGCTTTCTTGTTCTTAGTTAGCTCAAAATAACTATAGTTTAATTCATTTAAAGAGATGGTTTATATATGTTTAATGGCTTTCCTTATGCTTTTTCTTTAACAACTCAAAGAAGTGACATGTAATTGTGGCATGAGAGACTAGGTCATGTCAATTTTAGGAGCATTTACGATATGTCTCGACTAAACCTAGTAACTGGTATGCCACCTATTTCCCAAAATCATGAAATGTGTGAAGGATGCTTACGTGGTAAGCAATCTGCTAATCCCTTTCACAGTCATCATGATGATAATTCTTCTAAACCTTTGGAACTTGTCCATAGTGATGTTCGAGGACCCCTAGAAGTTCCATCTCTTAATGGTTCTTTGTATGCTATCACTTTCATTGATGATTTCACTCATATGATTTGGTCTTATTTCATTAAAAGGAAATCGATATCTTGTCAAAATTTAAAGAATTTAAAGATTTAGTTGAAATCTCTTATAGTTATAAAATTAAGAGGCTTAGGATTGATAATGGGGGAGAATATGTCAGTCAAGCATTTGACTCATTTTGTGTTGAATGTGGCATTCAAAGGAACTGAGTACTCCTTATTCTTATCAACAAAATGGGATTGCAGAAAGAAAACATTGTACCATTTTAGAAATAGCTAGAACTGTAGATGCCTAAAATCCACTTACGCAATTTTAATACTACAATTACACTAATTATCCTCTTTCCCATTGAAGACTACTAAAATTTTCAAGCAAAGCTAAACTAATAAGACTAACACCACATAGTCTAATTGAGAAAATGCTTATTGAATCTAACAATAGTTACATCAATGATTAAAGCTTAATGGAATGCTTGAAAGAACTAACATGATATATCAATCTATCTTAGCTAAAGCATGCCTACTAGAATATTCAATTGCTAACTAACATAGACCTAAATAGATCTAGGAGCAATCAAATTGGGGGTTTGTTGCTACTCAAGGAAGGTGAGATGGTCTCTCCAAAAATGACTACAAGATCATATTGGATACCCATCTACTAACCCCATTGAAGACTTGAGGCAAGGATTGAGCTTGGCTATTAATCATATTTCTTATATGATATGCAAATCAAAGCATGGTGTAAAGTTTAAAGGTATGTGGTTAGTCTTTTTTATAGTTTTTCCTTTGAGGAAAACTAGCATCTTGGTGCATGTGGGACTAAAATTACAAAGTAGATTAAGGATTGCTAATCATGATTAAGGTTTGCTAATCACAATTAGTGAATTAACAAGTGATTAAGATGTGAGGAGCCTTAATCAACCACTTAGGGTCAATTAGGAGGCTAGGATAAGCTTTTGAAGCTTGTTGAGATGTTGTGGAGGGAAGTGGGGTGATTTTGAATGGTTGGAAGAGGGGTTTGAGCCAATAATAGGGTATATTGACCAAAACAAGGGTAAAATAGGATTAATTAGCTAATAATCGCTAATTATGTCATTTGGAAGAGGATTTTGACTTACGATTTGTCATAAATTGGCATCTTGAATGTGAAAGAGGTTAGGCAATCAAAAATGCATTGTTAATTGACTAAAATGGTAAGAAACATTAGTTAATTAGCGAAAATCACTAATTATAATTGTGTGCTTTTGGAAATAAGATTGCAAAAGCGGAATTTAGATGTCTCGCACCCATCATTTCCGTAATAATTAGTGTTTTTCCACTAATTAGATAACATCCCCCTTCTTATTTGTTAATTAACGACCTTTTGTTAATTAATTAACCCTTCCCCCATTCTGGATGCCAATTAACGTCCTTTTCGCTAGATATAATCCACTTCTAATTGAATAATTAAACATTATTAGTTAATTACGCCTTCTATTTTAATCAATAAACCCTTTTATTGGTTAAATTCCCCTCTTACATCCCTCGAATCATGCTAATTTTCCTTTAAACCCTATCTGGATAGCTTCTACAAGCTTATCCCTACCTATTAATTAATCACATTTGATTAATTAGACCCCTCTCAATTCCCATAAAGTGCACATCCTTTATTAATTCTTCTAAACATGCATATCCTTTGCATTTCTTCTTTGGATAATTAATCACATTTGATTAATTAGACCCCTCTCAATTCCATAAAATTGCACATCCTTTATTAATTCTTCTAAACATGCATATCCTTTGCATTTCTTCTTTGGGCTTTGTCCCACATCCACCAAATTGCAAGCCTTGCCCAAACAGGAAAGCTATATAAAGAACCCTCCTCCTTCCTTCTAAACTTACACCATTTGATTAGTGAAACCTATAGGCATTTTGATTTGAGCATTCTCCATTATTGTAAATAGCTTCTTCATCTTGCATCCATTCTCTCAAAGGACATGAGAAGATCCAAAAATGGCCTTTATCCATTTCTTGGTGAGATCTCATCCTTAATTCTTGAGGTAAACAACACCAATTTTGATTGCTAGGTGATCTAATTAGGTTCATATTTAGGTAGCAATCACAAAGAGTAGGAATGGCTTAGCATTTAATGGTTTTATCATGTTTATGCATTGTAGAAGTTATTTTCCTTAAGCTCTTATCTTGATGGTTCTATAGTAGATTTAGCTTAGCTTTTAGACTACTAGGTGTTAGTTTCTATTTCAATTAGCTTTGCAAGTTTATTATGTTCACATTTGGCACACCTCGGTGGGACTTACTCCATTTTCCTAAGCATTTGATTTCAAGCTTTGTTAGTTTTTGTCTCAATTTTGGCTAACCCTTATTATGCACATGTTAAATAACTTGAATTCCTTGATGTATTTTGTTAACTTTACATGTGTTGAGTCTCTCTTATAGGTTTAAAGGAGATGGGTTGTTGTTAATTTTGGGTTAAGATGATGGAAAATTTTTGACCTTTTTGAGTTTGTCTATGTCAAAATCATGTATTCATGATGTCATACCAAAGCCCATGCATATGTTATGTGTTACCCCATGAGCTACCCCATGCTACTATGTCATATGCTTGCATTATTATTATTGAGGGTTATGTGGTTGGTCACACTAGGATGCACTACTTGTTTTTGGTTTTTGTTATGATTTTTTCATTTTTTCATTTTATTCTTTATCTGATACTTGTGCTAGTGTGACCCCCTGTTATTATTATTCTTTGGCCTGTTCATTCATTTCTGTGTTTTCAGTTTTCTCTACCTTTATCACCCACATGTATATGTCATTAGGGGGATGCGTATCTCTCTCTCTACGCTTGTGTTGTATTTGTCTCTAGCTTTCTATTGTCGATTTAGTCTCTATTTTCTATCGGACCCATGTTATTGTGTTTGGGCCATGTATTTGTATTAGGGGGCATTTTATTTTACTTATTGCATTACTGTTTTTTTGAAAGGCCACATTTGGTGTGCTTGTTCAAAATTGGGCTCTATTTTTGAGGTTTTTAGGATTTGGTCTTTGATATTTCTAACATTTTGCATGTTTTTAATGCTAACTTCTGTTTGCAGGGTGTTTTAATCATCTCTTTTTTCTAACTTGTTTGATGATATTTAAATGAATGTCATGCTTTCATATCTTAGGATAGAGTTGTGTATGCTCTTCCTCACACCTTTTAGGTGATCTTGGGAATCAAAAACAACTCTAAGCCTTCTTTGCATTTACAAACACTTCATTAAATTCATGGTTAAGGGAATGAACAACAAATGGTTAAAACAAGTTGCCTAGTCATTTGATTTACAAGATTTTTCCATTTTCAATATAGTTGGGTTACTTGTTGTGTATGCTCTTCTCTTGCATCTTAGGATGATCTTGAGAATCAAAAACAACATTTAATCCTCTTTCATGATGTTTTGATCTTATGGAAAACTATTAACCTTTGCATGCAGGACAAATACTCACTTGTCAAAGAATCGGGATCTAAACAAATACTAATACAGTTTGTTGTAGGTTTCAATGGTGTGCAAAACCAAACTAAGCTAAAAGATTAAAAAAACACCACTATTCAAAACATTATATTTGTAGGTTGGTTAAGAGCTATGACTTCATCAATTTAAACTGGGGAAGTATCTTGCATAAGCCATAAAACTCATTATGAGGATTACCCCAGGAACCCCAAAGTAGTCCACACCTTGAGGGAATTGGTGGATGAAATGGGAAGTGCCCGCTTACCCACTTGACTAGTGAAAAACCCTTGTGAGATAAGCTTCAAGCTACCCATATGAGGCCTCATTCATTAATTTGATTGTGGGGTTATGGTCCACCTCTCTAGAAGAAATTCTAGATGTGCACACCTCTCTTAGGTAGGAATTGGTGAGTGTTGTAGACAAAAGCCTAGGAAACCATTTTGCACAGGGGCCAACCTTTACCTTTATCCAATCGTGTTTCAAAGAGCTCTCACGAAGCAAGAAATTTTTGGAGTCAAAACCTTGTTAGTCAAACAAGGGGAGAGTCCATTAAAGTTTGAGCCTAGTGTTATTCATCATGAAATTTGTGAAGTGTTACTTTGTCTTAGTTTTTCACTTGTCTAAGACAAGGTGAAAACTCTGCCAAAGTTATGCCAAGTATTTTTCATCACCACTTGGTCTACTCCTTTGTTTTCTTGTTTCCTTTTGGGACAAAAAGAAAGCATACATATGAAGTGTTACTCAAGATTGTGTCCACCACTTTTTGCACCCGCTTACATCCTTCCTTATTGACTGTGATAGTAATTGAAAGTGTGTTGGTACATCCTCAAATCTTGAGTAGCCTTGTCTTGATACCCACATGTCAAGATGTTTCATCATAGTTAGGATTGCTTCATCATCGATCTTCCCTTGAGGTGTTATTTGCTTGCATCACCTTGATATAAATTTTGATACTTACATCTTGTTTTCTCATAAACTTGATTTAAGTTTCTAGATTGTATTGTTACGTTGCTCACACCTTAACAACTCCTTGGTATACTTTGACCTTGTTTCCTTCCAAACATTGCCTCAACCTTGAAAAGTGTTGTTGTTACATTGTTTCACATCATATCAATATTATTTTGATACTAATATCTTATTTTTCCACAAAGCTTGATTAACGTATCTAAGTGGTATTGTTGCGTTGTTTTCACATTTGTAACTTCCACTTTTTGGGATTTAGGCCTTGTTTGTATCTAGATTGGTTATAGTATACTTTGAATTAGAAGTCACTTCAACCCCTTGTTAATACTTACACCTTGTTTATTTTAAACTTGACTTAAGTGTTGACATTGTGTTGATCATCTTGCATCAAACTACCATTGAGACATTTTTACATAGGGAGTAGTTTCTTGTAGATTGGATTTTGTTTCAAACTTGTGTGATTGTTCCTTATGATCTTCCATCTTGTAGACTTGTTTCCTAGGAAAATCCTTTTGATCTTTTGATCCTTTGGTTCTTTATTATTTTCCATAGGACATTCTTTGGCCATTGTTTGACATTCATAGAAACCTTTCAGATTATCACATTGCTTGATTTTTCCTAGGTTCATTGTAGTACTTGTACACATTTTTCAAACCTTAGAAAAAACATTTCCTATCAAGAAAATTTTGAGACAATCTAAACATTGGAAAATTTTCCTTTGTATCATTATGTTGCTAAATTTTGATCAACCATTTTGACATTTACACTTACAACTTGTTGTCCAAACCTTGTTGGATTGTCAAAATTGTGTCATCAATATGTTTTTTTCCTTAGATTCCCTTTGGAAAATCACACAAACATCCCCTATTTTTTTGCAAAATGTCTAGTTGGTTGTCATTATTACTGTTGCCCGAATCGACATGGAACTTCCTTCCATTTGAAGGAGTTCAATCATACTATCTAGGTCTAGGCATTTGGACCCAACAATGCCAACCATGACTAACTATCACATGGTTCCTCACACTTATGACAATAGGGAACCTAGGTTTAGGCATTCACATCAAAATACCCATCATGACTAAACCTTGATTGGTTCTTCATGCTAGAGAACCCATTGATTACCCCTTTCCCCACCTTCATCTCATAGTCGGTGGTATGATTTTGATGATTCTAATCCATGTTATTCTTGATTTCCTCTAATCTCCTGATATCTAATCAAATATTATTATTCTAATCTAAACTATTATTGGATTCCCCATTCTTATTTGATTCTCATGAGCTCTCATCCAATGAATTTATTCTAAGGAATAACCAATCTCCTAAATGACATTTTCCTCCTCTAAGGATTTTTGTCACCACAAATTCTCCCCATCATTCCTCTAATTTGAATCCTAAGTCGTGGTCCTCCCTTTCTTCGCAGGACCCCTTTTATAAGTCACCTCAACAGCATCTTCCTCCTTTGAAGATCCATGTGTGACTCCAAGTTCCTCCAATCAAACTTCTAATTTGACTCTTGAGTGTGGTCCTCCCTTTCTTTACATAGGACCCCCTTTATCAGTCACCTCAATGACATCTTCCTCCTTTGAAGATCTATGTGACTCAAAATTCCTCTAATCAATCATCCAAGTCGACCCCTATGTCACAATCCACTAATTTGGATACATGATCCTCTTTGTCTACCTGCATTATGTCATCTTCTAGGAAAACCTATACCAACCTATTCAAATCCACATCTTCTTCCAACTTGTGAGACATCCAAATCCAAATCAACTTCATCTCTTGAGTCATCTTCTTCTATCAATCAAAATCCAATCCCTCTTTGCCCTTGAGCCCTTTCAACTATATCTTACCATATCCTTATCAATCTTCTAAAGATTGATGTTTGCGTCCACGTCAAATAATTAAAAAAATAATGTGCTAAGATATCTTTTCAAAGCACTATAAAATACCTTTTTGTGGGAGAAATAAGGTCAAACCTTCCCCTCATCTACATCATCAAACATCTTCTAAATCTTCCACACTTGTTGGACCTCTTTCTTCCAATCAACCTACTATCATCGACCAACAATGACCCATACCGATCGATTTATTTCAAAATGAAGAAGAAATCAGAGAATTCATGGGGCTACATGATGACATTCCTCTAGAGGATCATGAGAAAGGATTCTCTTTTGACCTTGATGTGTTCACATATTGTGGGGAAGAAGTTGATTCCTTTTTTGTCAAAAATAGAGGAAGATCCTAAGATCATCAAACTTGATCCTCTTCTTGTTCTTCCATTTTCACATTCCCCATTACATGGAGAAACACTGGGTTTATCATTGATCCTTGGCCTATCTTCTCATCACCCAATCATTCTTACATATCACAATTCCTCAATCACAATCTCTCCTTGGGTCACCTTGGGTCATCTTCTTCTATATGTGGCCACCTCCCCCTTCATCTTATTTCTATATGTGGGCCACCTCCTAGTAGCCCATCTTCATCTTCTATTTTGGGTCACGTCCTAGTAGCCCATTATCTTCTATATCTTGGCTCACCTCCTAGTAGCCCATTATCTTCTATACTGGGCCACGTCTTAGTAGCCACATCTAGTGGGCCCCTCTATAGCCCCATTATATCTTATACTTGGGCCACGTCCTAGTAGCCCTCATCTTCTTTATGGGACACCTCCTAGTAGCCCATCATCTTCCATCTATGGGACACCTCTTGGTAGCCCATTATCTTCTATACTTGGGCCACATCCTAGTAGCCCTTCATCTTCTATCTATGGCTCACCTCCTGGTAGCCCATTTTCTTCCATCTTGGGGCCACATCCTAGTATCCCTTCATCTTCTATCTATGGCTCACCTCCCAAGTAGCCCATCCTCTTCAATTTTGGACCATATCTTCTTCATCCATCTTATCATCCTTCTATCAACAATGGTGGTAAGCCCACCATCATTCCTAACATTCCTATCATCAATCCTAAACATCCACTTTCTTCTCCCACTTCTCAAGATCAGAAAAATCACACATTATCTTGTAGGAAACACCAAAAATTTCTTCATCAAGCTAAGATAAAAAAATGAAGATCTCTAAAGATCCAAGCAAATCCAACACTCACAAATATAAAAATCAAATGTGATTCAAGAATGCACACACCAATGCAAACTCCAAGTATGGAAAAAGTGCAGAAACCTATGGATAAGGAACTCAAGATCCCACATACAAAATCCATGTTGAAAGATAAGTCACAATCACTTATCGAATATGATCTCACAATGGTCATCAAGATTGGAGATAATATCACTCTTGATAAGAAAAAACTCCTAGTCTCCTCATTAAAGAAATCAAAAACATTTTTGTTGGATCCTATCATGTGGAGTGACATTGTTGGTCCCAACTTCTAAATCATTCATCTTCATCATCTTCTCCCTTCATGGTTTTCCCTTTGCAAAACCATCCAAAAAAAAAAAATAAAAAAAATTAAAAATTACAAAAAAATAAAACATTAAAAAGAAAAAAAACATTGCAAAGATCAAACATTATAATCAGTACATACACATGGATGTTTTTCCTTCCTTTCTTCATTTCATTCTCTCTAAAGTCACCCACCATTTTCATCCCTTGATGATCTTTTGGTTAGTCTATTCACATGCTCATTTGTGACATTTATCTCTATGGTATCTATTTGACCTTGGTCTTTCATCACCTTGGTAAATTAAAGAATGACTAACCTCTTAGAGATCCTATCACTATCATACATTTAATAAACTTGTTGTGAAGAAATTTTGGGACATATTTGTTGACACTAGCCAATGTCATCATCACAATCACTTCCACATCCTTCCATCAAGCCATGTGGTTCTTAACCCCTTATCAAAACAAATCGAGAGAGATGAAATAATTTTAAAAAAAAAAAAATCAATCAAAAATCAAAAATCAAAAAAAAAAAGAAATATATAACTCTCTCTTGGGGTATTTCTAGTATCTCTATCGGGGCTATGGATGTCCTGGATGGTAGTAGAGCAATGTTGTGACTAGAATCAAATACATCTTTCATCGGGGCTATGGACACCTAGCTTAGAAGTGAGAGCAATGTATGACTCTCCTTCCACCCTCCATTCACAAATCACCTATCAAAATAAATCATTCCTACACATTGGCTAGTGTGTCTTCACTTGTTGTCTATCAAATCTTCCCTTCAAGAAGTAATTAATTTCCATGTGCACACATTGGGTCTCTATGAGAAAACAAGATTAGTATGTTACCAAGTGTTATTTGGACCTTGTTCAAACTCTTACTTTAGTCCTTATTTTGACTCACGATTTGTGCCTTTGGCTAATCACCTTTTCATTGCAAGGCTTCTAGCTACATTTTCCATATCCTTCCATAGCATTCACATTGTTCTTTTACTTTGTTTAGAACATCCATGTGTATAAGATTTCCTTTTTACCATGTTTATGGGAACCTTTGTCCCCTTTTAATAAAACAATCTTCTACTTCTTTTCTATCATATGTTTCTTGGCTAGCTTGCACTGGGGCATGCTCGCTCCTTCTTAGCACTTCATTGGTTTGAGTTCATCATCATGTTGAACCTATCCTTCATGGCCTTGATCCAACATATCTTCTTCTTGTATATATGTGCAAATATTTTCCCTTATATTCCCATATTCCCATCTTTGCATCTTCATTTTGGGGGCATCTTTTCTTCGATTTTCCTGTACATAGCTTTGGAAAACTTTAAAAAAAAAAAAAACCCCTTAAATCATTGTCAAAAATCAAAAAAAATTAAAAAAAAAAATGTCAAAACTCCTAAAAATTAAAAATCCAAAAATAAAAAAAAATCACAAAATTAGTAAACACAACATTTACTCAATTAAATTTTCGCATCAACGAGTGAACAATGTCAAATATCCTCAAACATCAAAAATTATCCTACAAAACATATTTCTTTGGATCTTGCATGTTCTTGTGCGTGACTCATGGATCATCTGGATCTACCTCCATTAAAAAAGTTGGTTTTCTTACTATGTTTGTACTCCCTTACCCAAAGAGTTTTTGGTATTGTTTCATAGTGCATGATTACTTTTTCATAGGACCCATGTGTCCTCCGTATATTCACCTCACATGTATCATTGCTTAGGGTTCCATTTTAATCCTTGTCATTAACTTGAACATTTAGGAATTGAAGCTCGATAACAAAAATATTAGTGCAACTATCTTGAATGTTGTTTGTTTGATTATGTGTGTTTGTACTTGTTTCCCTGTCAGGTTAGCTTGTTTACTTTCTCGTATTGCATTACATTATGTATGTTGCATTGAGTTAGTGTTTTTAATGAACAAATGTTAGTATTATAGTTTTTCATGTTATTTTAAAATTTTGTTGTATGCTTATATTATAATAAAGGGTCGATGACGTAGATCATAAAGCAAAATGATGAAACAAAGTTGTTATTGAGCTAAGCTAGATGAAAGTTACTTCCATTCTCTTCTTCTTCATTCTTCTTCATTATCATTTTCTTTAACAACACTTGGACAATAAGGATTGTATTTATCCCACCTCCCTATCCTTGTTTCTTCTATCCATTTCCTTCATATTTTAGAGTGTCGATTGACCTCTTTCCTAACCCCATCGACACATGAGGGGATATCCTATTGGAAATGTGAGTTACATGTGTTTTCATTGATGTCAAGTCCATTGATGTCACTATGATCAAGGTATGTTGGCTACGTGATCTAGGTTATTCACTAAGTGATCTAGGAATGAGTCGACACATGTCCACATGGTTCAGTCATGAAGTGTATGAGTCAAGTCAAGTCTTTCTAGGTCTTGGCCTAGTGTAAATACATGGTGTAAATCAAGCAAACATGAGAATTCACTCAAACCAAAGAAGGGCATGAAAATTTTAATGACTATGAGCTATAAAATGAGGTGTAGAAAGAGTTGCAAGATACAAACCGGGTGAATGAGAGTGTAACAGATCAGTATGGAGCTTTCTTAAGCCAATCCACAAGTAAACAAGGTGTGAAATGTTGACCCACGGTGGATGAAAATAAAACATGGTATGAGGATTTAAGGATGATATATGGTGTGTAAAATTCCTCATAGGCAATTATTGAAGTGTTTTAGGCACTTCTACAGGTCAACATAGTTCAACTGTTGAGAATCAGAGACCAAAGGGCACCTAGATGAGATGGAATGGAAAGATTTAGGATGAAATAGAGAAAACCATCACTTGGAGATGTTAGAGGGATGTGTCCTTAATGTGTGAACAAAATTTCAGAAGTTGAGGATGAATATTTTGCAAGTTATGCAAGTATTTCCAAAATTGGGTTTTTCAAAGTATGCAAATTGAGCACCAAACTTCTTAGTAGTCAAGAAAAATTATGGAGCCTCCTTTAGATAAGTCATAAGAGACAAAAATGGAGTAAATTTGGATAAAATTATGGTGCAAAAATTATTTTTGTGATTGGTTGATTATTTTAGAAGTTCTATCCATTTTTGTAAGCATGTATGTAGCCTTCCAAAACCCGGTTTGACCAGTTTTGAAAGATTGAGTTGGTTAGGTAACAAAAATCAACTATTTTTATTTAAAACATGTTTTAACATGTAGAGTACTTATAACAGTATATTTCCATGGTGATTTGGCTTCTTGACACTTGGTGGGCCCCACTCAAAAATAGGATTTTTAAGAAGATTTCAATGTACAGGTAAAACTTACAAAGAAACATATGCTAAAATTTGAGGTGGATGATGTTAGGGATATATAAGTCAGAGTAATGAAGTTACGAGTGGCTGATTTGGAGAAAATTGAAGTATTAGGTGCATTTTTTAGCTTACCAGCAAAAGGTGTTTGTTTTGAGAAGCTAGTGAAGGAGAATGAAGGTAACCATGTTTAAGTGCATTTTATGAATGATGTTTCTTACCTTAAAAATTATTTTTATGTGTAATATTATCTATGGAAGTTCATACTTCAGTTTGGAAAGGTAATTTTTTGCTTAAAGGGAATTGAGCCAAAACTACCCTATTAGGCCTATTGAGAAGCATGACTGAATGACAATGAAGGTGAATTTTTATCCATTTGAATCATGGTTATAAGTGCTTGAAAATGTTATATAAATCTCATTTGAAGTGTAAAATGTGATAGGAATCCATGAAAAGTGTTTTGGAGGTGTTTGATCATGTTGCATTGAAGACTAGTTTTTGAACTCTCAAGATCAGCTAGACCAATCTCCAAGTTTCAAGATTTTTAAGGCTTTATGAGATGAAGTGGAGCTTGAAAATGATTTTTTAATATATTATACTTAAATATATTTCTATTTATAGGTTACTTTCCTTATGATGAAGATATTTGAGGTATGTATCAATTCAATTTTTGAAGACCAAATTTAGAGATGTTGAAACCAATAGGCAAGTCTTAAAAAGTGGTGATTCTTGGTGTGTTAAGCCATGAGTTGGATCTTACTGGTAAATTTTAATGAAATTATACATCCTAAGATTCATTTTTTATATTTTACTTGGGTCATGAAGATGAGTGGAAGTGGTCCAGTTAGATGATTTTTCAGGATTGTTTGTGCAGAAGCTAATTTAGGCACACCTATGAGCCTAAATGGATGTTTTGGCTAATGTGGCGAGTTTATAAGCATAAAAGAGAATTATTTGACTTGGTGGGACCATGTAACATGTGAATAAAAATTTTAATACTTGTGGACAATTTTGAAGAGCTAGAAGACAAAAGAATGAGTGATTTGAAGAGTCATGACAAGTGGAAGGTCAAAGGTCATTTCTAAGAGGTATATCTATTCATGTAAGCTCATTTGTGAGATGAATTTTGGAAAAAACCATTTCTCTTCATTTTAAGAAAACTTTTCTACAAAGCAAACCCCTTGGGCATAGCCCAAAACCCCTGGAAGTCTCTTCTAGGTTTGTAGTTGGTTGGAGTTTCATGAGGAGGATGTGAATGAAGCAAAATTGGTGATATCTTTGTTGGCTATAATCTGATTTGATGAGTTGTAATCTGATTTTTATTCCAATAAAGAAGGTTTCTTGTGTTCTTGATATATATGCATCTCTTGATGATTTTTATTTGATCCAACATTAATGTATAAAAGTATATGTTTGATGTTTTGAAATAGAAAAGTGAAAAGATTTATTAAAGGATTAATTCACCCCCTCTCAGTCCCTTGTCAATTCTAACAATTGGTATTAGAGCAGGCCCTTGGGAGTAGCTTTAACAAGCTAAAGGGAGATATTTGATGACAAGGATGGGAGATATTTATCAGATAAGGAGAAGTGTAGAGAACTATGAAGAGCAACTAGAAGAAGTTATCAAATGTGTGCAGACTCAATTCAAGGAAGCTCTAAAAGAGAAATAAGAACTGAAGAAAGAGAATGAAGAACTGAAGAAAGAGTTAAGCATCATAACAAGTAAGTTATCATCTTTTCAAGAGAGCTCAGAAAAATTGGATAAGATGTTAGGAAAACAAAAATCATATGGTGATAGAACAAGTCTGGGTTTCATAGAAGGTTCATGTAGTATAGAGGAAAATGAAGGTGAATCAAGCAAGGGAAATAGTTCAAAGCATTATTCTTAGAAAATATCATCTATTAGGCAGCCAAATGCATTTAAGCGTGTTGTGTTTCATGGAAATTGCTACAAGTGTGGTGCTTATGGCCATAGGGCTAGTATGTGTATTCCTAATGTAGAAAAGAGAGAAGATTATAAAGAAAAAAATCAATAATATCACTCTGAAGGGAAGAAGGAAGAGAAAAAATTAGGATAAAGATATGGAGTTGAATGTTACCACTGTCATGAAAAGGACATTTGGAAAAGTACTGCAAAAATGAGCCATCAAACACAAGAAGGTATGTAAGTAAATTCAATGGCTATTGATATTCTTGTAATGAATTTGGACACAAGGCTTTTGAGTTAGTCATGATTTACTAAAATTGCCTTTTTGAGAAGTGCATTCAGGCGACCTGGCCTCTTAAGGGTCAAACAAAATCATGGAGACTCCTTGAATAAATCATAGGACTTTTTGGAGCAAATTTTACTAGAAATCATGTCCAAAATTGGTTTTTCAAAAGGAGGTGTATTTGGAAAGATATGAGCATTTTAGTTTAGCAATTTTTTCTCTCTCCTTGACTATGATTTGAATCAATAAGAGAAAGAAGATGAAATTGATCTAACTAGTCATGTTTGATCTCTGTAAAGTAATTTATAGTTCATTCATGACAAATTCATTGCTTAGAAGGTGTTTGAAGGCAAATTTCAAACTGGAGAACTTTATGCTACTTAGAGAAGTTGTCTAGAATATAGTATTGCTTGAATCCATGGTATTGAGAAGTCTACCTCTACTTCTTACACTAAATTGACTTTGTCATCATGTTCGAAGCTAATACAATTTTCCTCATCTTATTCATGGAGCTATTTGGGAAATATCTAGATGTTGGTGGTCCTTTTTTCTTATTGACAAGTTACTTGAAGTCATGCTTGACTTTGCTTAGGTTTGAAAGCGTGTTAGTCTTCATCAAAATGAGTAAGTTTGACATCAAATTTTGTAATGAATCCCTCCAATGAATATGGTTAGCATATCAATATTGAATACAAGTATCTAAATGCAAAGTGTTGGTGTCGTAAGCTCGTCTTCTTGTTAATAACAACTCTATCATTAAGTTCACTCAATTGTACCTACTTGTCATTCGGCTCTGGGAGATTTCAAAGGAATTGATTGGTGGCTTGAAAATATTGAATTGATGGTTTTTATCATTTAGTATAGGTTAGTGGTTTATTAGAGAGAAGAGTTTCCAAAGTTTGAAGACACCTGACTATGTTCTACAAGGAACACTCTTGCAAACTTGAAAGCACGGGTGGTTGTTGCAAATGATTGAAGGCTTTTCTTAATGAAATCCTATTTAAAATAGCTGGAGGAGATCATTCCCTACTCACAAAAATTTTAAATTTTAAATTTCATCAATTATCAAGGAAAATGTTGACTTTTAGAGGCTCTCAGGTCATGCACAGTCCAAAACTCTGTGCTAGGGTTTCTTCGAGACAAAAATGCACGAAATAAATGTTTCCACTAATCAAGCTTCATGAAATTTTGGTTTTTCCTCTATTAAGGCATTTAGAATTAGTTTCAAAAGGAATTTTATCATCTGATTGAGTATACTAAGAGAATTTATTAGGAGAAATTCCCAGAACCATCTACTGATCATAGGTTAACAATGAAAAGACTTATTTTTGTTCATTTCAAAGAAATTACATGAAATTGGGAACATGTTATGGTTGATCCATGTATGTTAGAGATTGGTCATCATGGTGGAACTTCATCTAATTCATGAACAAAGTGTCTCTTGCAACTACACGTTGTTCTCTGTCTCGAGCTCAATAAATTTGTATAGAAGAAAAATTACTATCTTATGAAGAACTTAACAACATTGGAAGTTAAAAGTCATATTGAAAAGACTATAAATCCTCTCAAATCTTAGTTACAATAAGACTATAAGTCTTGGAAGGAAGAAATTATTATGACCCTATCTCTTTCAAATGACGATTCTAAGCTTAAAATAAAACAGTTAGTTTATCATATATGTTATTTGTGAAGGTCAAGTCATTGATCCCAAAATGGGAAAATGAAAATTCCTTGTTGGTTGGCATTCTATGGTAAATATTGAACATTCACTAAGGTAAGACAAAATTTTAGAATAGAAATATTCTATGACGTAGCGATGGTATATAGAATTTGAAGAGGCAATAAATGTCATGAGTTGTGAATTGAATAGAAAGGAAGATAAAGACTGAGAAATACTGAGATGAAGCAGAAAATAGAAATATAAAGAGGATAGCTGGAAAATCAGTACACGAGGAATATAAGATTTCATGAATCTTGAAGTGTTATTGAATTTGTGAACAGTGGCACAAAATTGTGATCCAAATACATCAAATGCAGATTTTTGAGTTGTGTTTGATCAAGAAATCAATGATGGTGAGACAATTGTAAGTTCAAAAGTCACAAAATTCTTTGAAATAAGTTCAAAGAAATAAATTTTGTAGTATCAAAATTGTGAACGTTATCTCGTAGCTAACAACATGAAACTTTCTTGAAAGGATTGTTTGAATAATGAAACAGGTCATCGATTTGGATCATAAGAAGCATGTCAAGATACCTCGGTGATTGGAAATGGACTCACATGAATGTATGATCTAGTTAATCTATATCATATTTTTAAAACATAAATTTGGTGTTCTTGCAAAGTTGAAAGGTTAATGAATCAAGATGACTTGAGAAAATTAAGTCATTTAAAGAACTGAAGGGTCTCTAAGAGTGGTAAATGAGTGAAACCAGGTGTGAAGAGACCATGAATATGAGATGACAAAGTGTTACAAAACATTAATCAAATTGTTCATGAATGGAGTTCCAAATATGATAATCAAGGAGTTATAATGTGTGTTGAAAAGTTTGGGAATTGCATGAAATATAGTAAGCTTTTCCTACTATCGTGGAATTCACAATTATATCTAAGCAGAGTATTGGAACAAACATGGTATAATAGATAAAGGAGACTATTAAGACCTTGAACAGTTTTAGGAGTATAATTTAGAGCCTAAAATCTAAAAGAGGATGTATAAGCACAAATTGGAAACTATCGTAGGACCTTGAAGTCATAATTCATCTTGTAAATAGTGAAAAAGCATGTTGTGGGTCTTGAATCGGGATATTTGGAACAATATATTGTTGCTCAAATGATGTGTCTAAAAACTATATGATTGTCAAGATTGATAACTATAGGAGGAATGCTTGTAGAAATCCTAGGTGGCAAAGCATAATAATCAAAGAGAATAAATAACCTGTTATAGTGATTTCAAAATGCCTATAATTGCAATAGAAGATTGATTACTCTTAAAAATTGAATGCTCGGGTTTGTATAGTTACTTTAGGATAGGTAGACCGCTGCATCGGACATATGAAAGGTTGTCAAAGTGAGGTCTTCAAGCTATAAGGAGGGTCTAAATGTAAGATGGAATATAGGAAGAAACTGTGAATAGAGATTCAAGTAAAGAGATACAAACATGCAAAGGAAGATGCTCCAAAGCTCGAGGATGGTAGAAATGATGGTCTAGAGCACTTGACAATTAGCTAAGTGTTCATAGAAAGTCTCAAAGGATGATGTGTACCAGGAAAGTATTTCTAAGGCAAGATACCTAGGTCATAAGCTTCAAGTGTGAAATATGTGATGCTCTTTAATGACTCCATTTACAAGATGTCTAGCCATAAGTGCAGAACATGTGACTTGTAGATGCAAGGAGGTTATCCCAAGGAATCTTAAATTTCCTCAAAGGAAAAACATTGAACACTACATGTGGATAATATGGTGAACAAGTGACTAAGTAGATTGAAATGTAGTGAAGGCATATTAAAATTATAAATTTGCAAGCTACTGATTAGCTATAGGAAAAGAATTAGATTTCTTCAGGGGGATCCTGAGATTATGCTACTTGAAGGAAAGGGGAGTCATGTTTGACTATCAATCAAGGAAGTGGAAGCAACAGTGAACCCAAAATCAATGAGTCATAGCTGTGAAGTGGTAATAGAGATGGCAATTGAAGGTTTTGACTCTCATCATCCAAACTTGAATCAAGAATGAAGAAATCATCATCCAAGGGGAGTTGGTTGCTCAAGTAAGTTACTTGTCATACTTTGTTGCTTTTGTTTGGTCTTGTTTGTCATTGTGTCAAGTCAATGCATGCCTTTGTCATAGATGTCAAAGTGGGAGAAGTATGTCAAGAAACATGTAAATGAGGTCATCTAAGTGAGTCATAGTTGTCATCAATGTTTCAAGAAAGTTGTCATCAATGACAAAGGGGAGTTTTTGGAAGTGTGAGTTACCTATGTTGTCATTGATGTTACAATGATATAGGTATGTTGCTAGGTGATATAGGAATGTTGGCTAGGTGATATAGGTTTCTAACTAAGTGATTTAGGTATGATTTTGAAACATGTCCACATGGTTCAGTCATGAAGTGTATGAGTCAAGTCAACTCTTTCTAAGTCTTGGCCTAGTGTAAATACATGGTGTAAATAAAGTAAACATGAGAATTCACTCAAACCAAAGTAGGACATGAAAATTTTCATCACTATGAGCTAGTAAAGGAGGTTCAAAAAGAGTTATAAGAGACAATCCAAGTGAATGAGACTGAAACAAATCAAGTATGGAGCTTTCTTAAGCCAATCCACAAGCAAGCAAGGTGTGAAATGTTGACCCAAGGTGTGATGATGAAAAAAAAACATGGTGTGAGCATTTAATGATGATATATGGTGTGTAAAATGCCTCACATGTAGTTATTGAAGTGTTTTAGGCACTTCTATAAGTCAACATAGTTCAACTATTGAGAATCAAAGACCAAAGGGCACCTAGATGAGATGGAATGGAAATATTCAGGATGAACTAGAGAAAACCATAACTTGGAGGTATTATAGGGATGTGTCCTTAAGGTGTGAGAAAAATTTTAGAAGCTGAGGATGAATATTTTGCAAGTTATGTAAGTATTTCCAAAACCGAGTTTTTCAAAGTATGCAAATTGAGCACCAAACTTATTAGCAGTCAAGAAAAATTATGGAGCCTCCTTTAGATAATTCATAAGAGAAAAAAATGGAGTAAATTTTGATAAAATTATGGTGTGGAAATTTTTTTGTGATTGACTAAGTATTGTAGAAGTTCTATCCATTTTTGTAAGCATGTATGTAGCCTTCCAAAACCCAATTCGACAAATTTTAAAAGATCGAGTTGGTTAGGTGACCAAAATCAACTTTTTTTCTTAAAAACATGTTGGAACATTTAGAGGACTTCTGAAATCACATTTCCATGGTGATTTGGCTTCTTGACACTTGGTGGGCCCCACTCAAAAATAGGATTTTAAAGAAGATTTTAGTGTACAAGTAAAACTTGCAAAGGAACATATGCTCAAATATGAGGTGGATGATGTTAGGGATGTATAAATCAGCTTCATGAAGTTACCTAAGCAACTTATTTGGAGAAAATTGAAGTATTGGGTGCATTTTTGAGCTTACCAGGACAAAAGGTGCTTGTTTTGAGAAGCTAGTGAAGGAGAATGAAGGTAACTATGTTGAAGTGAATTGTATGAATTATTTTTCTTACTCATTATTTTTATGTGTAATATGATGTGTGGAAGTGCATACTTTAGTTTGGAAAGGTCATTTCTTTCTTAAAGGGAATTGAGCCAAAACGCCCTATTAGGCCTATTGAGAAGCATGACTGAATGGCAACGAAGGTGAATGTTTCTCCATTTGAATCATGGTTATAATTACTTAGACATGTTATATAAATCTCATTTGAAGTTTCAAAGGTGATATGAATCCATGAAAAGTGTTTTGGAGGTGTTTGATCATTTTGCATTGAAGACTAGTTTTTGAACTCTCAAGATCAGCTAGACCAATCTCTGAGTTTCAAGTTTTTGAAGGCTTTATGAGATGAATTGGAGCATGAAAATGATTTTTTAAGTTATTATACTTCAATATATTTCCATTTATAGGTTACTTTACTTATGATGAAGAGATTTGAGGTATGTATCAGTTCAATTTTGAAGATAAAATTCAGAGATGTTGAAACCAACCAAGAAAGTCTTGCAAAGTGGTGCTTCTTGGTTTGTTAAGCCACAAGTTAGCTCTTGATGGTAAATTTTAATGAAATTAGACATCCTAAGCTTCATTTTTATAGATTACTTGGGTCATGAAGATGAGTGGAAGTGGTCCAGTTTGATGATTTTTCAAGAATGTTTGTGCATAAGCTAATTTAGGCACACCTATGAGCCTAAATGGATGTTTTGGCTAATTTGGTGAGTTTGTAAGCATAAAAGAGAATTATTTGACTTGTTGGGATCATATACCTCATGAATAAAAATTTGGAATACTTTTGGAAAAGTTTGAAGAGCTAGAAGACAAAAGAATGAGTGATTTGAAGAGTCATGGCAAGTGGAAGGTCAAAGGTCATGTCTAAGAGGTATATCTATTCATATAAGCTCATTTGTGAGATGAATTTTAGAAAAACACCTTTATCTTCATTTTAAGAAAACTTTTCTACAAATAAAAACCCCTCGGGCATAGCCCAAAACCCCTGGAAGTCTCTTCTAGGTTTGTAGTTGGTTAGAGTTTCATGACAATGATGTGAATAGAGCAAAATTGATGATATCTTTGTTGGTTGTAATCTGATTTTTATTCCAATAAAGAAGGTTTCTTGTGTTCTTTATACATATGCATCTCTTGATGAGTTTTATTTGATCCAACATTAATGTATAAAAGTATTTTTTGATGTTTTGAAATAGAAAAGTGAAAATATTTATTAAAGGGTGATTCACCCCCTCTCAATCCTTGTCAATTCAAAAACATTCTTAATTTTACTAATATTTCTTCCACTCCTTCAAAATTTATTTTTCTATACTTGTCTACTATCTTTGAAGTGGCGTCGCTTATGCCACCCCAAAGAGGGGCAAATGTAGACACCTAAAATCCACTTACATAGTTTTAATACTAAAATTGCACTAATTATCCTCTTTCCCATCATTTCCATAATAATTATTACTTTTCCGCTAATTATCTAACATTCCCCTTCTTATTCATTAATTAATGACATTTCGTTAATTAATTAACCCTTCCCCATTCTAGATGCCAATTAATGACCTTTCATTAGTTATAATCCACTTCTAAGTGATTAATTAAACATTATTAGTTAATTACACCTTCTATTTTAATCAATAAACCCATTTTATTGGTTAAATTCCCCTCTTACATCCCTCGAATCATGCTAATTTTCCTCTAAATCCCCTCTAAATAGCTTCTACAAGCTTATCCCTACCTATTAATTAATCACATTTGATTAATTAGACCCCTCTCAATTCCCATAAAGTGCACATCCTTTATTAATTCTTCTAAACATGCATATCCTTTGCATTTCTTCTTTGGGCTTTGTCCCACATCCACAAATGCAAGCCTTGCCCAAACATGAAAGCTATATAAAGATCCCTCCTCCTTCCTTCTAAACTTACACCACACTTTGATTAGTGAAACCTATAAGCATTTTGATTTGAGCATTGTCCATTATTTTAGAATAGCTTCTTCTTCTCTTGCATCCATTCTCTCAAAGGACATGAGAAGATCCAAAAATGGCCTTTTATCCATTTCTTGGTGAGATCACATCCTTAATTTTTTAGGCAAACAACACCAATTTAATTGCTAGGTGATCTAATTAGGTTCATATTCTAGGTAGCAATCACAAAGAGGTATTTAATGGTTTTATCATGTTTATGCATTGTAGAAGTTATTTTCCCTTAAGCTCTTATCTTGATGGTTCTATAGTAGATTTAGCTTATCTTTTACACTACTAGGTGTTAGTCTATTTCAATTAGATTTGCAAGTTTATTATGTTCACAAGAACCATGATGCATTCTTCATAAGTTCCTAAGTTCCTTTGGGCTAAAGCTATGAAAATTGTTGCTCATATCTTGAAAATAGTTCCCACTAAAGCCTTAGTAAATTCAACTCCTCTAGAAAAGTGGTAAATCAAAAAACCAAGTGTGTCTCATTTGAGAATATTTGGTAGTCATGTTTCCCTCTTCATTCCAAAATCAAAATGGAATAAGCTTGATCAAACCTCTTTTCCTTGTATCTTTGTAGGATACGGTGTCAAAACTAAAGGTCTTAGGATCTTTGATCCATCAAAAAGAGAAGTTATAGAAAACATGAATGTTAAAATTTTAGAAAATTTTTTTGTTCTTCTTCATCTTCATCTTCTGTTATTTATGATGATTCTAATGAAAATGAATTTGAAAATAAAAATTGTGAAAATAATGTATGTGATGAAGAAACTAGTATTGAACCTATAATTGAAAATGAGATTATTCCTAATTCCTCTGTAACTAAAAGACCTAGATGGGATGAGTCTATTATTCAAGACTCTAATCCAGAAACCTTCAGAAAATGACTAGAATTCATCATACATATCATGCTTTGATGACTTTGTATGAACCTAAACCCCAATCTTTCAAAGAAGCTTCTTCCTGACGAAGATGGATAGATGTAATGAAATCTGAATATGTTGCTTTGATTAAAAATCAAACTTGGGAATTAGTACCTCCTCTTGAAAAATGAATTATAGTCGGATCTAGATGGCTATACAAGATTAAATATAAAATAGATGGCAAGTGTAGATAAATTTAAAGCCAGATTAGTAACTCTAGGGTTTACTCAAAAACCCGGTATCAACTATGTAGAAACCTTTGCACCAGTTGCAAAAATGAGCACTGTAAGGATTTTGATTGCCTTAGCTGCTCAGTATGGTTAGGAAATCCATCAGATGGATGTCAAAAATACTTTTTTGAATGGTGATTTAAAAGAATAAATTTATATGACCCAACCTAAAGGCTTTGAAGAACCAGGTAAAGAAATGTATGTTTGTAAATTGAAAAAATCTTTATATGGTTTAAAACAAGCTCCTAGAGCTTGGTATGCAAAGATTAACAATTTTTTAATGAAGTTGGTTTTTCTAACTATTCATCTGACAATGATTTATTTGTTAAAATTGAAGAAAATGATATCATTCTCATTGTATTGTATGTTGATGATTTACTTATCACTAGTAATTCTAACATTTAATTATGAAAATTAAAGTAAAATTAATGCAATATTTTGAGATGACATACTTAGGATTATTGCATCATTTTTTGGGCATGGCTATATTTCAGGATAAAAATTCTATTATAGTATCTCAATCACAATATGCAATTAATTTACTTAAAAGGTTTAATATGATTGATTGTAAACTAGTTGTTATTCCTATAGAAGTTGGATGTAAACTTGATCCTAAACCTGCATGTGAAAAAGCTAATCCTACTTTGTATAGGCAACTTGTAGGTAGTTTGATTTATCTAACTATTACTAGACCTGACATTACTTATGTAATAGGGATTGCTTCAAGGTTTATGCAGGAACCTTATCAGGATCACTGGAAGTTAGCAAAAATAATTTTGTGTTATATTAAGGGCACAATTAATTTTGGTTTACATTATATTTCTTCTAACAATGCATATTTATATGGATATTGTGATTTTGACCATGTTGGTGATGTGATAGATTGTAAGTCTACAACTGGATATGTATTCAAGTTTGGTGCAGGTGTCATTACTTGGAGTAGTAAAAAGCAACCAACAGTTTCCATTTCTTCTACTGAGGCAGAATATAGAAGTGTAATGGAAGCAGCAAAAGAAGCCATGTGGCTAAAGAAGCTATTGGAAGAGATGCACATGGAAGCTAAAGGAAGTAATCCTCTTTTGTGTGATATCTAGAGTTGCATTTCTCTCACTAAAAATCCAATTCAGTATCAAAGAAAAAAGTATATCGAGATACATATGCACTTTATCTAAGAGAAGGTTCTCTGAGGTGATATAGATCTCCAGTACTTCCTACCGAAGATCAAGTTTCAAACTTGATTATGAAGCCTTTGTGTGTTGCGAAGTTCTGCAAGTTCCATTCAATGCTTGGCCTTTTAGAGTTACCATTGAGGGAGAGTGTGCATGGCAATGCCACATCCTAATGGTCAGGCTAGTTGTTGACTCCTTCTCCTCTATACTTCTATTATGGTTTAAAATCATTGTAAAAATATCTTTTATGATTTATGTAAACTGATAGAGTTTACATAAAATTCATCAAGTGTGCATCTATTTGTAAAGGAAGTCCTTTTGTTGTAAAAGGATCCTAGGGATACGATATAAGAATTTTTCCATGAGAAATGGTGGGATTTAGTCTCACAAATACATATGCTAGCCTAAACTTTAGGGTATAGGGATTTGTAATATAAAGGGGGTGTTAAAACTATAATACTAAGTGTATCATAATATTTAGTTTATATTTAAATAATATAGAATAACTTATATTATTATTATTTAAATATAAACTTTATATTAGGTGGTTGGTTAATTTAATTAACTAACAATTAAATTAGGGAGGTGTGCCTCATCACTTAAGAAGTTCATAACCCTTCAAGTTATTTAAATATGACCATAGGTCATATTCAAGATATCAATATATCAGATAGATTATAATATTTGAATATCGAATATGAAGGGTGATCCTGGTAAAAACATGGAGTAGAAGTGAGGAGGGAGTTATTGGAGTGGTGGTAAAATTTTCTCTTATAATGGATTAATTCTTCCATGGTTTTTACCCATTTAGGGGTTTTCCACGTTACATGTTGTGTCATTGTGTAATTTATTTTATGTTTTTATTTATTTTACTTAGATATGCACATTCATATTTATTTATGTTAATTAAAGTTAACCTAACATTTAATAAGGCTAGTAAATATTTATTCCCCCTCATCCTAACAAGATGATCATGACATGGAAGACAAACTAACAAGGAGAGGGATTTGGGAAGATTTTGAAGCAAGTCTACACTTTGGTGGCTTGATTGTCATGATGAAAAATTTGTATTTTTGGGCAGTTAATTCAAATGACAACAAATGTAAAAAAAAATTATGCCACCCATAACACCAAATAATGCGTACAAGGAAAGATTCACGAAATTGTTAAAGAACTTGCGTGAAGTATTTAAACACCCATTCCAATTACCAAAAGAGTTGGTGAAGAAGCAAAGTTTGTTGTGGTTATGCATTATTCAATGGCATGGTTCAAGAATATTGATGAAACTTGGTCCCCATGGGCTAAGTTATCATATGCCTTTTTAGCATAAAATTTTGTGTGATCCATCAAACGGATTAAAGAAGCAAGAAGCTTAAAATTGACACACAAAAAGTAAATGAAGATATAAATACACTCTATGTCACTTACGAGTACCCCAATAAGGAAGTCTACAAGGAGAAAAAAGCAACAAATATCTACAATCTTACTCAGTGGGAGCCCATTGTTGTGAAAAACGTAGCACAAAAACTATTCTTCTATCTACGACCAAAGAATAGAGGAGTAAACGAAGAAGAGCTCGAGGAACCAGATGAAGAGTTAGAGATGTCAAAGCTAAAATAGAGTGTGTAAGAATAAGTGCAGCATGCTAAATGGCTACAAAGATAAAAACAAACCACACATGCACATATAACCCAAAAATGAAAGAGACAACAACTCAACCCATGTGTATGAGTCTATTAAGGAAGGAGGGGAGAAAAACAAATCATAGAGTGGTAGAGTGGGTAGGATCAATGGAACCCTCTCAACTAGGGATGTCACTAAATATCCGGGATCATAGAATATTGATGTGCAATACTCTCGATTCAAGTTAGTCATAAAAAGTAAAAGAGTGAAAACATATAGCGAGATGGAAACTAGTGCTCAATATATATCGGGACACAAGCCAATATAGGAAGAGAATGAAGACAACCATGAGGAAGTGAGTCCCATGCAATTAACAAAGAGATGGGGCAGAAGATGGATAAAGAGAAAAGTAGGAGAAGAATACCCACCCATATATAAACATATGGCTAAGAAATCGGTCTGCGCAAACAATTTTAGGAGGGGAAGGTCATTCATGAATTGTTCTAATGGGAAGGTTTGAAGAATACCATGGCAACATAGCACATAAAAAGGGTTCTATCATTATCCTTAGACACATGTACGAGAAGATCCCATCATCAAGTTGTCAAATGAAATCATTATGAGTGTCCCACAAAGGATGAATATCTTGTTCTACTTGATACAACTTACAACTTGTCAAAAACACAAGTGGGAGAAGTCTTGCTAAAGATTGTTGGGGAGGTAGTACAACAAAATTTACAAAACAAAAATGAAGCAAGAATATATAGGGATAAGGCAAGGAATTTGGAGCTAAGGGGAGACAAAGTGGCATCTCGCATGAAGTTCAAGATACGAGAATAAAAGTCAGCTGGGAAAAATATGCATGCATAGAGTCAAAGGCAAAGACCATGAAGGAGTGAATAATATACAATGAGACTAAACTTATAAAAGATAATCCACTCATACTATATAAAATAATAGATGATCTTGAGAAATTGGTGAAGTTGTTATTCAAGGAAATAGAGAAGGAGAGAAACATAAAAAAAATGACAAGTGGGAGAAAGTGAAAATGTCCACGTTGTTTGTGCCAAAAATTTGGATAAACGCGAGGAGAGTGTTGCACTGCTTGAGGCTAAGGCAAAAAAGGTAGATAAATTTCTCAAAGGACATCTATAGGTATCCAAGGATCATAAGTGCGCGAGTTAAGGAGATGGCTAACAAGCTAGTTGAGATAAAAGTTTAGATGTTAGACGAATCTTTTGATAAGGCTAACAAAAATGTACTCATGGAAGAGTATGAGAAACTTAGCGAAGAGGTCACCATGAAAAAGGACAAGGTAAAGCAAAAATCAATAGAACTACGAAGCTCACTAACCATTTTAAAACAAAGCTCCAGGAAACAAGAAAAGAGCTTAACCAAAAGGTTGCTCACATGCGCTGTGATTCAACAAGAGTAAAAGACACCACCATTTTCAACCAAATAACACCACAATTGGATAGTCTAAACCAACTAATTCTAGAAAGCGATCAATAAGTGGCAAGCACATAAAGATTTATTGAAGGAAGAAGTGTTAGAAAATTTTGAAGAAACCTAAAAATGCGTTTCCCAAGGATGGTTAACCAATTTATCCTAGGGTAATTTGAACTCGTGTTTATCTTTATCCCCTGATGCTCTACATGCCCTTTCCCTAATCTTATCCTATTTGTATGATCCTCTTTTTGGATATTGTCTCTTCCTACATGACTTTCAGTATCATTCTTGTGTGCATACTTTCTATCCTTTTTCTTGCGTGGTTACCTTTGCATGCTCCCCTTCTCATACTCTACGCATTCCTTAGGAAAGTCTCGCGCGTGCCTCTAAAGAGTAATGGGTCATTAATAAATAATATCAAGTCCATAAGGACTTAAATAATAAATAATACCAAACTTAGTTCCAACACTTAACAAGGAGGTTTCTTGAGACTTGTCATCCTTTGCTAATAAATTGATGAGCGGGCTTGGTGATTATGCCATAGTTTTAACTTCTTTGACTAAGAAATTTTAGAGGGATGAGAAGCATTTTGAGGAAGAGGTTTTTTTTTCATTGATGCTTGATAATTTGGAGCTTTAGAGCAAGACCTTTTAGGTCAATTTTGGGACTCAAAAGAATCAAGGTGATAAAAAGTTATTTTGGAGTTTCATGAATTTATGTTATAAATACATGAAAATCCAAACCTCGAAGTGGAAAGTTTTGAGATTGTAGAAACTAATGAGCAGGATATGTAGTCTTTGAAAGATGAAGTGATGGTGGTGAGGAATTAGTCTCGCTTGTGTTTGTCAAATATATTCAAAACCAAATGGGTGCCAAAATAAATGCAGGTATGATGCCAAAATATTAGCTAAAAAATAACACCACTTATATACAATTATCCTACAACTCGAATTCAAACTTTGATTTTGGTCGATAAATGTGTTATCCAAAGCAACTCGTTTGTGTCCAAAGTGAGGTCCTACAACAAACTTGTAAAATCAATCAAAAATTGGAAAATAATAAGGTAGGCGTACACTAACAATGTAGCTATAGCTCAAATTTAGACTAATTGGCCCCAAATCAACATACATAACCCTAATTGCACCTTAAACATCCATTTAAACAAGAGAGAACCAACTCGATGATGGATTCTTCTTCATGTGCAATTAAAACATCTCTTTCTTCTTCATATGTGCCATTGTTTTAGAGGTCGAGTATGCACCACTGAAGTCTTTGCAAATAATAAGAGGTTAATGCAGAGACATCAATAAAATATTCATCGACAAAGGAAGCTATATTATTGTTTTCAGAATTATTATTATTGCCTTATTTGTCATGTGAAGATTGGAATAGAAAACTTGCCATCCATGTAGTATTCATGCATCACTGAGTTACTTTTCACTTCTATGGGTGCCTCCTATAGAAAATTAGTTTTTTTCATACTCACAAGAGTATATGTCCTACCTTTGAAAATTTCTCAAAATTTTCATATCCATTCAGAATAATGATTTAGTAAAATATAAAGATATAATATATAGAAAAAAACTATATAGAAACAGGGTTGGAGGTTTTTTTAATTTCGACTTATAATAAATCAAACAAGGCCATGATAAGGCAAATCTTCCCGAAGTTAATGCATGCAAGGGATGGAGGGAAAATTAATAATCAATAATACATAAAAGAAAGAAACAAAGTAGGAGAAGTACTTAGTAGGGCATAACAATATGCTAAGAAATATTATGTTTATCTTTGATGTTTGTTGGAACATTGTGTTTTTGTTCGTAATACTACATATAGAATTTTTCAATGAGGACATTTTGTATGTCTTCAATTTCAATGATAATTCTTTGTAGCATGCATATAGCTTCATTGGTTTTTGTTTGTGCAAGGCGTAGAGCGAGGATATCATCTTCTTCTACTTTGTTTGAGCTTGCACAACATGCATCGACCGATCCAGATATCAAATGTTGCAGGAGAGTTGCATTATTTTCAATACCCGTAGGTATTGTGCATATGTTGTTGCTACATCCTTGGAATAATGCTTTTTTTCCATTATGTGTTTTCTTGTTTAGGCATAAAAATGCAAGAAATTTAGTTTTGTGGTTTTCAAATAAAAGATCAAAATAAAGCAAACATGTGTCATGATTTTTACAAGTTACAAATTATAAGGAAATATTCCAGAAAATGGAGTACAAAGTGTTTGCACAAATCTTTAAATCATAGAATAATTCTCGTCTCCATTTGTTAGAGGCTTCAATATTTTATTGTAAACAATAATCAACACACAGAATGACAAACAAATACGATCATCTTCTTAAATATGGTATCTTGTATCATAATTCTCCTCAAATATTATTATCATCAATTGTTTTATGGAGTTTGCGGATATCATCCAGAGGTAGACAATGATCAAAAGGCAGATAAGGAGTCATTTATATGACCAAGGATGTCACACTACAGTTTTATGGATCAGCAAAGTGGAAATTGTGCATGTAAGCGAGTTGGGAGTTGGGATAAATGCATAAAGTATATATAATTTGAATATGTTATATACCATGTGAAATGGGTGAGTCGGCATAAAAGCTCCAAGTGCATAGACACAAGAAAAACAAGCCATTCAGGTGAAGTAGATAAAATATATTGTTGAGATTTTTTAACGTTAGGTTTTTTTGAAGTTTTCTGTATTTCCCTATGTTTATGTAGATAAGCAATAGACAAGTGTCTCATTGCAAGACAAATAGAAAATTCAGAAGTTGGAAACTATAAATTTTTATGTTCGTCCTAAGTGTTTTCATAAGAACATCAAGCATCTTGAAAACTTTCTTCGGTGAAGACCATGTTTATGATTTGGTAAAAGTAGTTATGGTTTGAGATTTTTTTGTTTGAAATTGTTGTAGGATAATGTTTTTTTGACTGTGGCGGCCTCTGTTCAATTACATGCCCTTGTGGAGAAGGCAAGTGATGTTTTATAAGACAAGTGATACAAGGGGGCAAAATTAGGCTTATGTATTCGATGGTAAAGTTTATCCCACAATTTATTCTAGGAAATATTGAAATTCTGAGTAAAAGTCTTTTTGATTTCCCTTTCAATCTTCTTTGCAAAGAGAAACCATAAAGAAAACAAATCCCAAAGAATGAAAGAGGATTCAGGTTGAATATGTAATCGATTTACATGGTGGAATTAATCCTATTGTCATGTTTGATTTACAGTTGTCTGGTCAAATGTCCCAAAAATGATCGAAAAACTGGTTGATATGTTACGACATTAAATTATTTTCAAAATGTTTGATATGTTGCAGCATAAAATTATTTTCAAAATGTTTGATATGATACATATCTAAAATTTGTGCACAGGAAAAAGAACACATAGAATGATGAGGAGAAAATATTAATTACCTTTGCTTCTCAAATGCATTAATTCTTGTACAGAATAAGTCACCTTGTTTGTATTTAATATATGTAACCATTCAAAGTGAAATGCAGCCATCATTGTCAACTTATTGAAAGTGATGGTTTACTACACATGTTGGTGTTGTAACTATAGAGACATGAGATAAACAAAAGCAATAGCAAGTTTAGTGATAGAAAAAATGGAAGAAGAGCTCTTGTTTGCAGCGAAATTGAAAAGGCCAAAAGGTGAAATGCATAGACACAAGGAAGGAAAATATGTGAACCTGAAACAAAGAAGAATTGAGAATTGTTAAAAGAAAAGGATAAAATTAAACATGGAAAATGTTAGATTGTATTGCAAAAAGAAATTTTGAAGGACTAATTTAGTTTTTCTATGGTGTAGAAGGAATATGTAACATTATCAGGATATGTGTATGAATTAGAATGGCTTGATGGAGGCAATGTTGTTGTTGATTTTAATAGTGAATGTTCCATTGATTTCAAATTGGTGGAGGAGGAAAACAATAGAGGAGATGTCGTGTCGATGTTTTTATATGTGATTGCACAAAACTTGGGAAAGACTGTGCAAAGAAGGGGTTGGCATAAAGTGCAATCGATGGAGCCTTCTTGTTTATGTACCAAACATTACAACACATGTTCATATTTTAAAGGTGTTTTTTTATTGCAAATTGTGAAAAAGAGATGGTTTCTTCTTCTGCCAAGTCTACTTCAGTTGTATGACCACAATCGACACATAATGATTGGAATGGAGAAAGGTAAATGCTTTTTAGTCTTAGCAAATGGGATGAAAAATAAATTATGGTTATTGTTAGAAAATAATTACAAAGAATAGGGAAGAGTGAGAAAATGAAAGTAAATGTTTAATGTAAGAAATAAGAGACCATGAATAGATACCTTTATGTTGGAATTTACAAGAGACTGTAAATGTTGTTTGGTACATGTATCATTGAGAGGATCAATGAAAGAAGAAAGGCTGACACGAAAAGTATGTGATCCTTGTAGTCCTTGTCTATAAAAGTTTTTAAATAGTAAGAGTGGCAGTGTTTCATTAGCAAGGATCCCTTGTATCATGCGGTAAAGAGGGAGGAAAAGGCTTCCTAATTGAACCTGAAAATTTTAGTAGTAAATGTTAATGGCATTGAGATTAAGTTCTAAAAAGAAAGGTAGATAGAAGAATATAAAATAAAACAAAAGAAAGGGAGAAAATAATTTACAACTGTTATGCCATGTTTAGTGTCATCGTCCTTCACATAAAGTAGATATTGGTCATTGGAGTGATGAGTTTCTGTGATAATTGCAGCAAAGGAACCAACTGAGTATGCAATAGGTGAATGCACAAGAGAATGTATTGTGTTTGCAGGTGTTAGTCTTCTTGTTTCACAAACTATTGGAATGGTTTACATTTTAGTTTTAGGGTGACTACAATGCAACAATCAACATCACCTCTTTCGTATTTTGTTTTATCCTTTATTATGAAATTGGTGATGCGTAAACATGTTCCCAGAATGACATGTGGTGCAAATACATCAACAAGGTTGTTGTTAATGTTCATGGTAATTGTCATTTGTCCATTTTTGTCGACAAGGTCTACATGGAAAATTTCAACTTTTGAACGAGAAGTTGATTTGGAATGTGCTGGTCCATGGACAACGAGGACATCTCCTTCAAAAACATTTACTAGTTTTCGTTAACAAAGCTGAAGTATTGTGCAGGGAATACTTGAATCAGTTTTTGTTCTGCATGTTAATAAAATGTAACAAAGTTAATATTTGAATCAGTCCATATAACTTCATGAAACAAAAGAAAGTTAACGAATTATCAAAGTAATGAGAAATTAGTACATGGAATCCTGAAGCAATGTCATCTCAATGTTTTGATCAGAATTATTGTTGTCATCTTTTGGTTATATGTCATGAGATTGTTTAGGTTTTGTGTTTTGAGCAATTTTCTTTTTTTACTCTTGACAGATTCCATATTCAGGAGAAGCTGGAAACATACATATTGTAAAATCAATAGTAATGTAATTGGGAAGAAAATAGAAAAGGTTGTAGTTAAGTAAATGTTATTTAAGTAGAGGAGAAAAATGAAAACAAATAATCTTACCAAAGAAATGTCTTATTTGTCGTTTTTGAGGAGAAGACAATATTGAAAAAGCTAGAAATCTACAAATGATAAAAGCAATAATAATGTAAGTGGGGAAAAAAGTAAAATGCTTGTACTTAAGTAAATGTTATTTTAGTAGAGAAAAAAAATGAAAACAAATAATCTTACCAGTGAATGTTTTATTTGTCTTTTTGAGGAGAAGAAAAAGTGGGATGATCGCTCCAGTACACATGTCTCTCATATGATTGACAAAGATATTGTGCAAAGTTTGACCATACATGATCAATGTTGTTGTGTGTAAACACACTTGCTTGTGGAATACATAAATGGAAGTTGTTTTGTTGCATGTATGTCCTTAAAAGCTTGGATTTTCTTGTGTGTATGTGCATATCAATGTTGAAATCTCCGAACAAGTATGAAAGTGTATTAAGGAAAATATTTGATAAAACTTTGTCCAAAATAGAACGGATGTTTTCAAAGCTTGCTTTTGGAGATGCATATACATTGATTATCATAAAAAGTTGTCCATGGAGAAGAACATTTGCAAAATTTCTTTGACATTTGTATCATGGAAAGAAAGTGTTTGAACAAATGGTATATTTTTCTTGGCATCATTCATAACACCATGGACATGATGTGCGGATAGACTATGGTATCCTGGAATAAAATTACTTATGGTGAGAGAATATAATCGAATTTATCGTAAGCAAATTATTTAAGATAACATTAAATCATGATCATGAGTAATGTCCTCTTGGTGAATATGAAGACTTCATGTGTTTAGTGAAGAGAACAATATCGAAGAAGAAGAATCAATGTTGGAGAAGTCATTTTGTAGTTCCCATTTTGATTCAAGATTCATTTTCACCATTTCTACAACAATTTTTTTAAAGTGTGAAGTTTTTTGTGTAAGAGGATATAGTAAATACATATTAGCCACACTTTTGACATGAGAAAGAGATGTATATATTAGACCATGACCTGTAACTCCATGAGGGCAAAATGTAAGATTATCTAGTGTTATTCCTTGTACTCTGTGAATTGTATGAGCACAACATAGTTGAATAGGAAATTACTTATGAATCGTAACTAGAGTTTTGTATGTTTTTTACGAAGGGGTCTACATATATGAGCAATGAGAACCCATGTTGGTGAAATTTCATGTGTATACATATGTTCATACTTTGACATTTTCAATGGCCAATGTTTCTAGAATTGAATTGAATCCATACCAAGTCAAGATCAGGGGTTGTTGTGTAGGCTTTGAAAATTTCATCAAAACCATTCACTAGCCCATCTTAAATGTCATAATTTCAGCAAAGAGTTCAACAAACATATCTTTTTTGAGTTCAATTTTTTTGGGTAGTTCTAGTGTTTTGGAGTAGGTGTGTTTCATTATGATATGTTTCTTCTTCATCAAGTGAGTAGAGGATAATTTTATCACCATGTGTAAGTAGAAGCATTTTGTTGTTGTGATTTTCCACATCCGTAGTTTTTGTAGAAAAGATATGGAAATACGGGGTTGTTTGGTGCAAGACAATAACATGTTAGGTTCAAATAAGTGATATAAGAGATTGTGTATGAACCAATATAGATTTTATTTAGTACAGATATAAAATGGGCACCTTTTGGCGCATAGGTTCATTCAATTCAAAAACTTTCACTTTTTGTTTCCAGAAATCATATGGCAATATTTATCTGGGTATTGTTGGTGTGTCAAATACAAGACAATCATTAACAGGTTATGCTTGGTAGAAATCACCACAAAAAAATCATGTCAATGTTTCCAAAGAATGTAGTTGGCATGTGTTTAATTTCTCTTAAATGCCTATCAACAAAGTATAGTAGTTGTCCTCCAACTAAGGAAACCTCATCTATGAGGGAAAGTTGTAATTGTTCATAGTGTTTTGTCAATGCATCTAAGTGTTCACCGGTTACTGGAAGGAAGATCAAATCGATTAAAAAGGTAGCAAAAAGAAGAATGAAGCATTATGCCACCAACGTTGTAAGTAACCTTACCTATGAAAGCTAATATCAAACCTTTAGTTTTTAAAGGGTAATTGTTGATTGAGCTATTGTAAATGTGTAACAAAGTCTCAAATATCATTTTAGATGTGAAGGTTTTTCTTGTACTAGCTCCTCCTGTGAGGAAAAGGTACAAAGGATTTGTAGGTTCTTTATGTTTTCTATATGCAAGGTCATTTACAATAGCTTGTTTTTTGCATTTAGCAATCACATATTTTGGTAAAATGTGGCTTTGTCTTGTATAAAAGGATTTCTAGCGATTTGAAAACATTGCATCCTTGGATTTAGGTCATTTATGAATTTTTCCAGGGGGAGTCAAATTATATGTCATATGTTTTCATTTGTGTTTACATGTCATGGTGGGAAGAACATAAAGTAGTAGCCTTTATGTCAACATCTAAGTCATGAAGGGTTGTTTCCATGTCTCCCCATTTTTGGTTGACAACATAGGAGAATTTGGGTTCATTTTTTTGTATGGTTTCTTGATGGAAGGTATATGCATTTTTCCATGTAGAGAAACCAATTTTAATAGACTCTTCACTATCTCTAAAAGGAACGTAAAACATTAGTTTTTCTCAGTAGTGGTTTTCACTGTCAAAATTTTTGTTATAATTAACAAATCAAATGACACATATCATTTTGCATGGGAGCTTTTTTCCCCATATTTGTTAAAGGAAGAGACAAATTCAACAAGACAAATCATGTTTATGGAGCATGGCTATATTGGTATAATATAATGATCTATAATAGACTGACACATAATGTTTGTAGAATTATCTGGTTCTTTGTCCAGCAATGTAGGATATTTTAGAATGAAAGTGTGATTTTCTTGACTAGAAGTGTTAATGAAAGTACACTTTCTGGAAGTATTGTTTAACAGAATTGATAGTACTATATGACATGCCAAGCGTCAAACATTTGTTGCATATTAAGCATTGCATTTCCAATATTTCGGAGCATTTCTATAGCATCTATATGTCTTGCTTTTATGTTCTAATCAAATCCTTGTGAATGTTTTTATTGTGTCGACTCGATCGTGACTTTTTTAATGTAAGAAGAACAATAAGTCACAACGACATAGGCATTGAGCACAAATTGCACATCTATGTTTGATTTCCAAAGTACTGACATTTATTTTGATAAAGCTATTGTTCCATGCTTGATTTGGTTTTCTTTTAAAAATAATGTAGGTTGTTTTAGTGTCTCTTGGATGCAATGGATGTATTGGGTCTTGAAACCCTCTTACGATTTCTAGTTCTTTGAGGAATGTTTCAAATGAAATTGAAATTTCATAATGGTTTTTTCCTCAAGAGCCGAGAAAATAATATGAGCATTTGCATTAGTCATCAGGTCAAGATCTTCAAAAGGTTCAACGATTTTTTGTGTTTTTCATTGGTGGAAGGTCTTTGTATCTACACTTTGTATGATGATGTTGATGCTACTTTGAGATGTGTAGAGAGGAAGGTTGAAGTTGATGTTATGTATTTGTCCACAAAGTTGAAATGAAGAGAAGTAAATTGTCACTATCTCCATAGACATGTGCATTTTTAATCCATAAAGAAATAATGACTATGTGTGTTACCTCTTTTTGGAACTCACTAACCTTAAAAGTAGTCCAATATATCTCCAAAGAAGGTTTTTCTACACAAAGCAGTCATTTCAATGCATTCAATCTATGTTTGTAATAACGGTGCAAATGACATGATCATTTTTCACAAGAAAGTTGTAATCATCTAAATTTGTAACTATGGCGAATCGTAGGGCACAAATGTTGATAATTGTATACATCTAAAATATCGACATGATTAATTATGATTAATATGTCCCATAATGTTTATAGAATTATGTTCTTTCGAGTGCAAATATCCCAACATCATCCATATAATAACTAATTGCAAGATTAATTATTATTATTTAATCCATTTTATCTTATTCACCCTTTATCATTCTTTATCGTCCCATCATTAAGCCTTTTAAATCATTATTATATCCCATCTTAATCCATCCTTTAAATCATTACTAATATATTATTATCATATTTTAATCATTATTATCATTTTATAGGAATTTAATATTCCTACATACACCTACCTACCTCCCCTACACATCCCTACACCTAGCCTTTCCATGTAACCTCACCCCTAATCTTCATTTATTAACATAATCTAATCCTAAAAATAATCACATGCTCCATTCTAAATCTAGTAGGCTTCTATTTCTGATAAGCCTCTCTAAATTTCCCCTTCATATTTAAAAATTCAAATATATCTCCCTCCCTCCATTGAATTTTTAATTCAATGGATATTTCTCTCAAATTCTAGAATTATCCATTCTTCTCATGCATTCTCACCCTTACAACATCCATGTTTTGTTCTTCGAGGAATGTTTCAAGCGAAATTGAAATCCAACATGGCTTCATCCTAGCCATATGAATCCTCCACTCCTCGCCTATAAATTTAGCATTTCTCCTCAATGAGAGCCAAACAACAAAGTCACAAATCCATAACAAAGCTCTGCCAAAAATTTTCATCACTCATCAATTTTTATCTTGATCACTCAATCAATCCATTCATCTACAATCAATTTATCATCATTTTCATCAAAGGAATCCAAGGCCAAATCAAAGGGAGGTGTTGTCCAAGTCACTCCACAAATCTGAAGTAAACTAATACAATCCAACATCTTGAACATCAAACAAATCAAAGGGAGCTCTACTTTCCAAGCGAAGGTATTGCATTCTATTCCCTTTCCATCTAGCTCAATCTGAGGTAATCATAGAGAGTGTTAGATTGGAACTGATCTAGTTTTTTTTAATTTGTATTTTGCACTAACATCTCTTTTTCATCTAAATAATGTTTTTAAAGCTTTACAAGAGTAGTAATGAGTGGTGACCAACAATGTTCTGCACTAGAAAATGTGGCAAAAAATTTGGAGGTCTCAATTGTCAAATCATCACAAACAATTTTTTTCTTGTTTGTTGCAAATAGTTTGGGGAGATCCGAATTTTCCATAAATTGATGTAGCCTATATCAAATTTCAATAGCTTTTCTAAGTTGGGCTTATATTTGACATCTTTTGCAGTAAGTGTTCGGCCTTTTAGTTGGCCTTTCCTAATACGCACCCACATGGATTGGCTAACTTGTTGAACAAGTATTTTCATTGCTTTGAAGAAAATATCAGTAATGTGATAAGAAAATATACGGTCTGAATTTAGTAATTCCCATTGCACAATTTTTTATATGAAAATATTTGCAAGGTTGTTGGGATCGAGGTTCACCAAAAATAATGTGGGAAAATTCATTTCTTTAGAGTATTTATCTTGGAAGATTCCAAGCGGTTTAAAATTTTCAGCAGGAGAAACCTCTATAATTTTGTCTTGAAGAGCATGTATAGTTGTTGGATTGGTAAATGCATGGACTAAAGTGTCACATGCATTATCATCGTCACTGTCATCATGAAGAGTCACTATCAAGGGGGCTTGGTATACATTTTTCATCTATGTTTTGAGAAGTTGATCATCTAATGTAAGGACATGTTTCCATGCATGGTTTAGTTTTACATTTTTCATTTGGTATAGTGTGGTTTTGCATAAATATTTAAGCGTTGTCATGGTCATGTTGATACGCACATTTCCTAATCTGTAAGGGTTTTTATATTCAAGGCGGCACTTAAGTGTTATGGCAATATGTTTTTGTTTTGTTAATAGACCGTGGCAATGCGCGGTTTGCACAATATCGACATCTGTTGGTACATTTATGATTTCTCCTTTCAAGGAAAATGAGGACATTTGTAGGATCGATGCCTAATTTGTGCAAATGCAAGTCTAAGAGAAACTAGTCTTTCTTCAAGGTTAGTGAGAAGTGTTACACATGGAAGGGCAATAGGCATGGAAATATGTTAGGGGATCTAAATTTTGGCAATGTACCATTAACTAAAAACGAGAATAAGGGCAACATATTGAATTTGATTGTAGTGAAAATTGATGAGAAGTCAACGAATGATATGTTTTTTTTTTTGTAGATTCAGTAAAGTTTGTCATATTATAATTGAAATGGAGTTGCTTACAAATGTGGCATTCATTAGTTGGTGTGTCTTTTGCTTGAGAATTAAACAAGGCCACATATAGGAAAGATTCTTTTGTGCAATGCCCACGTGCACAAATCATGCACTTTACCCGGCAAAGAGAAGATGAGTAAATCTTTTTGCTTTTTCCACTTGGACTTTGAGATGGGAATGTAGATAGTTGGTTAGTGGTTTAGGAAATGCAAGTTTTCTCGAAATTTACGTTTTGTTGGTGTTTTTTGCGCAGCACAATGTTGTTTCTCAAAGTAGATTTTTCATACATCGAAGGATTTTATGCGAAGATATAGATGAAAGTATATCATGTGTAGGAAGCGGAAAGATTGTATGAAGAAGAGAACTCTTTTCAGTCAAGACTTCATAACAAAATCTATCTCGTACGTGGTCAAAGTGGATCATGTTATGTGTTATCTGAAGGAATTGGATGAGCAACATATATTTTAGATATACACAATGGGTTTGGTTTCCACAATTGTATTTTGGCATCAAAGATAATAGACAACCATTGTAAACAAATTCATCTTCTTCCATTATGTGTGGCTGGTATGTCATGGCCATGTTTATTATAATCCCTTCCTAGTTTGAAATGCCTAGAATGTTTTCTAAAGAATTTTGGTGAAGACAATTAGAGATGCAAGTTTTTGATTTCTCACATCCACCAAGATAGGAGCTGCAAAATGATTGTGCAACATAGAGATAAAAACACTGTATGTCAAATATATTGCTTAAAAGTTGACAAATAGAACCAAACAAGCTATCAATGCAATTGTCATTGTTGGGTTTTAAATGAGACATGCCAAATTTGTCAAATTCATTTAACATATCAATCCAATAAGGTTCATTGGATATGGAAGAGAATAATAATTGATCGCGAGGAATGGAAAGAGTATAGTTGTCATTTTTTCCAAAGTAGTGGCTCATAATGACCAGAAAGGGGGTTTGAATCATGGAATAAAATACAATATGGAAGGGCATGGGTCGATGCATTAAATTGGAGATAATTGTTGGACCTAGTTGCTGACCATATCCATATTGATATGTCAAGCCACTTAGATAGCTATTTTATGCAAAAAAATGTCACCCCATAAGTCGAGTTCTTCTTGGTGGTCACTGGTAACTACAGACAATTTCATTCGATGAAAATATGTTTGAGGATCATGTATTCCATGCAAAGTGTGAAGAGTCTTTGAATCTAGTTCTAGTTGTAAAGATGTTAATGCATCATGATCCCCTCTATCTAAGCAAGCGAGAAAGTGGTCTATAATGCCAACTCTTATTTCAATGGAAGTATATCAAAAATGTAGCAAAAAAACACATCAAACAAGCAATCTCCAACATTATATTTAAATGTATGGTCTTTGCAAAGATTAAATTGTGACAAGACAGTCTCAATACAAGGATAGTTATGATTATTGTATGTGTAGTCTTCTACATTAATGGGGATATGCATGAAAGTATTATTCACTTGGCTATTTTGTTTTTGTAGGTGGCATTTTTTTGGTGTTTTTATCAAAAAGTATAGACAAAACAAGTGACTATTCTTAAATGTAAATATCTTTATAAATCAATTCCTTGAATGAGTATAAAATGTAGATTCATCAACTATTGTTGTTTCAATTGTTAGTGTAGGTTATAATTTATCCTTTTATTTGTTTATTAGGATAATTCTTGTACTTGGGTTATCCCTATACTTGTTGGGTTAGCTTGCTTAGGTGTACTAGTTGTGTGGAGTTAGCTTACTAGTTGTGTTGAGTTAGCTTACCAGTTATGTGGAGTTAGCTTGTTAGTCTTGTGGAGTTAACTTAACTGTCAATATCAGTTAGTGGGAGTTCTTCACCATTGATCTAGGTAGTAGTTGCACTTCCCTCCTCCTATATGTACATCCTCATTATTGAGATCAATGACATTATAAATTATGATGGATTTCCATATATGATATTTTAGCTCTTTGTTTGCAAATCCTTTTGTAAAGTTATTCTGGTGAATTCCTTTCAACTTATCAAATGTGGTGTGTTATTATCATCTGAGATATTCACGGCTTGGAACAATCTTCTTATCATTCATTTCATGGTATTAGAGTTGTAGATGATGTAGACATCCATCTATAAGTGTTCTTTACAAAAGAGGGTTTTTATATTTTATATATATGGAGTTGTTTAGTATGTTTCTACAACTTGTATTTCGTGTGAAAGCAGAGAGCATCATCGGATCCAGAAGACATTGAAACCCCTAGATTGACTATAAGTTCGACCACATTCAAGCATTGGCAAGTAAGTTTTGAAGTTTGGTTTTACAGAGCCGGTTGAGGTTATGACTTTGCATATAGATCTATTCGTGTAGCTACGAAAGTTTCGAAGAATTCCATGAAAACCCTTTCTGGTTTTTTTTGAGTTTTTAAAATTCTTTTTTAGGTAGTTATTTTTATGCAAGTTCGTGATGGATCTCGGGAAGAAGAAGAGTTTTGTGGCACATGAAGAGAAGCCTCTAACACACTGTATGGAAGTTGTTGGTGTGATATGTACTCTGTGCTCATTGGGGGCTTAGCCATTTCTCGGGTTTTGTTCGCAAAGCAAGTAAAACTTTATAGGTCTTCGTCCGATTTTATTGACATGAAGCGAGTTTGAGCAATGAGTGAAAACCCGGGACTTGCATTGCGGACTTTCCAAAAAAATAATTTCGGGGTAGATGCATAGGTTTTTGAAAATGGAAAGTTTTTTCCAAAATGAAAAATTTGCATAAATAGCATATTTTTCAAAAACAGAAAGTTTCCTAAAATGACTGGTTTTGCCAAAAACAACAGGTTTCCATAAATGACATGTTTTTCCAAAAATGGAAAGTTTCGAAATGATATTTTTGCCATAAAGGAAACAATTTTTTTAAAACATTTAAAAAACAAATATTTTTTTAAAATTTAAATGGACCTTAGTGACTAGAAAACTAAATTTATCATAACTTTTGACCGGTAACTCGAAATTGAGTGTCGTTTTTTGTAAAAGTGTATGATTTTTCATGTTCTTTCCATTGGTATCATTTAATTTGTAAAAACACTACTTTATAAAGTGTTAACATTTGGGGGTGTTGTACTCACACACGAACGCATTTTTAGCAGAGCCCGACATCCTATATTTTTTAGTGTTGCTTATTTTTCGAGTGTGTTCTTGCATTATCATGGCTTCTTGCCTTAATACCTTTGCTTTTTAGTCTGAGAATGAGATGATCTTCTCTGAATTTTGTTCCATTCAGGAGGACCTAGTAAAATTTGTGGAAGAAAATAGATCACTCAAAAAATAAAATTCTCTTCTACAAGCCCTCATTCACGACAAAGATGATCTCATACACTCCTTACAACAAAACTTGTTATTTACCGCAACATCAACCTCATGTTGTGGATAGTCATATCCTTTCTCATAGTCCACTTGTAGCTATTATTCCTACAACCAATGACCTTGATTTGTCGATTTTCGAGTCACTCATGCTCTAGATGCTCCCAAGCCTCTTGGGCTTGTTACTTACATGTCCTTCCACATCTATGCCTATTACTGCAATAACACATTATGTGCATCCTAATCATGCTTACATGTATGGTTCTTTTGATAAGCATACCACCTTGCATTCGGTTCTCGCATGTTCCGTTCTATGGGTTTCACTAAGTAAAGGTATTGACAAACATTCATAGGGTATTACTTCACCTATACAGCCTATTAAGTGGTATTCTCGCCACGGTATTAGTCTTCGAGAAGGTACTTCATTAGGATCACACATTGACATAGCTCTTATTTTTGTTCGCTTGACTCTTTCATAGGATCATGAGTTACACATGAGTTATGCACTTTCACTGAGACTTGAGAAACCTGAGATTTCAACTATCGGACATGATTGACTTTGACACATATTCTAATGTTCATTTCGCATGACCCCGTTGTGCATTTCACACTGAATCATATGTAGGCACCGCACCTTCTTCATCCATCCGTGTTGATTTGGGGTGGATATCTAATCACTCGTGGCGGAAACATAGGCATTCATTGAGAGGACTCTACAGGCGTGGCTCCTCCACCATTCGGCCTCTTACTCCACTTTCTATACCTTCTGCATTGTAATGCTCCTTGTTTTGAGCATTTTCTTTAGCAAGTGTAGTATATCTCTTTATTTGTTGAGATATTTTATATATGTATTTTTGACACTTTTAGGCATGTTGATAGTCTCTATTGTGGGGAGCTATTCTAGTGAAGTCTAGTGTTAGTTTGTCAGTGTTTGAGTAGTTGTTTTGACAACTCATACAAATTTGTAGTGTCACTCCACCCATTCAACAATATGAGAGGGTGTGGTGTTGATCCTACTTCTTTGGGTTTTGTGTCATTGCCTTGTTACCTTGGCTTTTCTTGGATTGTGGCACTCCTATTTCTTTAGATCTTGTGTCCTTGCCTTGTTGCCTTGGTTATTGTTCTTAGATCGTGGCTGACCTATTTGTAGCAATTGATTGAATTATGTTTGGTGTTTTTTTGCACTTTTGACATCACTCCATTAACACTCTCCTTGTATGGAGTTATTTTGGTGAAGCCAAAGTGTCAATTATTTTTAGTTTTGTGATCGACCAACAAATTCGAGACCACAATGCACACTAAACTTCTTCAACATTGTACAAGTTTTTTGAGTCAAGCTTCTTGGGATGCCTTGCAGTGGGATTTTACTCTCTCTACTTTGTTATTACGGCTTTGGGGACCTTGCGGTGTCCCTCTTTCCTAGTTATTGTATTGGGTACCTCATTAGGCCTTGTTATTAAAACCCACCTTCTTTTATGCACCTAATCTACACTTACGAGGGTGTTAGTGTAGGTTATTATTTATCCTTTTATTTGTTTATTAAGATAATTCTTGCATTTGGATTCTCCCTACACTTGTTGGGTTAGCTTTCTTAGGTGTACTGTTGTGTGGAGTTAGCTTGCTAGTTATGTTGAGTTAACTTACCAGTTATGTGGAGTTAGCTTGATAGTCTTGTGGAGTTAACTTAAGCTGTTGGTATCGATTAGTGGGAGTTCTTCACCACCGGTCTAGGTAGTTGTAACATCCCAAAAATTTCTTGTAAGTTAAATTAACTACGAGATAAGTCTAATCAGGATTAGACGAGATCATCATTGTGTGTAAAATTCATTTGGTTCGTCGTGTCATGACCCACAACTTCTGCTGCGGGGCATGACACTGCGGAACGAATAACCCCACACCCACCTTTATGATCCTTCCTAAAAAATGTGGTTAGGCCTTAATCGTAGGTAAAATGGTTCATAAATGATTGTGAATCTTTCGGTTATTTGTATTTTGGTTACTTTATTTTAATCGGTTTGGTCGTCTTTTGTTTTGTTCGACTTTTGCAATGACCGCGATGATCACTGCCTCTATTTTATTTGACAATGCTATATCAAGCCATCTTTATGAGAATATTCAAATTATTATTTATGGACTTGATGATTTTCGTTATTGGAATGTTTTATATAAACCTGGAAATTCAACTAATTATTATGGTAATATATTGTTGGAAATATGTGGACTTGTATTATGAAGGTTAATTTTAACTTAACCATTAAGTTGGGTAACAACTAAAGTAAAAAAATGTGTATGAAATATTAATTAGTATATATATTTTAGAGGGATTTGACATGTAAGCCAAAAAAATTTTATTTAGATATTGAAATTTATGGGTTTCATAAAGTGAAACACCTTCACATGGCACAAGTGTGTGGCATGCACTAGTACACGTACCAGCATTGGGAAGCCCGAAAATTCTCCAATATGTCGCCCAACTATAGTTCTTTCATTATATTTTTTCTGTTATTTCTCCTTTGTTTATTTTCATTCTCCCCTTCTGGAATACCTGCGTGAGTTTTGGAGGAAAGAAGGATTCAACTTGTTGGAGCTGGAAGAGTAGAAGGTTTCCGATTCTGGGTTTATTTCAGGCATGAATATCTTCTCCTTTCTCTGTTGCATTATTGGTAAAAAATGAGGAAATACACATTTTGTTTTTAATGGCAATCAAGGAATTTGTGGTCAACTTTTGATTTAATTGTTTGGAGATGAAGTTTGAAAAGGAAATTGATGAATTATGTATTCTTTTTAGTTTTCTTTGTGTGGTTTTAACTAAACCCAGAAAAATACGCAGATGGGGTTTTGGGTTTTGATCTGCAAAAATAAAGTAAAAGAAAGGTTAAAAATTCCTTCTTTGCATTAAAATAAATTGTAACCAAAGGAAAAGAGTTGGGTTTTTCCTGTACTGGAAGAAGGAAAATGTTTTGTGAATTTATGTGTTTAAAATCGATTTGTGCTTGTGGGTTTTCATTTTGGTTTACTGAAATTTAGTTGTGTGTTTTCTGTAAACAAATCGATTTGGGTATACAAATCAATTTGCATAAATGAATCGATTTGGGTAACCCCATCGATATGGGTATGCAACCAGTTGGGGTTTTGTATTTTTCTTTTTGGTTGTTATATGCAGGTCTGATTGTTAATTTATTGTGATCTCTTGAATGATAATTTGTGGATGTCAAAGCTCTTGACGGGTGTTTTTCCAAAAAAAAAAATCTTTTGGCAATATGACTTGGATTTTTGTAAAACTGTGAAAAAGAAATTGCTTGTCTTGGTAAGGGCATGAAAGCTAGGACAACTTGACCCAGATGCACCAAGGAGTAATTGGTGGCATGATTGGGTTTTATATAATGATATCTTATGAAAGAAGTAATTAGTTGTTCTTTTACTAAACAGAGTATGTTTACATGATGTAATCAGGGTGCCGCTTATATTGTTTTGTTGGGGTTGTTCGTTTACCAGATAGAACATGTTAAAGTGATGTAAATTTGGTGATATTTGTGCTAATTTGTAGAGCTTCTCATTGACTGAAAAGAAATAAGTTTTATTTTCCTTGGTAATGATGTTCTTGGACAATATGATGAGTTGCTCATTAACTAGAAAGAATATGTTTGATTAGTTTTTGGTA